>CM064484.1:6405222-6583813 GCA_032716605.1 Paralithodes platypus | reverse complement strand
GGGTAGGTCGGGTGTAATTAGTTGTAATACTAGACGTTCCATGACTTTGGAGGGGGAGCAAAGGAGTGTGATGGGGCGGTGCGAGGAGGGTAGCGTGGGGTCTTTGTTGGGTTTGGGGAATGTGGTAATGATACCATGCTTCCAAATGTCTGGTATTGTGTTGTGTGAATAACTGTAGTTTGATATGTTGGTGAGTGATTGTATGCCTTGTGGTCCCAGGTGTCTGAGGTGTATGTTGCTTATGTTGTCTAGGCCACAAGCGGGTGAGTGCTTGAGATTGTTGATGATATGCTTTGTCTGGTGATTGGTGAAGGGTGTATAGTCAGGGTCTGTGGGGAATTGTCTCTTACGTCGGATGACACGTCGGTCGTCTTTGTGAGGTTTTAGGTGGCTGACATGTGAGAAGTGATTGATGAGAGTGTTTGCTTGTTGTTTACATGAAGGAGTAGAGTCTATTGTTGTGATTGCAGCATGTGATTGTGTTGTGTTGCTGTTGGAAAGTGTGATGCTGTTTAGTGTTTTGTAGAGTTTTTTGGGGTTTGTTTTGTGATCAAGTGTTTGTAGGAAGTTATTCCAATTTAGTTTTTGTTGTTCTTGTATTTTGTTGTTAGTTTGGGTGTTGAGTGCTTGGATTTGTTGTGTGATGTGTTGTGTGTGGGGTGCTGGGGAGTGTTTCAGTATGTTGCGTTGTCTGATGAGGTTTTTGAATTTCTGGTGTGAAGTTGGGGTTGTGTCTTTTTCTGTTACCTCTTGGAATGTGTTTCTTGTCAGCGTTTTGGATAGTTTTATTGAGTATGTGTACAGCATTGTTGATGTTAGTGATGGGTGTACTGTTTAGAGTTGTGAAGTGTTGTTCTGTCTCATTTGTGAATGCTTCCCAGTTAGCTGTTTTATAATTGGTTTATGTGTGTTTGTGGCTAGCTGGGGTGAGTCTGGTTTTGGTGGTGATAATGATCGGGAGGTGGTCAGAGCCTAAGGTTCTGACCACCCTCCAGGATGTTGTGGGGGTGAGTTCTGGGGAGCAAAAGGTGATGTCTGGAGATGATGGGTTTAGAGGGCTTGGTGAGGAATATGGGTATGTTGATGGATGTCGTTAAGGATGATGAAGTTATCAGTTTGGTTTTGTAGTACCAGCCCTCTGTCTGTGTCGGGGTTGTCGACAAACCAGGCCGACGTCTTGGCGTTGAAGTCCCCACCCAGGATGATGTGTGGGGTGTTTGTGGTAGTGTTGTAAGTGTGGTCTGTATTCATTTGGTACTGTAGGGGATGTTTGGGGAGGGATGTATGTGTTTATGATGGTTATGTTGGAGTTGTTGCCAGTGCGTATTTTAATTGATTGTATTTCTGTTGTGTTATCATTTGGGGGGAGGAGGGATTTGGTTTGTACACTGGTAACTATGTATGATATTTCTTTGTGTACCAGGGTGATGAGTCCACCGCCTCCGCCGACAGCCCGGTCTTGTCTGATGGTGGTGAAATCATGAAATGTGGGTGTTTTTTGTGTTGTGCGGAGTTTTGTTTCTTGTAAGATGGCAATGTGTATGTTGTGTTGTTTGATGAAGTGTGAGAGTTTGTGTTTCTTTGTGTTGATGCCATCTATGTTCAATTGGAGAATGTTAATGTTATGTGCACGATGTATGTTGGGTGCTGCTGCACGAGGATGGGGTGGGGGTGAGGGAGGGGCTGGGGGTTGGGATGGGTGAGGTGGGGGTGGGGATTGTGGAGCAGGAGATGGGGGTTGGAATGGATTAGGATGGGGTGTGGTGTGTTAAATTGAGGATGTGGATGGTATGGGAAGGTTAGGTGGGTTAGGAAGGAGAGGTGGACGGGTTTTAGGGGGGGGAGTGGATGATATGGGAAGGTTAGGTGGGTTGGGGAGGAGAGGTGGATGGGTTTTAGGCAAGGAATTTGACTGGGAGAGGGATGGGCATGAGGAACAGGTCCGGGTGTTCGTGTAGTGTTTCTTGGAGGCAAGTGTTGTGCAGGTGAAGTGGGTCCAGTTCCTGCATTAATTGCAGAGAACTGAACCCGTAGTGTGGCGACTCGAAGTGATGGGTTTTGAGCAAGTTGGACATATGCCTTTAGGCACATGGACCTTTTGTTTTATCTGTGTTTTTCCTTCCTCCGTTCATTGTCTCTTAAAAAAAATAAAAAATAAAAAATGTATGCGTAGGTGGATCCTGGGTTGCTCTCAATGTCTCCGGCTAGAAGAAGTCTTCGAGAAATGACAGCCGGAGAGTCATTTCTCGGTGTAGGAAAAACTGTGTGATGTGTGTGTGGTGTGAGAGGTGTGGAAATTCCCGGCGCGACCGAAGCCGCTCCAAGGACTCCTGTACGAGTAGGCATAATTGCCCGAAATTGCCTTCATTCCCTGCTCATTTTCATGCATAAGCAAAAGCCAGAGCGTAATACAATTATGTATTCGTGAAAGTACGGTAATAGCTTTCAAATTACTCCTGAATCATCCCTGTACGACGTCTGGTTTTCTTGTAAGGATCTTGCAAACGAAGGGCAAAATTGCTAAAAATTACCAAATCCGATAGGCAATATCGCTAAAAATGACCAATTACTTTCTGTTTTCGCTATGTGTGACGCTGCACATAAGTGAGCTCTCTCTCACACAAACCTCAGTGTCGTGGCGGGGCCTGTAGGCTCCGGCTGACGTCCATCCGTGCTGCTTGCAAAAGCTGGCCTGGCTCGCAGGCTACAAAATAGCCGGAAAATCGTCTCCGTCATATGAGGGGCCCCGCGGGAATGGGGTTAAGAAGTGTGGTTGTTTTGATTATTTGATAGGGTCACCATAAGGGTAATGGTGTGGCATTTTTTCTGTACAGAAGCTTGGCCTTTTTGGTTGGGGCTTCTTAGGAATGTGACCTTTTTCGTTAGCCATGGAGAAACTGCAGAGGTACAAATTATTATAAGCAACCTCATGTTAAAAATATCTTATATATTTTTGTTTAGCTTTACTTGGCATTCCTCTTCCTCTATGTATCTAGCAATTTAACCCCCTCAAACTCCTTATGACGCGATCTTGTGGTAATTACCCCGGGCCGAAAAGCTCTAAAAGACGATCGAGTGATAACTCAAGCGAGCTTGAAATACGCAGGCGTTTCGTTCATGGTCACCCCTTCGGGGATCTAGGTGTCCGGCAATATATACCGGTAGGCTATAGATAAATTCATTTTTGGGCTATTTCTTCCATTTTATTTATCCTGTTAAAGTGCTCGATTGATTTTTGTGCTAATGTAGTTAGTATTTGGTGTAATTTTACATATTTCAGCTAAATCTGAAGATCACATGCAATTTATTTGTGCATGTTCAGTAAGTATTGATGGGGACAGGGTTAACGTATTCATCTTTTGGGGTATTTATTCTATGTTTTTATCATGTTTCTGTGATTGATTGAGTTTTGTGCTAATGTAGTTGGTATTTGGTATAATTTTACATATTTTAGATAAATCAGAAGAGCACATGCAATATATTTGGGCATTTTCAGTCAGTATTGCTGGGGAAATGGTTAACATACAGTATTCATCATAGGAAGGGAAGAGGATGTGTAGCTCAGATCTTTGCCCTGAAATATGTTGTGGAGAAATATCTTGAGAAGGGACAAAAGTTGTATGCTGCCTTCATGGACTTGGAGAAGGCCTATGGCAGAGTTGATAGAGAAGGTACTGGAATGTAGAAAGTACTTGGAATATACGGAGCAGATAGCAAGTTGCTGAAAGCAGTGAAAAGCATGTATGAGGGTGGAAAGGTGTCAGTATGTGTTGAGAATGAACAGAGCGAGTTCTTTGATCTGAATTTTGGGTTAAAGAAAGGGTGTGTGATGTCCCTGTGGTTGTTCAATATATAATGTACTGTATATGGATGGAGTCATAAAAGAAATGCAAGGATGAGCAGTGGATGTTGGTGTACCTCTAATAAGGGAAGGCAACGAGTGGAATGACAGAGTTGATAGAGAAGGTATGTGGAAAGTACTGAGAATATATGGAGTAGATGGCAAGTTGCTGAAAGCAGTGAAGAGTATGTATGAGAGTGCAAAGGTATCTGTATGTGTGAAGAATGAACAGAGGGAGTTCTTTGATCTGAATGTTTGGTAAAGCAAGAGTGTGTGATGTCCCGATGGTTGTTCTATATATACAGTATATGGATGGAGTCATAAAAGAAATACAAGGAAGAGCAGTGGATGTTTGTGTACTGCTGTTTGCTGACGATATGAATGGGAGTTGCAGGGTCTGGTAAATATGTTTGGAATAGTGTGCGAAAAATGGAATCTGAAGGTAAATGCGGGGAAGAGCAAGGTTATGGTCTTCGAAAGGGGTGAAACCAAAGAGTGTGAGGTGAAGTTGAACGGTCAGGCTATGGAGATTGTCAGCTCATTTAAGTATCTTGGCAGTGTACAGAGTAAAGATGGGAGTATGGATGAAGAAGTGTGGGAGAGGGTGCAACAGGGGAAGAGGGTTGTAGGAATGCTGAAAGCAGTAACATGAAATAGGGTGGTCAGCATGGAACTGAAGAAGTCCTTGCATGACAGTGTGGTAATCCCGACACTGACTTACGGAAGAGAAGCATGGACGTTGTTGGAGAGATTCAAACCAAGAGTGAAAGGGATGGAAATGAGTTACTTGAGAAGTGTGTGCAGAGTTACATGGAGGGATAGACAGACGAATGAGGAAGTACAAGAGAGGTGTGGTGTGAATGTACTGGAAAGTGCGAAAAAGAACACCTTGAGATGGTTCGGCCATGTGGAACGTATGGGAAGCGAGAGAATGACTAAGAGAGTGTACAAGTGAGGTGGAAGGACAGAGGGAGAAATAAACCGAGAGAGAGGTGGAAGGATGGAGTTAAGAAGTATATGCGTGAAAGCGGTGCTGGATGGGAGGAGGGGCATCGACTGACTGGGGACAGAGGTGCATAGGGGTGTTTCATTCGTGGCCAATCCTTCGGGGATCAAGGCGTCCGTCAATAGATAGATAGATAAATTCATCTTTAGGGCTATTTCTTAAATTTTCTTTATCCTGTTAGTGTACTTTATTAAACAAATTGGTAATGTAGTTGGTAATTGGTGTAATTTTACATATTTCAGATAAAGGATGTCAACAGAATAACAAATGATGAGCTGAAGAGACGTTTAGGTATAAAGAGTATTAGCGAGGAGATACGTACAAGTAAACTGGGATGGTATGGACATGTGGAGAGAATGGATGAACAAAATTGGGTGAAAAGATGCAGGTCTGCGATTGTGGAGGGAGCTGCACCAAGGGGTGGACCGAGTAAGACCTGGGATCGGACTATATGTGCCTATCTCAAATCCAAAAACTTGACAAGTAAAGCATCCCTTAACAGGGTTGCCTGAAACGCCACCATTAGGAAAAGAGACTGAAACTGCACATCTGTGTGGAGCACTCAGTCTTAAAATGTTATGTACATACGTATGTATAAATCTGAAGAGCACACACAATCTATTTAGGCATTTTCAGTCAGTATTGCTGGGTAAAGGGTTAACATATTAATCTTTTGGAGTATTTCTACCATTTATTTATCCTGTTAGTGAGTTTTATTGATTTCAGTGCTACTGTAGTGGTATTTGGTGTAATTTTACATATTTTAGATAAATCTGAAGAGGACATGCAATATAATTGGGCATTTTCAGTCAGTATTGCTGGGGAAACGGTTAGCATACTGTAGTCATCTTAGGAAGGGAAGAGGATGTGTAGCTCAGATTTTTGCCCGGAAATGTGTTGTGGAGAAATATTTGGAGAAGCGACATAAGTTGTATGCTGCATTTATGGAGTTGGAGAAGGCCTATGACAGAATTGATAGAGAAGGTATGTGGAAAGTACCGGTACTGAGAATATACGGAGTAGATGGCAAGTTGCTGAAAGCAATGAAGAGCATGTATGAGGGTGCAAAGGTATCAGTATGTGTGGATAATTAACAGAGCGAGTTCTTTAATCTGAATGTTGGGTTAAAGCAAGGGTGTGTGTGATGTCCCCATGGTTGTTCAATATATACCGGTACAGTATATGGATGGAGTCATGAAAGAAATACAAGGAAGAGCAGCGGATGTTGGTGTACCGCTGATAAGGGAAGGAAACGAGTGGAAGTTGCCTCAACAGTACAGTACCGGTACTACTGTTGCTGACAACACAGTTCTGATGAGCGATAGTGAATGGGAGTTGCAGGGTCAGGTAAATATGTTTGGAATAGTGTGTGAAAAACGGAATCTGGAGGTAAATACTAGGAAGAGCAATATTATGGTCTTTGAAAGGGGTGCAACCATAGAGTGTGAAGTGAGGTTGAACGGCTATGAAAAATGTCAGCTCATTTAAGTATTTGGGCAGTGTGTTGAGTAAAGATGTGAGTAGGCCTATGGATGAAGAAGTGTGGGAGAAAGTGTAACAGGGGAAGAGCGTTGTAGGAACTCTGAAAGCAGTAAGAAGAAATAGGGTGGTCAGCATGGAAGTAAAGAAGTCCTTGCATGACAGTGTGGTAATCCCGACATTGACTTATGGGAGGGAAGCATGGACGTTTCTGACTGGGATTGATCATTGATAATCATCGGTTATGGTAGTTGGAAAATTATTGGGGTAGAATGTTGAGTTCAGGTGTACTGCCAGCCTTGTTTACACTACGCGGAGCGGCGGCGGACGCTGGCCATCATGTTCCCGTCTATTTGACTGCTTTTGGATACAATAATAGGTTGAGGGGGGGTTACCCCCCCATGATATATTGTCATCATCATATATATTGCCAGCAGGAAGCAAATAACCGAAAAAAACCGCCTTCAAAATAGACGCGAACTAAATGCTGGTTCACACATAGCCGAGTCGGTGCGCGAGTCCAACACGAGTGATGACATTTTGCTATTCAGCAATGACTTGTCGATACTCCTCAACACTCGTATAGACTCGTGCTACGTTTGTGTATACTCTTTGTTTACTCGACACACTCGTGGGTACTCGCCACAGGGTCCAAAAATTTAATGCATGCATGACATTTTTGGGCCCCGTGGCGAGTACCCACGAGTGTGGCCTAAATACGGGTAGACTCGTGTACATACATGTTAACTAGTGTTTGACTCTGAATAACTCTTCGTTATTCGTGTTAACTTGTGTTGACTGGTGTAAACCCGTGTAACACTCTTTGGTGATTCGTCGCTTTTCGTCATCATTTCGACGTTGACGAAGCAACACGTGTCTACACGCAACAACACGTATGTAACACACATGCAACACGTATCAACAAGAGTAGAAAGCACAAATGTGAGTGGCAAAATTTGGTGCCACCATGATGCCAGAGTTTACACGATTCAAACACGAGTAAACAAGAGTAAACACGATCCACTGAGACAAAAACACGAGTGTAACACGAAAAAGCAAGTGTCATTTGAAATACCGTTATTTCAAAAATGTAGGACGAATCAACGAGAGTTTACACGAGTTTACACGGATGTAACGAGTCAACACGTGTGCAACAGAGATCCAACGAGAGTCAACACGTTGTCTTACGTGTTGATCCGTATAACAATCGTGTTGATCCGTGTAACAATCGTGTTGACTCGTGTTAGTTAGACTCGTCCATACTCTTTGTTTACGTGCCCTGGAATGTGGCCATTATTTTTCAAATTTTTGACACTCGTGTTGGGTTCGTGTTACACTCGTTTTGACACTCAGTTACTCGTACAGACTCTTGCATGAACACGTGTTGACTCGTATTGACTCGAGTTAACTCATGTTACACTCTCCTTGACTCGGGAGCAATTGCTACTCGCGGCCGACTCAGCCTCCAGCGACGGCGATAATCGACGAGTGTGACTCGTGTTGGACTCACGCACCGACTCGGCTATGTGTGAACCAGCCTTTAACCAAGGTGATCGACATATGTAAACATGACGGCAGCGGTGTCGGCGTCGGACACTTGCGATAATGTTCCCGTCTATTTTGAATGCCATTGGATACAATAATATATTGAGGGGGGGCTTTGCCCCCATGACGTGTTGTCATCATCATATACTGTATATTGCCAGTAGGGGGCAAACAACCAACAAAATTGCCGCAAAGCCCTCCCCTCAACATATTATTGTATCCAATGGCAGTCAAAATAGACGGGAGCATGATCGCAAGCGTCCACCGCCGCCGCCGTCGTCATGTTTACATGGTCGATCGCCGCAGTTACTGTAAGTTAGCATTTATTTTGAGTTTTTGACGACGATTTTTTTTGGTTAGGCCTATTTGCCCCCTGCTGGCAAATTATATGATGATGACAATATGTCATGCGGGGTGTTTGCCCCCCTCAACATATTATCGTATCCAACGGCATTCAAAATGGATGGGGAACATGATGGCAAGCTTCCGTCGCCGCTCTGCGCAGTTTAAACAATGGTGGCGGTACGCCCGAACTCTACATTCTACCCGGCTAGGCCTATATTATAGGCTACAATAAATAAGTAGGCTAGGCTATTTTATCTATAGGCTAGGCTATTTTATCTATAGGCTAGGCCTAGTCTAATATTACAATTTAAGGTAGCATTCAAGTTGACTACAGCAGGACTTACCCTTGACCAGGTATAGGCTATCCTAGTGTTTACTAGGCCTATACCCCTTTGAAAGGACATTAGCCTAGCCTAACCTAACAACCTTACCTAACCTATTATAGTAGGCTATTATGGGTGGGGGCTGCTGCCCCCACACCCCGATTTTTGGTGTATTTGTCTATTTTGTCTGTGAAGTGGGAAATTTTTCAATTTGTCGATAACGAAAATCCTCCATGCGGATAATAGCCTATGGAGAAAAATATGGCGAATCTATTGTTGCCTATTATCTCTAATAAATTGTTTCTCATAATGCTGCAGTAGTGTCGTTTAAAATACCAACTATTTAATTGTGTGCCTTTAAAAATGACCTAAATTAGGCTATAGGCTACTGGAAGATTAGAAGAATCTTTAAGAAAGACTAGGTTAGGGTTATTGTCGTGCTAAAGCTAGATTATAGCCTAAATATAAAAAGAAGTGAATAAAATTAAATATGCCGAAAAAATCGCCGTCAAAATAGACGCGAAGTTAACCGCGGCGATCGCCCTATGTAAACATGACGACCGTACACCCGGTAACTACATCCATTAAGTTACTGTGGGACACAAAATATGTTGAGAGGGTCTCTGCGGCTCTGCCCCCCCACGTCGGCCCGTCACGTATTATGATGTACGGTAAGTCATCATCATCTGTGCTAATTCATAGGATCCCCAATTAAGGACAAAGTCAATTAACCGACGAAATAAGCTCCCAAATTACAATAACATAGCGGCCCGCCGTTTATGGGCAACTTTTTACACATCATTTTAAATGTTACTTTCCTGCCCTGGTCTAGGCCTAATAGATTTTTTCCAAAGAATCAAACTTAAATTAAAAGGAAGTAGCCTAGCCTACAGTTTATAGGAAGGCTATTCCAACATGCATTCCAGAACTTATGCTAGCCTATACCTAGGCTATATGAACATTTTTGGGTGGTCTGCCAAAAAAGAATCACTAGGCCTATTAGGCTATGGGTAGGCTAGTATGGGGTGCATTTTGCAAATCTTCTGAACTCTTAGGCCTAGGCTAGGCTAAATTAAAACTCACAAAATCTGAGTAAAACCAGCACTAGAATTTTGTCTTGTGTTGTCTTGGGGGTTAAGGGCAACCTCAGGCGAATACTCGCCCGCTCCGGCCCTACCGTAGTCGCGGAGATCCTATGTCACAATTAAATTAGTTTATAGTTAAGGTTACAATTCACCACCGTGTCACTTTCACTCTAGGTAATTCGTAGAACCGTAACACTGTAAAGGCAACAACCCAATAGCAGGTCATCAGGTGGCGAACCAGAAACCTACAAACCGCGGTACTAGGGCCAGAGCAATGTCTTGAAGCGAGGATAATCCAGTAGGAGCTGTCGGAAGGAATCCATCTTTGAAGCCAGAAAGGGACGCCCATCCACATGCTCAGTGACGGGATGAGGCGAGGCTTAGGAGGTATATGTAGGACGACCAGATGTAGGATGTGGAGGGGAAGAGGTACCGTACGACGATACATGGGATGCGGAGAGTGCGGAGGGAAGAGCTCGTCAAAGTCATACGGTTCCTCAGGACCTCAACAATAACCGGGGGATGGCCGGTGCAGGCAATGGTCGATCGCCGTAGTTAATATAAGTTCGCGTCTATTTTGACGGCGATTTTTGTTTTAGTTAGGCTAGGCCTAGGCTATTTGCCCCCTGCTGGCAATATATATGATGATGACAATATGTCATGGGGGTGATTGACCCCCTCAACATATTATTGTATCCAACGATCTCTAACCTCTGTATCTCAAAAAGGGCTAGAGCAAATTGGCTGTATATTTCCACATCAAGGTTATTCCTTGACAGATTTGCTCCCTCCAATTAATATTTATTAGCATAAATTCAGCCTAGTTTAGCCTATAAAACAAAAACTAACATTTGTTTAGCCTAGGCCTACATATAAAAAGAAAAAACCCACTCGTACTGCAATTATAAGCATAAATATTAGTATCTAAGTTACAAAGCAAATGTTTTTGTATAAAATAAACCATAAAATTGTCATCTTTCAAATGTTGAGGTCATAAATATAATAAAATCTGATACATTAGGAAAAAATGCGTTAAGAGTTGTGTTAGCGGGTCTATCGTCCCCTTTATTTACATAGTCGCACGCTCGCAGTTACATTCGCGTCTAATTTGACTGTGGTTATTTGCCCCTGCTGGTGATATAGATGATGACAATAAGTCATAGGGGGATAAAGCCCCCTCAACCCATTATTGTATCCTACGGCCAGGCGTTGGGTAAATTATTTTGTTACCGGCCGGCAGATTGAGGGTGGCTTTACCCCAGGGTGTCAAACGAGAGCCGAGTCCAATATGTTTTGTCTTTATTATTGTATAGGGCCTAGGCCCATGTAAAGATAGAATTATGGTTTATAGTTTAAATTATGTCTTTGGAAGTGATAAAGTGGCCAAAACAATGCTATTCCAAGTTAATTTTCTTGTATTCCTTCTCATATTCATTCGAGTCTCCACACAAAATTGCTTCGGTTTGACACCCTGCTTTACCCCAGCAGTTAAATTAGAAGCGAATGTAGGCCTAACTGCGAGCGTGCGACTAGGCTATATAAAAAAGCTTTTGGTATGCCCACAACTACAACTCTTACCAAAACTGGGAGTCATCAAGGAAGGTACAATTTATTCCAGTGGGAGAAAATCCCGTGAAAATGAGTCAACCAATTAGTGTAATAAGGAAGAAAATGGAAGAAGACAATTTTAAATCTGAAGATATGTGGATGACAAGTTTAGTTGATAAATACAAGAATCGACCTAATGAACAAATGCTTGATACCATATGCCTAGCCTCTTTCTGTTCAGAATTCCGAATTATGGCCAAATCCGAGAAACCCAGTGCAGTAAAAAGAAACCATAAGAATCCTGTCAATAAATTACAAAATGAGCTTGGTTATGTGCAGAAAAGATCCAGAACAGATCCTGCTGTTATAAGGTATGCACAATTCTCACGTTCCAAGGAACCTGAAAAATATTACCCTACCGCTTAGATATTCAATTACGGCCGAATACTTTTGAGACATATGAACATTTCTATGAAACGGGAGCTATTAAGTGTGGTACAGAAGTTTTACAATCTGTAAAAACAATTGTTAAATTAAATAAAGCAATGTTTGAAGTAGATGGTGAATATATTGATGTGGCCCAAGAAATGCTAGAAAAACATGGATTATTGGAAGATGCATGGGCTCAAATCTGTCCAGAGACCGAAGTTGAAAGGTTAGAATGTACAACCTTACCCAAATTAAAAAATGAAAAAATAAATGAGGACTCGGATATTCCAGATTTACTTCAGTGCAGCAATAAAGAACATAATATTGAAAATCACCAGTTTGCTGTATCACCGAATGAGGCACATAAACTATGTCGTTCACTTAATAAGCAACAACAAAATATATTCTATACAGTTAGACAGTGGTGTATAAATAAAAGAAACAAAAGTGAATCAGAGCCATTTCATGTGTTCATTACTGGTGGTGCTGGCACAGGAAAAAGTCACTTGATAAAATGCATTCACTATGAGGCCACCAAAATTCTTGCTCCTACTTTGCAAAATCCAGATTATGTATATGTAGTCTTCTTAACTGATCCAACTGGTGTTGCAGCCTTTAACATTGGTGCACCAACAATACACAGTTTATTTTGTATTAGTATTAATTCAAAGCTACCCTACCAACCTCTTGGAGATGATAAAATAAACTCTTTACGTTCAAGGCTTAGCTGTTTACAGATTCTTATTATTGATGAGATATCTATGGTTGACCACAAATTATTAACATATATACAGTACATGGAAGACTGAGACAAATAAAGCAATGTAAGAGCTTCTCACCATTTGGTACTGTATCAGTCATTGCTGTTGGATATTTTTATCAACTTAATCCAGTGAAAGGTAAAGCCTTATATACCGACAGTGTTGGTTTGAATCTTTGGACAGATTTATTTTCTATTGCTGAATTAACACAAATAATGAGACAGAAAGAGGGTGTGTTTGCAGAAACACTTAATCGCATAAGAACACGAAAGAAATCTGAACCTTTAATGAATGAGGACATGGACTTACTACGCAAATGTGAGACAGGCGAGGATAGTGATGTTCTTCACATATTTGCAACAAATCATCAGGTTGATGCATACAATATTTCAAGGTTAAATTCATCATGTTCTAATATTATTTATATTGATGCAGAAGATTTCTATAGAGATGCTAGAACTGAAAAGCTGGACAAAAGAGCTTCTCCTTATAACAAAGTGTTTAACACCAGTCTTTTGAGTAAACTTGTAATCGCAGTTGATGCACGCGTTATGCTGACAAAAAATATTGATGTTTCAGATGGTTTAGTAAACGGTGTAATTGGAACAGTTTCATTTGTACAACATACTCCTGGTGTTACCTTTCCTCAAGTAATATACATAGTGTTTGATGATGCAAAAGTTGGAAGCAAATTGCGAAAACAGAAACATATTTTACAAACAGTAAATGAACAGCACTCCCATTATGATTGAAGAGGATAGAGTAACTAATAATGGTGGTGTAAGACGGCAATTTCCATTGAAACTTGCATTTGCCTGTTCTGTACATAAAATCCAAGGATGTACTTTAAGCAAGTGTGTTGTGTCTTTGGACAAAATATTTACAGCAGGTCAAGCCTATGGTGCACTAAGTCGTGCCACTTCAATGGAAGGACTTATAATACAAGACTTTGAAGAGTCCTCCATTTATTGTAGTGAAAAAGTAGAAATAGCCCTATCTAGTATGCCTCGTTTTATTAGTTATACAAACAATCAAGTAAATGAACATCAAGAGGGGTTGAAAATAATCTTGCACAATATTGAAGGTTTAAAATCCCATATTAAAGATATAAGATCAGACATACGGTTCTTAGTAGCTAATGTAATTTGTGTGACAGAAACTTGGCTTACTAAGAATGACTCTCAAGGAAAGCCAGAGCTGAATGGATTTACCTTTTTTCATAAAACAAGAGAGGAATGTTACAACTCGTCAGACAAAGCTTGTGCTCATTTAAAACTAGAATCTCATGGAGGTGTTGGTGTATATTACAGTAAAGATTTTAAGTGTGATATAATACATTTTTCAGTGGCTAACTTAGAATATCTGGCCTGTTTTTCTGTTGAATGGAATATAATAACTGTTGTAATATACAGACCAGTTTCATATAGGCTTAATTATTTTAGAGAAAATTTAAGTAAATTGATAAATGAACTAGACAAATACACAATTGGTTGCATTGTGATGGGGGACTTCAATGAAAACATCCAAACTAACTCTTCTATTGTAAAGTTAATGGAAAAGCGTGGATACACTCAACATGTAACACAACCAACAACTGAAAATGGCACGCTAATTGATCATGTATATGCTAAGAAAAGTTATTACCACATATTACAGCTATCATGAGGGAATTTCCATTGAAATTTGAATTGACCCTCCTGTAATTTTTAATCTAATCCCTATACAATCATAATATATACAGTAGGCTATTGTAAATATTGCAATGTTTTTGGTTACCGGTACCCGTTATCTTTTTATGTAGTGCATTATTGAGCATTCTGATTTCTTCTTTAGCCTTTGTGGTGTTGTCCTTGTATAATAAGGTGATTACTTGAGCAATACTAAATACTATATATACCATACTGTACTATATTTTATGTTTTGAGCATTAATTGTTTACTAATCTAGATATTGTAATACCGTGTACTTTATGTAAGAATTCACCCCTAATATTATGCTCCCTAAAGCAGTTGGGGGGGGGGGGGGGTTTGGGGGCTGGCGACTGGAGATTGATGAGGGAGGGTTATGCTTATTTTACTCCCTCTCCCATTTCAGCTTTCGTCGTCGGCTTGACTAAATTTTCGTAGTTTTTCATTCCTCTTTCTATGTTTTTCCCCTTCTGTTCTTATTCTGTCTCACTCGGTTGTCCTCCGGACGGCCTATATCATATGCCACCCTGGCCTGGCTAGGTTATTAGCTCCTGACCTGATTTGTGTCGGTCGCTGATGTGGTCGAGCTGACTCGATTTCCCTCGGTGTGTGTATTTTTTGTGCATTTCGGTGCGATATATTTTGTCCATAGACCTGATCTCTCATTCTTCACTTTTGATCACTTCTTAATTGGTGCTGTGCTGCAGTGTAGCAGTTCTTGCCTCATCTTTCGGCTCTACCCTATAAGAGTTCTGCTGTGGAACTCATGTGGTGCGGCTGAATTGGTGAAATGGCGAGAAATGTCTGCGTATCTTCACCGTCCTAGATTTGTTCACCTGCCCTTCCCTACCTATCATGTCTTGATTGGTTGTCCATCTTGATCTAATTCTTCAGGACAGCCCTATTAGAGTATTTTGGGGGAACTCAGTGGAGTGGTTAAACTATTTTTAATATATATTTGTTTAAATATGTAAGATTATGCAATAAATAATTTAAAATATATTGTTTTTACTTTATACCTATACATATAATTGTCATTATTAAGGAAATTCCATTGACTATTTACATCGCTAGGCCTTGTTTCCTTATTTCTGGCAAGTTATATTATGATGACAACATATCATGGGGGTGTTTTCCCCCCTCAACATATTATTGTATCCAACGGCATTCAAAATGGACGGGAACATGATGGCAAGCTTTCGTCGCCGCTCTGCGTAGTGTAAACATTGGTGGCGGTACACCCGAACTCTACATTCTGCCCAGCTAGGCCTATATTATAGGCTACAATAAATGAGTAGGCTAAGCTATTTTATCTATAGGCTAGGCCTAGTCTAATATTACAATTTAAGGTAGCATTCAAGGAGACTACAGCAGGACTTACCTTTGACCGGGTATAGGCTATCCTAGTGTTTGCTAGGCCTATACCCCTTTGAAAGGACATTAGCCTAGCCTAACCTAACAACCTTACCTAACCTATCATAGTAGGCTATTATGGGTGGGGGCTGCCGCCCCCACACCCAATTTTTGGTGTATTTGTCTATTTTTCCCCCTGCTGGCACCCTCAACATATTATTGTATCCATTGGCATTCAAAATAGACGGGAACATGATTGCAGACGTCCGCCGCCTCCGTCATGTTTACATTTGTTGATCGGCGTTGTTAAGTTCGCGTCTATTTTGACGGAGATTTATTTGGGTTATTTGCCCCCTGCTGGAAATATATATTATGATGACAATATGTCATGGGGGGATGAAGGGAGGCAAAGCCGAACCTCAACATATTATTGTATCCAAAGGCAGTCTAAATAGACAGGAAAAGGATGGCAAGCGTCCGACACCACTACGCGTACGCATAGTGTATACAAGGCTGGCGATACGCCCGGTAACTACATCCTACCCGGCTAATGTCCTTTCAAAGGGGTAGCCTATAAAATAGTAAACACTAGGATAGCCTATACAACGCAACTCTTGCCGATAGGCCTAGCCAAAAGGCTAACCTATTCATAAAGGTGTCTATTTTGACGGCAATTTTTTCGGTTATTTGCCCCCTGCTGGCAATATATATGATGGTGAAAATATGTCATGGGGTGGGGGGCAAAGCCCCCATCAACATATTATTGTATCCAATGGCATTCAAAATAGACAGGAAATTTATTGCAAACGTCCGACACCTCCCCTGCCACCGCCATGTTTACATGTGTCGATCGCCGTGGTTAAGTTCGCGTCTATTTTGACGGCGAATTTTTTCGGTTATTTGACCCCTGCTGGCAATATATAAGATGATAACAATATGTCATAAGGGGGGGGGGGGGCCTCAACAATGACCTCTAACCTCTGTATCTCAAATAGGGCTACAGCAAATTGGCTGCAAATTTCCTCATCTAGGCTATTCCTTGACTGACTCTTCCCAAATGGTAGACATATTAGCTTGATCACTCTAGGCCTAGTTGTTTTTTAGTTACAGAGGTTATAGCCTAGGTCATGATTTATTGCCTATTTACAGCGAATAAACTAGGCCTATTATAGATTGGTAAAATATTTGCTTAATAGGCCTAGGCTATGTTGGCTGTGCAATTGTCTCGATTTACCTATTTTTACCTAATTAGGCCTAAAGCAGCCTGAGTCTATTCCCAACCCCCAAACAGTATCCCATGTTAAGCCCTAGGCTAGGCCTAGGCCTAATCCCACTCTCAATCAAAATTCGAACTGATAAATTCGTACCAACCGGTAGCTCTGCCTTGTCTAGGCCTATATTTTTCGTGAATAGATATAGAAAATGCTTTAAAGGAAAGAGCATCCTATATTATGTTCAAATAATATGTAATAGCACTGTGTATGGTTGTATTAAATTTAAATAGTGATAGATGTGTATATTAATGGGATAAATACTCCAAAGTTCGCATACGTTCAGAAAATTATAATGCAACACTGTTGCCAGATACTAATCAATCCCATTATCATTATATCATAATGGATTTTACTCATTTGCATAATTTCAAATACCAAGGACATTAATATAATATTTTCCTATCTTTTTTGTAGTGATATTTGTCTGATTTAGTGGTATATTGGTGTCTGTCTAGGGTTATAATGCATTGTGAGAGTTACCTCTGCATCTCTGAGACTCTGACTTGGTATAAACAGTTCGGAATGGGCCGGCTTAAGTACCCCTGCTTTCTTTGAGTACTACACGGCAAGAGAAGCTTTCGGTTCTGTCACAGACTGTCATTACTGTTCAAGGTAAACAGCAACTGCTAATTTCGACATCATGTTCAAATAATATGTAATAGCATTGTCTATGGTTGTATTAGACAAAAATCGTGATAGGTTTCTATTTTATGTGGATAAATAGTATTAAGCTGAATAAACTAAATACCGAAAGTTCACTAGAGTGGTTGTTGATACATTTGCTAGATGAGGGAGGAGGGAGGTAGGAAGGAAGGGCTAGGCAGTGTTGCCAGTTGTATCGCTACATATTACCGCTAGATGTAGAGCTATTTACTTCAATTTAGCAGCCATTTTTTCATATCTAGAGAGATTTACTAGGGATAATTTAAAAATTTCAGACATTCTAGTCATATTACATTGTAAAATTTGCAAAACAAACAAACCAAAACTCTTTAGAAATTGCAGCATTATTCTAACATTGTTTGACTATGTAGCAACATGCTAGCGACTTTTGAGAAAGGATCTAGCGGTATTTTGTGGAGACATACTGGGAGGGTGGGAGGGAGGTAGTGGTTGCAGTGTTGCCAGTTGTAAAGCTACATATTACCGCTAAATGTAGAGCTATTTACTTCAATCTAGCAGCCATTTCTTTTATATCTAGAGACATTTACTAGGGATAATTTGAAAATTTCAGACATTCTAGTCATACTACATTGTAATATTTGCAAAACAAACAAACCAAAACTCTTTAGAAATTGCAGCATTATCCTAACATTGTTTGGCTATGTAGCAACATGCTAGCGACTTTTGAGAAAGGATCTAGTGGTATTTCGTGGTAACACTTTAGGAGGGTTAAAATACGAGTCACACGGGCAATTGCCAAAATTTTAAAGGTCCATATCATTGTTATTAAACTAAGCATTTGGCAAAGGGAGGAATTGTTAAAAACCGTAGCCAATACTCTGTCATTCACCAAAAATAAATTTGAATTATCATTATTATTTGGTAGGGTAGGTATGTATAGGTAGGTTGGCTAAATAATTGCTGGAATTCGTAGGGACTCGAACTGTTTTGAGAGAGTTAAATAAAAAAAAAAATATTGATCTGAATAATAAAGAGATTATGTTATTAAGCAAAACTGGGGGATGCGTGGAAGCCTATAGACTGTAGACGGTAAACTTTGTGTGGGTAGCGAATGCGGTTTTAAAGTAATTTAAGAATAAACAGTTTTCAATGCTGCGGCCAAACTATTCCACCCATTTATATTCTTTTGGTATCAAAACGTTCGGAATCGCGAGCCTCACCCAACTACGCAAGTATGGCTTTGATCATCGGCGTAGTTTTGAAGATGTGGAATTTTAAGTGGAATTCGAGGTTTTTTCAAGATTGCCGGAAAAAACCTACGTGCAAAAGCAAAACCTTCTCTATAAAATTTGCGGAGCATTAGTAGGGGAGTGCGTATGCCAAAGGCCAGTCGTTACCTGTGAGTGGGAGAGACGGTATTTAAACGTCAAGTTTTTCGGGAAATCGGCTGCCACGGACCTGTTTGGCCGCCATGCCGGATGTTTAGCATATCAAAAGTTGCCCAATACAAAAACGCATCTCTTGTGAAAGTTTGATCCCGATCCAAAAAGCGGTTCTGGAGTTATTGCGTCGATACCGGCGCGTAAGAAGAATTTGAATGAAAACCCAGGTTTAATGATTACATAGGTGACGAACCCCTAATAATAATAATAATAATAATAATGATAATAATAATAATAATATTAATAATAATAACAATATTATTAATAATAATAATAATATACCCATTAAACCCAGTAATTTCCAGATTTTAAGAAGTTCGGCCCATTAGTTTGGCCGTTTTAGGACCTTTCGCCCCATGTGTGTGTCAATATTAAGACCTTTCATGTCATTTAGGTGTCTATTGTTTTCCTGGCGCACGACAGCGAGCCTGTAATTTAGGAGGAACCGGCTTTCGGCCTAGACATTTTTCTACCGACAAATGTACAAATGTATCTTGAAGGGGGATCCTGGGGTTGTTATTTTAAGTTTGATGGAGGTCTAGGGAGGAAACTAAACAAATAAAATATACATGAACATATAGACACAAAAATTAAGCATCCCCTTAAGTTGAGATGCTGGTGCTGCTTTTGGGGACACTGACTGCTTTTTTGGCCTATAAATTCATTAATTCATAAATTCTTAGTTTCCTCGCTAGACATCCCTCAAACTTTGAAAAACATCCCCTAGACGGGGGGGGGGGGGGGGGATAAATTTGTACATATTTCGATAGAAAAATGTCTCGGCCGAAGGACGGTTCCTCTTACAAATAAAGGTTCGCTATCGCTCGCCAGGAAAAAAAAGGACACCTAAGTCGCACAATAGGATAAAATGTATAACGAAATGGGACGAAAGGTCTTAAAATCGCAAAATAAATGGGCTGAACGTCTAAGAATCTCAAAACTAATGGGACTAAATACTAGGGAGAAAGGGGACCATAAAAAAAGATCGTCTCCCCTTAAGATGATTCAACCGTTGCAATGGAAAACTGGAAAACATCGATGCAAGATTAATGAAACCAACAAGGTGATGCGAGAGACAGATAGATAGACAGATAGACAGACAAACAGCAGGCAGACCAATAAGGTAAACAAGCACGACAGACAGAGACAAATAGGCACGTGGCCAAACAAGGTAAACACACGAGACAGACAGACAGATAGATAGACATACAGAGATGCAAGAGGACAAACAGACAGATAAAGTAAACAAACAAGACAGGTAAACAGACAGATAGGGAGACAAACGGGCAAGCGAGGCAAACATACATATAAGGTAAACAAGCAAGACAAACAGAGAGACAAACAGATATAAAAGGTAAACAAGCAAGACAAACAGAGAGACAAATAGACATATAACGTAAACAAGCAAGACAAACAGAGAGACAAACAGACATATAACATAAACAAGCAAGACAAACAGACATATAATTTAAACAAGCAAGACAAACAGAGACAAACAGACATATAACATAAACAAGCAAGACAAACAGACATATAACATAAACAAGCAAGACAAACAGAGAGACAAATAGACATATAACATAAACAAGCAAGACAAACAGAGACAAACAGACATATAACCTAAACAAGCAAGACAAACAGACATATAACATAAACAAGCAAGACAAACAGAGAGACAAACAGACATATAACATAAATAAGCAAGACAAACAGAGAGACAAACAGACATATAACATAAACAAGCAAGACAAACAGAGAGAAAAACAGACATATAACATAAACAAGCAAGACAAACTGACATATAACATAAACAAGCAAGACAAAGACATAACGTAAACAAGCAAGACAAACAGAGACACACAGACATATAACATAAACAAGCAAGACAAAGACATATAACGTAAACAAGCAAGACAAACAGACATATAACATAAACAAGCAAGACAAACAGACATATAACATAAACAAGCAAGACAAACAGAGAGACAAACAGACATATAACATAAACAAGCAAGACAAACAGAGAGACAAACAGACATATAACATAAACAAGCAAGACAAAGACATATAACGTAAACAAGCAAGACAAACAGACATATAACATAAACAAGCAAGACAAACAGACATATAACATAAACAAGCAAGACAAACAGAGAGACAAACAGACATATAACATAAACAAGCAAGACAAACAGAGAGACAAACAGACATATAACATAAACAAGCAAAACAAAGACATATAACGTAAACAAGCAAGATAAACAGAGAGACAAACAGACATATAACATAAACAAGCAAGACAAACAGACATAATGTAAACAAGCAAGACAAACAGACATAATATAAGGTAAACAAGCAAGACAAACAGAGAGACAAACAGACATATAACATAAACAAGCAAGACAAAGACATATAACATAAACAAGCAAGACAAACAGACATATAACATAAACAAGCAAGACAAACAGACATATAACATAAACAAGCAAGACAAACAGAGAGACAAACAGACATATAACATAAACAAGCAAGACAAACAGAGAGACAAACAGACATATAACATAAACAAGCAAGACAAAGACATATAACGTAAACAAGCAACTTAAACAGAGACAAACAGACATATAACATAAACAAGCAAGACAAACAGACATATAATGTAAACAAGCAAGACAAACAGACATAATATAAGGTAAACAAGCAAGACAGGTAAATAGACAGATAGTGATGCAAGAGGGCAAACAGACAGATAAGGTAAACAAGCAAGACAAACAGAGAGACAAACAGACATAATTTATAAGGTAAACACACAAGACAGGTAAATAGACAGATAGGGAGACAAACGGGCAAGTGGGGTAAACAGATAGATAGGATAAACACATAAGACAGACGGACAGATAGACAGACGAACATGTAAGCAGACAAACAAGGTAGGTAAACAAGACAGACAAATAGAAAGTTAGGGAGGATGGAGAAGAGGTGTATGTTATTATGGGAGCCCACCTCGCTTGTTTTCTCCTTCTCTCCCTCTCTCTTTGGCTTGTATCCATTCGACCCCATTCAGCCTACTGTTTTAAAACGTTTACCCCCATCCAGGTGTCAATATTTTTCTGGCGAGCGGTAGCGAGCCAGCATATATATATATATATTTTTTTTTTGACAGCAAGCCAAATTTGTACATTTTTCGATAGACAAATGTCTCCGGCGAAGCCGGATTTCTCCATACAATGCTGGCTCACTATCGCTTGCCAGGAAGAAATCGACACCTGGATGGGGATAAACGTCTTAAAACAGTTGGCCTAATGGAGCCGAATGGATACAAGCCAGAGAAAGAGAGAAAAGGAGAGAAAGATCAAACAAAAAGACGGTGACCCCCCTTAAGTTGGTGGTGTGTAAGACGAAGCTGCTTCGGCTGTTGTGGGAATTGGTAAACATAGGAGCAAAATTGATTGATTCAAAGACGTAACCAGAAGCATAATGATAGGCAGACAGACGGCAGACGGATAGACAGACAATCATATAGGTAGACAAACAGGAAGGGAAATCAATAGACAGGAAAACTGTACTGTCAATCTGAATACAATCTCAATGGAGCAAAAAGAAACACAAGCAACAACAGATCTATTGATTCTTATGAGGCTGCTTGTAACTAAACTACCGATCCTATGTGAAAACAGGAAAGGATAGCACAGTAAAAAGTGGTGCTTAAGCCGCGACGGCCTAGTGAATAGCACGCTTATGCGTAAATCTGCTTGACCTGGGTTCGATTCCAGCCAAAGCGGACATATTTAGTGAATGTGGCAGTACGTCCTAGCGTGTTTCACATGCTTGAACCCAGTCGGGGGACACCTCGAAGACGTATACAGACTAATAACACACATAACAAAGCCACTTCAACAGTTTTCTCTCTCTCCAATACCCCTTCTCCCTTCTCAACTCTCGAAAATTAGATACGAGGTGCCGTTGTAAAGGCTTATCCCTGAATACCTTCACATGACCTGACCTATTCATTTTTAAACGCAGCTAATCGAGGGTTAAGAGTGATATCTTTATGCATATAATGTTTTAAAGTTTTAACAGTACTACACTCAAAGACACCACTATACTCGGTTTCATATCATCTGACATTAAGTACAACATCCTTACCTCAATTACTCCTCTATTACGAACATTTTGAAACGAATTGTGTTATTAATTAAGAAAACTCGGTAATTAGATAATGCTGAGACATAATACATTTTGGTTATTCCATAAAGTATAAAACATTCAGTTGGGTAAGGGATTCAATTTGGTGTCAGATGAAATGGAATCGACTTTAGGTACCCCATTCCATAAGTTTACCACTCGATAAACTCTTTGAGGCTTATGACGCATTTTCACAGTTTATTCTGGCTATCATTAGACGATTTCATACAGATAAGGAAGGCTCTGTGGGAATGAACAGGGTAAAAACTATCTCAATGAATCCTCTGACATTCATATTCCTCTCCTAATCTAAAACTGATCGTCTAATAGTAGCCATACACAAATAAATGTGTCATAGGACCTCAAGGGATTAAACAAGAAATGCTTCACCAAATATGAGTGGAAAGGCTTCCCAATTATCTTACAACCACGTCCTCCAGTGTAATATGAGTGGAAAGGCTTCCCAATTATCTTACAACCACGTCCTCCAGTGTAATTTGCATGATGAATTATTGTGGAGAAATATTTGTTGACATCTACTTATCTTACGTATGTTCATTTATATATCTCTCTCTCTCTTTTCAGGTAATTGACAGCAGACCTTCTTCTTAGAGCCGGAAGTTCTGTACGGTATGTGTAATAGTGTAGCAACCCTTCTCACAGAGAGTCAGGATGAAGTGGCATTGAGGTGTATGTTATTACGGGGAGAAATGGAGATTGATATTGACTGATTGATAGATTTACTTATTCATTCTCATTTTTACTATTTTTTGTTAATTTCCTCCCATCAAACAATAACAAAATCCCCCATGACCCAAATTCGAGATAAATTCGTGCATGTTTTGGTAGAAAAACTCCTCCTAAATTGCAGGCTCACTAACGTTCGCTAATAAAAAATCGACACCTAAATGGCACGAAAAGTCTTAAAATCACCAAACTAATGGGGCAACTGTCGAAAAATCTCAAAACTAATGGGCTCAACATGAGGGAGAATGGGGTGCTAAAAACATCCTGTTAAGGGGGTAGTGGTTATTATTTGTCCTATTTACTTAATTATAAAATTATACTAGTAACCTCCCTAGACCTCAATCAAGCATAACAAACATATCCTAGACTCCCCTTCAAGATAAGTTTGTACATTTTTCGGTAGAAAAATGGTAAGGCCAAAGGACGGTTGCTCCTAGAATTACAGGGTAGCTATCGCTCACCAGGAAAACATCGACACCTAAATGGCACAACAGATTTGTATATTGACACATAAATGGGGCGAAAGGTCTTATAATCGCCAACCTATTGAAACGAGCATCTTATATATCAAGGCTAATGGGACTAAACATGAATGAGATCAAAACAACTTCCACCCCTTTAAGCCGAGATGCTAATGCGTGTGTAAGTGAAATCGTTGTGAAATAGACATATTGCATGACAGACAGGTTGACAGATATACATACAGACAGGTAGGTAGACAGTATGGGAAACACACAGAGGAAGGATAGTAAGCCAGGGTGGTAGACAAATAAAGGAATGCAAACAAGCAAACAGATAGACAGATAACAAGATATACAGACAGAGAGGTAGGTAGACAGCAAGGTAAGTAAACAGACAGAGAGACAGACAGGAAGGATAATAAGCCAGAGTGGTAGACAAAAATGAATACAAACTGACAAACAGATACAAATATATACTTACAGAGAGGTAGGTAGACAATAAGAGAAACAAGCAGACAGACAGACAGACAGGCTGACAGACAGTGTTACGAACTGCCACTCGGGTACACAAGGGCTCTCAATCAGGACTCGAATACGGCTCGCTGCCACAACGGAAACACACGATCCCAACCCCTGAGTACTGCCAGCCGAACAAAAAACACCAATACCCTCCAGAGTTCAATCTGCTATAACGGGGTATACAAGAACTCGGTACTAGTGTTCAACAACAGACTAATAAAGAGACAGGAATTATCTAGTCTGGTCAACAATCAAACAATGAAGTAAAAACAACAACACCAAAGAATAGTGTTGGCCGAAGCCGAAGTAATCCACCCTTGACTAAGAACTTAAGAAGTCCTCCACCCTCTAGTTCGGATCGGCACTATTACGTTACGTTAATTAATAGTCCTTAACACCTTACGAGCGGCCTATGCGGTTTATTTATGTGTACCGCCCAGCGGGGTGTTTTTAGCCAAAATAGGGCTGTTTACGTGATCATTTTCATGCCTAAATAAGACCCAGAACGTAAAACAAGTATCTATCCCTGAAAGGGCATAAACAGAGCTTTCGAATGACACCATAACGATCCTTGTATGATGGATAGTTTTCTTGCAATAACCGTGCAACGCGAGTGCAAAAAGCAGGTAATTCGGTACTTTCGGTACATAATTGAGTATGTAGCGAGTGAGAGAGGGAGGAGGGAGCTGAGATTTGTGTCAGTAGGTTCGCCGCGGTGGTCTGGAGCAGTCATACGCTCGCTAGTCTCCTGCCACCACTTGTCTCTCTCTCTCAGCCACATTACGTGCTGAAATTGCCACTCGAGTTATGTCGAGCGCCGCCACATAGTCCAGCTTTATTTAACTCGACTTAAGTGGTGGGCCGCTTTTTAAGGGTTAAGCATCGAGCAAGGAATCTTCTGAAAACAGTTAGATGCTTCTCGGATGCTCGTAAGAAGTACATATCGGATTTTGAACAGTAATTCAATAAGCAAAAACACTGGCAATTAAATACTATTAAAGGCTTAAATTGGCATAAGAATAATTAAAAGAATATGCAATAGTAAATGGCAAACATTAAAAAGAAGTACTCCGCAAATGCAACGGCAATAGCCTACTCGGATTGTGCTCGTGGGCCACTAATCACTAAAGTAGCCAAGCTTGCAACACATGAAATCAATAGTGCATAAACAATATCATACATAAGGAAAGCTTCAATACTATTCTGTATCTACTAATCGAGTAAAGTCTAGCTGGGGTACTGTGGGCAAAAGGTAGTAGTGACTGAGCAAAATGGCTCGTAGCCTAGCGAAGTCCTCACAACTGTTTAAAGTATTACGTTAAAACTAACAAGTGCACTTTGAGAAATCCAGATCCCTTGTATCTGGTTTTCTCCCGGCTCCTTGACAAAGTAAAAACAAACTGTTAATAAAATACAGGGTGGTTAGGCTCTTGCCCTCACGCACTGTAAATTATTAACTCAACACAGTCAGCCGCGAAGACAACCTAGGCTTCACTGAACCGAAACGAGTATGCAGGTTTATCGCTTAACCACTGCATCAAACAACAACTCGTAACACAGAAAAGCCTTACCCCAGTCTAGCATTACCTAGACCAGCAGAAAACAGGAATAATAATAATAACACACAGGGAAATGCATATACAAGTGCAACAAACATAAATCAATCCTATTCTAAGTTAACCCTTCCAAAATAGGCTATCTAATAGGCAAGTATCTCGTGAGAACTCAAGCGATAATACGTTGGCTGACTAGCTCTGCACCAACGGGACCATGGAAGTTAAACAGGCAGGGAAAAGAGGAGATAAGAATGTAAGGTAGTAGAGAAAGTTCCCATCAGTTAGAAGAATATATATAGTTAGCAAGGGAAATGAGAAGTCGCTCTGCCTAATGAGTTCTGATGAAAAAATGGCTAGACTTCCCTTTTTATACCCGGCCCTCTAGTGAGCCCAACGTGAACTACTAAGGACCGCCCACTGACAACCATTACGTAATTTCTCTCTCTCCTCTGGGATAGACAAAGGCTCCCCTAGCACTGAGGGGGGGGGGGGGGGGGTGCTAGTGGGTTAGGCCCACCTCCCGCCTGGCGCACCCACTGACCCCCAACTGTGGCTGTTTCTCTTCCCATCATTACAAATAAGTTTTACACACAATACTTATAACTAATGATATAAAATAGAACTCGTTGACTCAGATGAAAACAAAATACATATTCATAATACTTATAGTACAACGGCTCACATGAACTAAGTTAGGAAACTCTACATAGACTACAGCCAAAGTTCCTGCCTGACGATCCTAGCGAGAGTGGGGCATGACTAGGCGTTCTGTACAGCATGCTCACACTGGACATGCGTCACACCTCCCCCAAGATTTTACTTGCTCAACCCTGAGCTAAAATCTGACAAACACAGAACCCCATCAAGCCCCTCACACCCAGCGACCGCATGGCACTAAAACAAAGCTGAGTTTATCACCAAAACACATCTTATTATTAAAAAAAAATCACATTTTATAACTCCTCCCAACAATAGCAAAAAGACACAATATCATGCTCCCAGAGCGAGCTTACAGCAGCTCAGCCGTTTGATAGTTCGTGGACTACTCAAACTCTATAGGCTATGACAAACTTATACGATTACCTATATCAAAAGAAAGAGTTTTTATATGATTTTTATATTTTAATATGTTTTTCCCGGCTGCACTATAAGGGCAGCCTATTTTCCTCCACTCAAACCCACACACCTGTGATAGCCTACGACTGATCATCCACCCTTGATAAACAATCCGCGATCACATTGTCACATCCAGCAATATGACGGATGTCCAGGTTATACTCCTGCAACATCAAAGACCACCTGGTCAGTCTCATATTGCGATTGTGAAATTGATTCAGGAATCTCAAAGGGTGATGATCAGTGTAGATAACCACGACTGGGCCATAGGCTGGAACATACACCTCGAAGTGCCTGAGCGACAGCACAATCGCCAGTAATTCCTTTTCTATTGTAGAATAGTTCTTTTGTGCAGCATTGAACTTCTTAGAAAAGAAACTTACTGGGTGTTCCACACCTTCATTGTCTGTCTGTAGCAAGACGGCACCAGCCCCTACACCACTAGCATCTGTTGCCAGCTGAAAAGGCCTGTTAAAGTCTGGGGCCCTGAGTATCGGGTGAGTACATAGCAAATGTTTCACCAAAGTGAAAGTCTTTTCACACTCATGTGCCCACAAAAAGTTTTTGTCTTTAGATAACAAATCTGTGAGAGGTGCCAACACCGTTGAGTAACCTTTTATGAAGCGTCTGTAGTAGCCTATCATACCCAAGAATCTCATAATCTGCTTCTTGGTTGTTGGGTGCGGAAATTTATTGATAGCCTGTACCTTGTTCTGAGGAGGGCACACCTGTCCCCTTCCCACTACAAACCCAAGGTACTGCACAGTGGCTTTTACGAAGTCACACTTTGCCAAATTTACTACCAGACCTGCTTCACTAAGTTTCCGGAACAAGGTCTCAAGGTGCTCACAATGGCTCTCAAAGTCGTCATCATAAATGATTACATCGTCCAAATATACGGTGCAATTCGGAATGTTCTTTACAATTTCATTCATCAGGTTCTGAAACGTTGCTGGTGCATTCTTAAGTCCGTAAGGCATAACATTGCACCGGTAGGTACTCCCGTCCACAACAAAACCACATACCTCTTTAGCACGCTCGGACAAAGGTACTTGCCAGTAACCTTTTACTAAATCTACTTTAGACAAAAAACCAGCATTACCAATTTTGTCAACACTATCATCAACCCGAGGAAGAGGATATGGGTTAGTCGGAGTCAAACCGTTTAACCTACGGAAATCAATACAAAAGCGTACCTTGCCATCTGGCTTAGGCTGCAGTGTTACGGGGGAAGTCCACTTAACTGTGCCTTTCTCTATCAACCCTCTACCGAGCATATACTCCAACTCATCCCTCAGAGCTGGTAGTTTTATGGGGGGCACACGGTACGGGATTGACTTAAAGGGTAGATGGTCCCCAACGTCAACATCATGCATAGCCTGAGTAGTGAGGCCTGGGTGTTCAGCAAATACAGTGGGGTATGAACCGAACAACTGACGGATAGCATCAAACTGCGGCTCAGGCAAATGAGCTATAGCCTCGTCAGCCCTTAGGCTCGAGTTCCCCGCCCACTGATCCGCTGAAACATGTTGATCCCAGCTATCCTCCTCTGAAGCTTGACTGTCCCCCTCTCCTTCTCCACCACGGCCGCAACAAGCCAACACAGGGACAGTGAGAGGCTCAGAGGGGCGCCTCACATACTCTTTAATAAGGTTCACGTGACATAACTGGTTCTTTTTCCTCCTGTCTGGAGTGGCAACAAGGTAATCTAAGTCTGAAATGTTTTCTACAATTTTATAAGGTCCAGTGTACTTCGCAGAGAGGGGGTTACCAACCAAAGGCAACAAAATTAATACCTCTTGTCCTACAGTGAACTTCCGGAGCCGCACTTTGTGATCATACCTGTCCTTCATCAAAGCTTGTGATTCTGTCAAATTTCGACCTGCCATCTCCAGACTCTTAAGCATGCGCTCACGGCTTTCAAGCACATACTTTAATAATGGACAAGGCTGCACAGTCCCCTCCCAAATTTCTTTCAGCATGTTAAGGGGGCCCCTGACACGGTGTCCAAAAATCAGCTCGTTTGGACTAAATCCCAGGCTCTCACCAGGTACCTCCCGAGCAGCAAACAGCACATAAGGCAATCCAAGATCCCAATCCATACCGTTGTCAGCACAATAACACCTGAGCATGCTTTTAAGTGTAGCATGCCACCGCTCAAGCACCCCCTGACTCTCAGGTGATACGCTGACGATACTACTGCTCGTATCCCATGCTGTTGCATTGTTTAATTGAACATGTTGGAGGTGAAATTAGATCCCTGATCAGACTGAATCTCCTCCGGGTACCCGTACCTTGAGAAGTACCACAACAAGTTACTGACTACCGTCTTAGCCATTCCATTTTTCATAGGGTATGCATTGGGGTATCTAGTGGCAACATGCATTATGGTTAACACAAATTTATTTCCAGCCTTAGTGGGAGGGAGTGGACCAACAATGTCAACAATAATTTTACTAAAGGGTGGCCCAATCACAGGAATAGGGTGTAACGGAGCCTTAGGAATAACTTGGTTCGGTTTCCCGACACGTTGACAAATATCACATGAGTTTATCCATGACTGCACATGAGACTTCATCCCCGGCCACCAAAACAATTTCCCCAAAGCCGCCACCGTTTTCTTGGCACCCAAATGTCCTGATAATGGAGAATCATGAGCCAACCTAAGCAAACTTTCCCTGCAACCCTCTGGCACGACCAGCTGGTCAACTGTACCTGATCCGCCCTCCCAGTTCCTTTTAGGATCTTGATATCGGTTGTATAAAATTCCATTAAAGAAAAAAAAATCCCCTGCCTTTGCATCCCTATCTTCTTCTAACTCCAAAGCCCCATTGGTACACTGCAAAACCTCTGTATCCTCTAATTGCAACTTTCGAATGTCTGTGGGAGCCAACATGTCTAACTGCTTGGTCAACAACTCATGACCTCCCCCAACATCCAACTTAGACATCCGGTTTTCTCGCTGCAGGTAACGGTGCTGTCTCTGAGTCTCTGCCTCCTCCACTACCTTATCAACTGTCTTAGGCACTGGAGTTACAACAGACTCGGTCAAAGTTCCTGCTATTGGGTCTTTTGGGAGAGCCACTGGTTCTAAACTCTTCAAACTTTTCCCAGCCTTCCGCTTCTCCTTAATTCCCTTCCTCCGCTGTTCTGTGGCCTGGGAAATAGGCTGTGATACCTTAAATGCTTGGGAACGAGTTACCACACATGCCATCTGTTGGCGTTGACAACTCACTACCCACTCTTGTTCCTCCCTACTCACGTCGGCCGGCCTCTCGGCAACGACTAAGGGTGGAACTTCTAAAGTAGGCACCGCAAAGTCGTTGCCGAGAAGAAGGTCGACGCCCTCCACTGGCAATTTCTCAACGATCCCAACATCTAAGTCCTTAATCACACCATCAACTTCCAGCTCCACACGAACCAACGGGTATGACCTGGTCGCATTAATACCCTGAACAACAACCACCCGTGCCGCATTAATTGGTCGCCCCGTGAAATTCTTCAAAAGTGTCTGTGAAGCTCCAGTATCACGCAAAACTTCCACCTTATGCTGGCAACCCGCCCAACTTACCCTACCGGTCCCTCTATGGGCGCAAAACACATCACGGACAGGGGACGAGCCTTCCTGAGTCTTATACATAGCCTGTGACCCTGCCGCTGGCAAACTACCCTGGGTAAATCAAGACAACATTTCAGCCACACCCATGCTGCGCACCAAAGACACGGCTGCAGTTGGCGGCTTACTAGGACAAGATTTTGCATAATGCCCCTTCTTTCTACAATGAAAACATTCCACTTCCCCTATCGGTCTCTTCCGATAAGGGGCGGAGTTCTGACCCTTCTGTAATGGGACGGCTGTAGTCTTTGGTTCAGTCCAGGTATATTGGCTTTTAAACTGAGGTTTATATCTATAGTGATTGTCCTGAGCTCGAGGGTTTGGAGTATCGCGCCCCTTGGGAACTGCATCAACACGCTTTACAGATTCACATCCCCTGATTAGCGACAACCTGAGGTCAGCCATCTCAGCTGCCTCTTGAAGAGTTCTTGGGTTCTTTTCTTTAATATTTAAAGTCATTTCTGCACCAGTACACTTATAAAACTGCTCGAGCAGAAACAGCTCAGTCAACTGTTCTGCCGTCTCAGCTTTCTCAGAACGTGTCCAGTTTTTAAGTGCATCTTTTAAGTCCCGGGCATGTTCAAGAAAGGTCGCCTCCCTAGTCTTTGTAACACCCCGAAACTTCAATCGATATGTTTCCGGTTGCAACTCGTATGCCCGTAGGACAGCTCTCTTCAATTCTGGTTAGTCAATGCAAGACTCTAAAGGCAGTGCATCATAAGCCTTCAGACCCTTACCCGTAAGTCTTGAGGAGACTAGAGCTGCCCACTTCTCTTCAGGCCAATTATGCACCCTACACTTCTTCTCAAAACGATTAAAAAATTCTGTGACTTCAGTTTCACTAAATACCGGCACCAATTTGACTAATTGGGCCAAGGACTGTTCTCTTACTTGGCCCTCACGGCCCATCCGAGTCCCTGTCGACTCTGCACGAGTCTTATCTAAATCTAATTTAGCACAATATTTCTCCGAGTCGTACCTAAGCTCAGCCTCATGCCTCCTGGTCTCATCCTCTTGTCTCCTAACCTCAATCTCATGGCTCCTAGTCTCATTCTCCTGCTTCCTAGCCTCAATCTTAGCAAGCTCAAGTCTAAATACCATATCTGGAGACAGGCAGGAAGAGGGAGCTGCCACTACTGAAGGAGGGGGGGCAAAAACTGGGGAACCACCACGTGCACCACCCGAGGGCACTCCAATCTGCCAATTCTCATCCCTCTGTGGGAGAGTGCTAACCTCCGGTAACTGAGTGGACGGCATTGTGGGAGTCGAGTGAGAGAGGATCTGGGGAGGAACCCCCCCAAACGCCCTCTCCTCCGAAACCCCATGTCGCCCACGCAACACCCAGGAAATCAGCACCCCCTTGGACATCCCTACTACATTGGAAATGCCCAAAACCTTGGCTATCAGGTGCAAGCCACAAACATCCACCCCAGTCAGCTTCTCCTCCGTCACGTGGTACCGCTTACTCACAAAAACTCTAGCATCCTCCTCACTGGTTACTAACGGCACACCTTCAAATGACATCTCTCGCTCATCGCCAGTGCTAATGCACGACATACTGAAGTCCACAAAAAAATTCTCGAGACAAAAGTGTTAAACTTCCTATGCAAGCACTAATTACTAAATTAACTGGAGTCTCTTAAATGCTTTACTAATTGCCATACAAAAAAAATATTCTTCAATATGCACGCTAAAATACAAACAAACAAATGTTGTACAACTCTGCAAAAATTTATACTGTTCACAAAATCCTAAGCAAGGTCGCCATTTGTTACGAACTGGCACTCGGGTACACAAGGGCTCTCAATCAGGACTCGAATACGGCTCGCTGCCACAACGGAAACACACGATCCCAACCCCTGAGTACTGCCAGCCGAACAAAAAACACCAATACCCTCCAGAGTTCAATCTGCTATAACGTGGTATACAAGAACTCGGTACTAGTGTTCAACAACAGACTAATAAAGAGACAGGAATTATCTAGTCTGGTCAACAATCAAACAATGAAGTAAAAACAACAACACCAAAGAATAGTGTTGGCCGAAGCCGAAGTAATCCACCCTTGACTAAGAACTTAAGAAGTCCTCCACCCTCTAATTCGGATCGGCACTATTACGTTACGTTAATTAATAGTCCTTAAGCATCGAGCAAGGAATCTTCTGAAAAAAGTTAGATGCTTCTCGGATGCTCGTAAGAAGTACGTATCGGATTTTGAACAGTAATTCAATAAGCAAAAACACTGGCAATTAAATACTATTAAAGGCTTAAATTGGCATAAGAATAATTAAAAGAATATGCAATAGTAAATGGCAAACATTAAAAAGAAGTACTCCGCAAATGCAACGGCAATAGCCTACTCGGATTGTGCTCGTGGGCCACTAATCACTAAAGTAGCCAAGCTTGCAACACATGAAATCAATAGTGCATAAACAATATCATACATAAGGAAAGCTTCAATACTATTCTGTATCTACTAATCGAGTAAAGTCTAGCTAGGGTACTGTGGGCAAAAGGTAGCAGTGACTGAGCAAAAACGGCTCGTAGCCTAGCGAAGTCCTCACAACTGTTTAAAGTATTACGTTAAAACTAACAAGTGCACTTTGAGAAATCCAGATCCCTTGTATCTGGTTTTCTCCCGGTTCCTTGACAAAGTAAAAACAAACTGTTAATAAAATACAGGGTGGTTAGGCTCTTGCCCTCACGCACTGTAAATTATTAACTCAACACAGTCAGCCGCGAAGACAACCTAGGCTTCACTGAACCGAAACGAGTATGCAGGTTTATCGCTTAACCACTGCATCAAACAACAACTCGTAACACAGAAAAGCCTTACCCCAGTCTAGCATTACCTAGACCAGCAGAAAACAGGATTAATAATAATAACACACAGGGAAATGCATATACAAGTGCAACAAACATAAATCAATCCTATTCTAAGTTAACCATTCCAAAATAGGCTATCTAATAGGCAAGTATCTCGTGAGAACTCAAGCAATAATACGTTGGCTGACTAGCTCTGCACCAACGGGACCATGGAAGTTAAACAGGCAGGGAAAAGAGGAGATAAGAATGTAAGGTAGTAGAGAAAGTTCACATCAGTCAGAAGAATATATATAGTTAGCAAGGGAAATGAGAAGTCGCTCTGCCTAATGAGTTCTGATGAAAAAATGGCTAGACTTCCCTTTTTATACCCGGCCCTCTAGTGAGCCCAACGTGAACTACTAAGGACCGCCCACTGACGACCATTACGTAATTTCTCTCTCTCCTCTGGGATAGACAAAGGCTCCCCTAGCACTGAGGGGGGGGGGGGGGGGGGGGGGTGCTAGTGAGTTAGGCCCACCTCCCGCCTGGCGCACCCACTGACCCCCAACTGTGGCTGTTTCTCTTCCCATCATTACAAATAAGTTTTACACACAATACTTATAACTAATGATATAAAATAGAACTCGTTGACTCAGATGAAAACAAAATACATATTCATAATACTTATAGTACAACGGCTCACATGAACTAAGTTAGGAAACTCTACATAGACTACAGCCAAAGTTCCTGCCCTGACGATCCTAGCGAGAGTGGGGCATGACTAGGCGTTCTGTACAGCATGCTCACACTGTTCATGCGTCACATAGACAGTATGGGAAACACACAGAGGAAGGATAGTAAGCCAGGGTGGTAGACAAATAAAGGAATACAAACAAGCAAACAGATAGACAGATAACAAGATATACAGACAGAGAGGTAGGTAGACAGCAAGGTAAGTAAACAGACAGAGACAGACAGGAAGGATAATAAGCCAGAGTGGTAGACAGAAATGAATACAAACTGACAAACAGATACAAATATATACTTACAGAGAGGTAGGTAGACAATAAGAGAAACAAGCAGACAGACAGACAGACAGACAGATAGACAGGCAGAGAGGTGGGTAGACAACGAGGGAAAAAAACAGACTAACAGACAGACAGGACGAATAGAAAGTCAGGGTGGTCGACAAAAAGGTAACAAGCAGACAGACAGACAGGAAGATAGACAGAGGTAGACAGGCAGACAGGGAAAACAGACAGACAGGAAGAAGAATATCAACTCATGGTGGTAGACAGACAGACAGACAGACAGGCGGGCAGACATACATACAGTCAAGGTGGATGGAGAAAGATATGTATCTTGTTAAGCGGAGATGTGTGTGAGAGAGAGGAGTGTGTGTTTCTCAGGTGTCTGTGTGTGTGTGTGTGTATAAGATGAGGGAAGTGGAGAACCTAGACAGAAGACTAATTGGTTCAAGATATAACGGGATACAAAGAGAGAGACATAAAGAAAGACATACACAGACTAAACACAGTAGAGCGCACACCTCCGCCTACGCTAGACGGCGGAGTTATCTGCTGAACAGGTGGCGTTGTGTGTGTGTAAGTGTGAGAGTCCGAGTGTAGGGGGTGAGACAGTGAAGCACGGGAACGAGGTGGCTTCAGAGATTGGGTCATTTCGGGCCATGAGTGAGCACCGTGCCTAATGTGAAGGCAAGATGGCAGGTGCTCGTTGTACTCTACGTGCTTCACATGTCTCACTCCCTAGACTGGAACAAGACCTCACGGGCTTCACTGTTCATTGTAAAGCGGTGAATGTTAAGGCTCTCAGCCTATGCCCGAGAGGAAGTAAAGTTGGAATATAGAAAAAAAAAAAAAAAAAAAAAAAAAACGCTGGCTGGTTCCTTAACATAAATATCAGAGGCCTAACATTTCTTCTGGTCCGGGATTCGATTATATTTTCCGTACCGCCTCCTAAGTGGGAATAGTTTATTTATTGGTCGAAACATAACAAAACCGGTACATTTATTATTAATTTTTTTTCCACACAGGAACTCCATCAATCTTAAAATAACATCCCCAAAATTCCCCATTCTAGATCAATTTGTACATTCTTCGGTAGAATAATGTCACGTCCGAAATGTTCCTCCTTAATTACAGGCTCGCTATCACTTTCCAGGAAAAAAACGACACCTAAATGGCACGAAAGGTCTTAATATTGACAGAGGAATGGGGCAAAATGTTTTGAAATCGCCAAAGTAATGGGCCGAACATCTAAAAATCTGAAAACTAATGGAGCTAAACATGAAGGAGAAGGGGGGCCAAAAAATCAACCATCACCCCATAATTTGAATCACATCTTCCCTAGTGCATTATACTATCTGTCCATCAAAGTTCGTAAACAACTCCTGATCGCCTCATAAACTGTAGTGAATCACCTTTTTCTTGACTCATAACCTACCTGTCCACCGAAATGCGAGACAGTTGGTCCTATTTTCCAACCAAATTCCGTGAACATCTCCGGATAGCCTCCTACATAGAATCGTTTGTTCCTTGGCGCATATCCCAACTGCCCAACAAATTTGGAGAAAATCGATTTATAACTTTGTGAGATATCCAAATGCTATATATTTTTTTTCTTTGTTGATGAGGGAGACATCAGGCAGAATAGCCCGCAACAAGTACCTCCCCCAGTTGAAAGAGTGACAGGGCCAAAATCAAGGAATGTTCGAGCCAAAATGCCTGGACACACGGAGTTTGAAGCAATTTAAGTTATAGGATGAGGGGAAGATGGATTCAGGGAGAGAGTTCCATAGCTCAACTGTTGAATAGAAGAAGCTTTGAGAATATAATTTCACTCTTGGATTGGAGAGTTGCACAGAGTAGGGATGGGATTGTGTTGCAAGATGGGTGCTACGTACTCTACGTAGTGGAGGTGGTATACACTGAGAGAGCTCTGAGGAACATTGATTATTGTAATAGCGATAGAATAGCGAGAGAGATGCAATATTGCGGCGATGAGAGAGAGATTGCATAGAGTTGGTGAGTGGGCGGAAGTTAATGTTACGAAAGGCTTTCCTTTCTACTTTGTCTAGAAGTGCGGTGTGAGATGATCCTCCCCACACATACGAACAATACTCAATTCGTGAACGTACTATGCCCTTGTACAGAGCAAGAAGATGTGTAGGGGTAAAGAACCCCCGGAGGCGGTTGAGCACACCCAGCTTTTGGGAAGCTGTTCTAGCAAGGGTGGTAATATGGTCTTTCCATGTAAGATCAGGAGAGAAAGAGATTCCTAGAATACTGAGAGAAGATGAAGGATTGATTTGTGTATTGTTGAAACATAAGGGATAGTCCTGTGGTAGTTCTTTAGGGGTAGACATATGGAGAAATTGGGTTTTGGAAGCATTGAAAGTAACAAGATTTGATCTGCCCCAAATGGAAATGGTTGATAGATCAGAATTTAAGTGCTTTATGCCATCTTCGCATGATTTTTTGAGTGCTTGCTTGTTGGGGGGTTCTGGAAAACTAGTTGAATAGTGTAAGGTAGAGTCATCAGCATATGAAAGGATAGGACTGGAGATACAGTTGAGAAGATCATTAATGAATATTAGAAAGATAATTGAAGATAGGACAGAACCCTGAGGAACACCGGAGTTGATTAGGTTTGGACTATGTGGCGGGGCCCGACTTAAGTCTGTGTGCAATATTGGCGCAATATTGGCTCTGAGAGAGAGACGAGCGACGGGAGGAGCCTGGGTTACCTCATTACCGCTCGCCACGGCCGCCGTGGACCGACTGAGATGTATTCCACTTACATCCACCCTCACTCCCTCGCTACATACGTAATTATATAAAGAAATTACCGTATTTTAGCAATTTTGCCCTTCGGTTGCACGATCGATCGTTGCAAGATAACCAATGATTGTAGAAGGATGGTTCGGGTGTCATTGGAAAGCTCAATGTATGCCCTTTCAGGGATACATTCTTGAATTACGCTCTGGGTCTTGTTTATGCATGAAAAAGAGCACGGAAACAACCCCATTTATGGTAAAAAAAAAACCCGCTGGGCGGCACAGTCAAATATACTCCACCACCCGCTCTTTGAGTGTTAAGGAATCCATACTGGTGATCTGAGAGTAGATTATGAGAAGATAAATGCTTAAGACATTTTGAAGTAATAATAGTTTCAAATATTTGGAGATGCAAGAGATGAGAGCAATTGGACGATAATTGGAGGGTTGAGAGCTGTCACTCTTCTTTGGGACAGGTTGAATGAGAGCAAACTTCCACCAAGAAGGGAAGACGTTAGAGGAGAGACAGAGACAAAAGAGTTTGCCTAGGTAGGGAATCAGCATGGAAGCACAGTTTTTGAGTACAACAGGAGGAACACCATCCGTACCATACGCCTTCTTAGTATTAAGCCCAGAGAGGGTAGAAAGTACATAGTTAGTAGAAGAGATTAGGATATTAGGCATGAGTACAAAAGAGTACAAAGTAAATCAAGCAACAACAGGTTTAGTGACCCTTCTAGGCTGCTTGTCCTCCAAAACACTGAGGATCAAGTGTCCAAACAGTGGTTTAGAGTGGGTAAGGGAACATTGGAAAGGGAACTACTGCCCAAGAACTAATGTCTGTGGCAGCATTAGGAAGTCAGTAGGGTAAAAATGGGTTGGTAACAGAGGGGGGAATAAAATAAAGTTATTCATCTACAAACGCAGTCAGTCGCTGGTTTGAAGCAAGATATTTGTCTAGGCGAAGTATAAATGAATCAACGGTGCTGCAGTCTATAACGTCCCGGGGAAGCCCATTCCACAAGTTGACAACTCGATTGAAGAAGAAATTCTTAGATTCGTGCGAGTTAAAAGATTTACCAATAATATTGCAACCGTTTCCCCGCGTGTAATTAGATTGGTCGATAGTGATGTACTTACTACAGTTCATATTGTCGATGCCTTTGATGATTTTGAATACTTGAATTAAGTCGCCTCTTAACCCCTATGTGTCGGCGCGCAACATAAGTCGAGTATAATAAATCTGGACTATCTGGCGGCGCGCGACATAGGTCGTGTGGCAATGTTGCTGAGAGAGAGAGACAAGAGGTGGCAGGAGAGTAGCGAGCGTATGACTGCTCGAGACCACCGCGGCGAACCTACTGACACGAATCCCACCTCCTCCCTCCTTCTCTCACTCGCTACATACTGAATTGTATGGGGAAAGTACCGAATTACATGCTTTTTGCACTCGCGTTGCGCGGTTGTTGCAAGAAAACTAGCCGTCATAAAAGGATCGTTAGGGTGTCATTGGAAAGCTCTGTTTATGCCCTTTCAGGGATAGATACTTGTTTTACGCTCTGGGTCTTATTTAGGCATGAAAATGATCACGTAAACAGCCCTATTTTGGCTAAAAACACCCCGCTGGGCGGTACATATAAATAAACCGCTAGCCCGCTAATAAGGTGTTAATCTGCGCTGGGTTAAAGGAAATAGAGTTAATTCTCTAAGACACTCCTGGTATGGTTTGTTCTTTAGGCTAGGTATCATTTTGGTAACTCTACGTTGAACTCGTTCTAGCTTGTCTATATCTTTTTGGTAATGAGGGCACCAGGATTGAATGCAGCATTCCAGAAGGAATTGTAAAGGGTTAGGATAGCTTCTTTGGATATATGCTCAAATGACCTGCCTATAAAGCCAATTATTTTGTTTGCTTTTTAATAACTTCTGAACATCGTTGACTCGGTTTTAGGTTACTCGATATTGTTACTCCCAGATCGGTTTCTCTGTATACATTCTTAAGCTGAGTGCCATTCATCGAATAGTTTGCTTTCTCATTTTGGTATCCGATATGTAGTACTTTACATTTATCCGCATTGAAATTCATTAGCCAAATTTGGGACCAACATGACAACTTATCTAGATTGTGTTGCATATCGTCAACTTGTTCATTTGAGAGTACGCTATTTGCAATTTTTGTATCGTCAGCAAATTTTGAGATTGTACAGGTGAGACCCTCATCTATGTCGATGTAAATTAGAAAGATAATTGGTCCTAGTACCGATCCCTGGGGTACCCTGCTACTTACATTGGTCCATTTAGATGCCTTACCGTTTATGACTACCCTTTGCTTTCTGTCGCTAAGCCAATTTTCTATCCATTTCAACACACCGTCTTGTATTCCATGCGCTTTTAGTTTTAGCAGTAAACGTTTGTGGGGAACTTTGTCAAAGGCCTTTTGAAAATCAAGGTATATAATATCTGCAGCTTTATTCTCATCGTAGAGGTTGAGGATATCGTGGAAGAAGCCTAAGAGGTTTATTAAACAGGAACGTTTTTTACGAAAGCCGTGTTGAGTATCTTTAAGTATGTTATTTTCGTCTAAGTGATTTACGAGTCTGTCTCTTATGAGTGTTTCTAGCATTTAACATACAATTGAGTGTAAGCTAATTGGACTATAATTACTGTGTAGTGATTTGCTGCCTTTTTTTAATATCGGTGTTATGTTGGCTAGCTTCCACTGATCAGGCATAGTTCCAGACTGCAAGGATTTATTGAATAGCAATGTCAGTGGTTTGGAGAGCTCATCCTTAGCTTCCTTTAGAACTATAGGTGAGATTGTATCAGGTCCAGGCGTTTTATTTGCCTTGAGTTTATCTAAAAATATCAATACTTCTCTTTCTGTAACAGTGATATTGCTTAAAACATCAGAATTATCAATTTGAATCGGCGATGTGGTAGGGATATCAGTGAGGTCTTCTGTTGTAAAAACTGATGCAAAGAAGGTATTGAGGGCATTACTCATTTGCACTTCTTCTTTGGTGTATTCTCCATTTTCAACAACTAACGGTCCAACAGTTCATTGGAGGTGTTTGGTGTTGTGGTGAAATTAATAAAAAATAGATAACTATAGAATTATTTCGGGTTTGTTTTACATTGATTCTCAACATGTAACTCCAGGAACTTTTTACTTTGCTTAATTTACTTTTTGGCTTTGCGTCGTAGTTCTACAAATTTCACCCGTTCTTCGTCATTTTGTGAGGATTTTAATCTATCATTAGCAATCTTTTTAGCAAGCAAACTGTCTGAAATCTCTTTATTCCACCATTTGGGCTTATCATTATGGACTGTATGCCGTATTTTCGATGGTATGCAGTCTTGCACTGATTTTAGGTAAGTGATTGCAAATAATTCCCAAGATGTATTTATGTCATTATTGTTATTTAGAAATCTCCAGTCAGTATATTTAAACATAGCTCTAAGTTTATGGAAGTTTGCTTTCTTAAAATTAGGGACTTTGTCGATGCTGTTATTTGGTTCGTAACTAGTAAACTTTATACTTAAATTTATCGTACAATGGTCACTGTTACTGAATTCATCACCAACATTCAAATTCTCTATTAATTCTTCTTTTGTTGAAAGTACAAGGTCAAGAATGTTTATACCACGGGTCGGCGATCGAACAAATTGATAGAGCGAACTCACTTGCAAGTTTGCATACAAGTCATGTCCAGAGTGTGAAGTAAGAGTATCGCCCCACTTGGTAACAGGCAAATTAAAGTCGCCAAAAATTACGGTATCTTGTGAGTTACTTCTGCAATTTGTTCGTAAATTTCTCGGTCAGTTTGCACTGATTGAGCTGGAGGTCTGTATATTAATGCAAGTATTATATTTGTACCTTTATTATTCTTTATTAGCACAAAGGATGTGTCGACGTTCACAATTTAAGGTTTTGACAAGAGGGTCGGGTTAAGACTTTCTTTGATAAAAAGTAAAACGCCACCTATATTTCAATTTATTCGGCTTTTCTCAAACATTACATAACGGGGAAGTGAATACTCTGCTAAAAAGTTTCGATCTTCTATATTGAGCCAAGATTCTGTTATGCCAATCACGTTATTATTTTCTGTAAACACTAGTTCCTCTAAATCTGAACATTTATTGCGTATGCTAAGAGTGTTTGCATAGAGAACCTTTAAATTTGTGATTTTAGAACTCATGGAACGCTCTTTAATAAATGTTTTGGTTCTGGTCGGATCTACATTTATGTTCATGGTTGTCTTCAGTCCTCGCTATCCTCGGTCCTCATCGATGGTGGTCCATGGTTGCCTCTGTTTTTTTGCTTGGTGTTGGATGATTTATGTCGCTGCTGCTTCTTCTCGAACGGCGTTTTTTTATCCATGGCTGCGGACTGCTTCATGTAGGAGACGACGCATGCGTGCTGAACCCACAGGGTTTAGATGAGTGCCATTCTTGCGGAACAAAGTAGGCTGCTTATAGAAATTACCTCAGAGGTTGATTAATTCAACTTCTTCCTTCAGACACAAAGATTTAAGTTGGCTGTTTGTGCTGAAGGCCTTGTCGTAAAATTTGTCAGGTGCATCGATCTTGGGGAGAATGCCTGAGATGATAATATTCCTTGACTTGTTTTTGTAGTGCTGGATCATCTTGCGATATTTCTCCATCAGTTCTTCAGATCTGGTGCGCATGATGTCATTTGAACCAGCATGGCTGAAAAAAAGGGTATTTTCGTTTGTATCCATTGTCGTCCAGTCCGGCTACTGGGATGCAAAATCTCTTTCGTCAATTTGGGACTCTGTCGCAGAACTCTACGACCTGTCCTCGTAGGATGGAATCCCCAATGAGCCTTGTCTCTTCTGGTTCGTCTTCCATCTCTACCAAGATCTCAAATCTGTTTGACATTGTGATTGGTAGATGAGACCTTTTCTGCGTTGGCCGTGCACCGTTCCTCACTGGTGTAAATCCTGAAACCTGTGGTGGCGAGACTCTGTGTACAGGTCAGAGAGAGGAGTGGTTAGAACGGGGGCGAGGGGTTGGCACTGTTCGTGTTAGCAGGCGTCTTGCACGAGGAGTGGGGGAGGGACTAAGGTGAACAGGGTGGTTGTCCTGGTTTGATGTCGGCTCAGGTTCATCGGAAGCATCTGCTGCAGTGGCTACTGCAGGTGTTGGATTGTTGGTAGTTGACGTTGGAACGGTGGTGGTAGTTGGAGTTGAAGCGGTGACAATTGATGTTACAAACTCTTGTGAGAGGGGGATGGAGAGGGAGGAATAGCACCATAATCATCCAAGGTGGAGTTTCTAGCGAAAGTTTGGGCGAAGAATTCAGCTTTGTCAGAGGAAGAAGTGATGGTGGTGCTGTCAGAGTGGAAAAGGGGAGGGAAAGACGAGGAAGAAAAATTGTTGGAGAGATTTTTGGCTAGATGTCAGAAAGCCTTGGGAAGAGCTAGGGTTGCATTTATTATTGATGAAAGAGTGTTTGGCAAGTTGAAGAACATATTTGGCTTGATTCCAGGCAGAAACATAGGAAGTATGAGATTCTTGAGTTTGAAGGTGACGGCCGCCGGTACCGTTTGAATGCTTCCTCCTTGTTTTGGACAACAATAGAACAAGTGTGATTAAACCAAGATTTTTTATCATTAGACTAAAAGAAAGAAAATGGAATGTATGCCTCCATGCCGGAGAGGATTACCTCGGTAATGTGTTCAGCAGTCTCCAAGGGTTCCCGGCCACGGAAGCAAAAGTCATTCCATGGGAAATCAAAGAATACTACCGGAGAGCCTCCCAGTCGGCAGCGTGTAAGATGAGACAGCCGTTGTGGGAAAGGCAGAAACAGAGAGAGAGAGAGAGATATAGAGAGAGAGACAGAGAGTAGCCGGTCCGGACGGTGTTCCTCCTGTTGTTCTCAAAAACTGTGCTTCCGTGCTGACTCCCTGCCTAGGCAAACTCTTTCGTCTCTGTCTATCCTCTAACGTCTTCCCTTCATGCTGGAAGTTTGCTCACATTCAACCTGTCCCAAAGAAGGGTGACCGCTCTCAACCCTCCAACTATCGTCCAATTGCTCTTATCTCTTGTCTTTCTAAAGTTTTTGAAACTATTCTTGCTTCCAAATTTCTTAAGCATTTCTCTTCTCATAATCTGCTCTCAGATCGCCAGTATGGCTTCCTTAAAGGTCGCTCTACTGGTGATCTTCTTTCATATCTTACTAACTCTTGGTCATCCTCCTTTCGGGACTTCGGTGAGACTTTTCTATTGCACTGGACATATCGAAAGCCTTCGATAGAGTCTGGCATAAATCTTTAATTTCTAAACTACCCTCCTTCGGTTTCTATCCCTCCATCTGTGCCTTTGTCTCTAATTTCCTTTCCGGCCGTTCCATAGCTGCGGTTGTGGACGGCCATTGTTCACTTCCTCACCCTATAAACTCCGGTGTTCCTCAGGGCTCTGTCCTATCTCCTATTCTCTTTCTAATTTTTATAAATGATCTCCTTAACTGTACCTTAATTCCCATCCATTCATACGCAGACGACTCAACCTTACACTACTCCATTAGTTTTTCAGAACGCCCCAGCCAGCAATCCCTCAACGACAAACGTAATGAAGCCATAGAACTCTTAAATTCTGATCTAAATACTATTTCCAATTGGGGCAGAGAAAACCTTGTTAACTTTAATGCTTCCAAAACCCAATTTCTCCATCTATCTACCCGTCAGGATCTCCCAGCGGACTATCCCTTATTCTTCAACAATACAAAATCAACCCTTCATCTTCTCTCAATATTCTTGGTGTCTCTTTTTCTTCAGCTCTCATTTGGAAGGACCATATTACCAGTCTTGCTAAGGCAGCCTCCCAGAAGCTGGGTGTGCTCTACCGCCTTAGGGGGTTCTTTTCCCCTGCACAGCTTCTTGCTCTGTACAGGGGCATAGTGCGCCCTTGTATTGAGTATTGTTCACATGTGTGGGGAGGTTCCTCTCACACCGCTCTCCTAGACAAAGTTGAAAGGAAGGCCTTTCGTATCATTAACTCCCGTCCACTCACCAACTCTCTGCAATCTCTCTCTCTCCGCCGCAATGTTGCATCTCTCTCGCTATTCTATCGCTACTATAATAATCAGTGTTCCTCAGAGCTATCCCAGTGCATACCACCTCCTTTACGTAGGGCACGTGGTACCCGTCTTGCAACTCATTCCCACCCCTACTCTGTGCAACTCTCCAACCCAAGAGTGAAACGTTACTCTCAAACTTTCTTCTACTCAACATCTGAGCTCTGGAACGCTCTCCCAGAATCGGTCTTTCCCTCTTCCTATGACTTAAATTGCTTCAAACTCCGTGTGTCCAGGCATTTTGGCTCGAACGTCCCTTGATTTTGGCCCTGTCACTCTTTCAACTATGGGGGAGGCACTCGCTATAGGCAGTTATGCCTTTTGCCTCCCTCAATCACATAGAAAAAAAAAGATAGCAGGACGGATGGAGAAAAAGGTATATTGTCAAGGGGAGGTTTGTTTTTTGTTTTGTTTTCCGGACCCCCTTCCCTCGCATGCTTACCACCATTATTTTCGAGATTATAATGCATTTGCCCCATTTGTATTGCGATTTTACGACCTTTTGTGCTATTTGGGTGTCCATTTTACGACCTTTTGTGCTATTTGGGTGTCCATTTTACGACCTTTTGTGCTATTTGGGTGTCCATTTTACGACCTTTTGTGCTATTTGGGTGTCCATTTTACGACCTTTTGTGCTATTTGGGTGTCCATTTTACGACCCTTTGTGCTATTTGGGTGTCCATTTTACGACCTTTTGTGCTATTTGGGTGTCCATTTTACGACCCTTTGTGCTATTTGGGTGTCCATTTTACGATCTTTTGTGCTATTTGGGTGTCCATTTTACGACCTTTTGTGCTATTTGGGTGTCCATTTTACGACCTTTTGTGCTATTTGGGTGTCCATTTTACGACCTTTTGTGCTATTTGGGTGTCCATTTTACGACCTTTTGTGCTATTTGGGTGTCCATTTTACGACCTTTTGTGCTATTTGGGTGTCCATTTTACGACCTTTTGTGCTATTTGGGTGTCCATTTTACGACCTTTTGTGCTATTTGGGTGTCCATTTTACGACCTTTTGTGCTATTTGGGTGTCCATTTTACGACCTTTTGTGCTATTTGGGTGTCCATTTTTTCCTGGCGAGCGATAGTAAGCCTGACATTTAGGAGGAACCGACCTTCGGCCTAAACAATTTTTACCGAAAAATGTACAAATATATCTCGAAGGTGGGTCTTGGGGCTATTATATTAAGTTTGATGGAGGTATTGAGAGGAACCTAAAACATAATTATGTACTAAATAATATAAAATGAAAAAAAAATCCGAATCCCCCCCTTAAGCTGAGATGGTGGCGTATGTGTAAGATAAGACTTCCAAAACGGCAGACGGAAAGAAATACAGACATACAGACAGATAAGTAGGCAGACAGTGAGGATAACAAAAAGACAGACAGGCTGAAAATCAGGGTGAAAGAGGTGTATGTTGTTGAGCTGAGATGTGTGTTTGTGTGTGTGTGTGTGTGTGTGAGAGAAAGAGAAAGAGTGTGTATGTGTGAGTCTGTGAGATAGACAGAGTGTATATGTTTGTGTGTGTGTGAGAGAGAGAGAGAGACAGAGTGTATATGTGTGTCTGTAAGACGATACGGCCGTTGTGTTAATTGGTAAACATCGACAGAAGCCTAGACTAATTATTTCTACAAGAGGTAACGAGATGACCTAAAGACAGAGAGACTGGCAAGACAGACGGACAAATAGACAGAATACGAACAAAAGCAGGCAGGCATGGTGTTGTGTTTGTAACCCCCTCCCCCCTCCCCTTCCCCCCCCCCCCCCCCCCTCCCTCTCTCCTGTTTCGCGCCATTAAAGAGAGAGAGAGAGAGAGAGAGAGAGAGAGAGAGAGAGAGAGAGAGAGAGAGAGAGAGAGAGAGAGAGAGAGAGAGAGAGAGAAAGAATGATAGAAAGACAGGAAGATAGATATGTAAGGACAGAATGACAGGGAGACAGAAAGTTAAAGAAGGCAAAGAGAGAGAATGAGAGGAAGACAGAAAGGTAAAAAGAGATAATGAAACGAAGATTGAAAGAGAAAGAGGGAGAATGAAAGGAAGATTGCAAGAGAAAGAAAAAGAGAGAGAACGAGAGGAAGACAGGAAGGGAGAAAGGTAAAAAGAGAGAATGAGAGAGAAAGACAGAGAGACCGGGAGGCAAAGAGAGAGAATGAGAGGAAGACAGAGAGACAAGAAGGTAAAGAGAGAGGATGACAGGAAGAAAGAAAGGCAAACAGAGAGAATGAGAGAGGAAGACAGAGCAGAAAAACAAACAAACCACATGAAAACAGAATCAGACACCCAGGAATAAACCCAAGACCCCGTGCACACGGAACGTAAACATTGACTCTTCTGCTCTCCGACCCCTCAAAAAGCCAAGCAAGGAAAGCACCAGACGAGGAGAGATGCGTGAGAGGCTCTGGAGACTGACGATATCCCTTTCTGTACCGGTGACGTCTTTTATTATTCGATTTCAGCAACATTTAGACGATTATAAGAAGCATATAGGGAAGGAGAGACCACGGAGACTGACGATAACCATTTCTGTACCGGTGACGTCTTCTTTACTTGATTTCAGTAATATTTAGGCGATTTTATGAAGCGTATAGAAAGGATGTGTGGCAGCTAAAAGGATTAATCGTGATAGCCTGTAGCCTTTTAATGGGTAAACGTCCACTCTAAACTGAATAAAATCGTCCAATAGTTGCCCGAACATAATAGAGAGGACGTCACCGGTACTGAAAGGACTAATACTACCAGGCGCCTTTGGAGGAATTATAACGGTACCGAGGTCAGAGAGCATGGACGCAATGTTATTGTGCTATGTGTATGAAGGAGACAACAGGCAGTGCTCCCTGTAACAAGTGCCCTCCCCCCCCCCCCCAAAAAAAAAAAAAAAAAAAATGAAAAAATGAAAAAATAATGAAAGTGAGAGATGCAACATAGCGGTGTGTAGTAAGAGGTTGTAGGGAATCAGTAAGGGGAGACAAATTAAAGATATTAAGAGATTAAATGCTTGTGACTGTACATTTTCGAAAATTGAGGTATGGGTGGAACCTCGCCAAACATGCAAACAGTACCGTACTCAATAGCTGGCCCCTATTCAGAGCAAGAAGCTATGCGGTGGTGAAGAACCCAAAGAGATGGTTGACCATACGTATCTTCTGGGACGCTGTTTTAGCAAGAGTGGTGATATGGTCTTCCGATGACAGCTCAGAAGAAAATGAAACACCTAGAACATTGAGAGATTAAACATGTGTGTTGTTGAAGAGTAAGGAATAGTTGTGTGGAAGATTGTGACCTGTAGATAGATGGAGAAATTGGGTTTTGGATAAAAATAAGAGTAACAACATTGTCTCTGCCCCAATCAGAAATAGTTGATAGATCAGAAGATAGGCGTGCTATGGCCTCGTCATGTGAGTTTTGGTATGATTGCATGGTGTGATTGTATACATAAAACTAGTTGAGTAGAGTAAGGTAGAGTCATCTGTATATGTGTGGATAAGACTGGAGGTTCAGTTGAGAAGTTAATTAACCCCTTCTGGCCCGACGACGTCATTTTAATTATGTTACAGCTATATGTAATGACGTTATGCAGTCTAAGGAGGGTCTGCGGTAGTACAAAGGTTTAAATGAGATAGTTCAAATCCTTTTAAATGCTGAAGGCCCTTTTTAAACTGAATATAATCGTCTAATAGTAGCCAAAATCAAGGTAAATGGACAGCTCTGGTACCGTAAGAGTTAATGAATATCAAAGAGACAGATAGAGGGATGGAAACCGAAGTAGGGTAGTTTTGAAACAGGTGATGTGTGCCAGACTACATCTAAGGCTTTCTATAATATCTGTCGAACGTGTAGGATGCTGTGTGTTTGTTATTAAGTGGGAGGTAGTCGCTTTTTCGTCCTCTTGTTTAGTCCCATTAGTTTTGAGATTTTAAGACGTTCGTTCCATTTGTTTTGAAATTGTATACCATTTGCCCCATTTCTTTGTCAATATAAAGTCCTTTCGTTCAATTTAGGTGTCTATTTTTTCCTGGCGATCGGTAGCGAGCCTGTATTTCTAGGAGGGACCGGCCTTCGACTGGGATATTTTTCTACCGAAATATTTACACATTTATCCTGAAAGGCGGTCTAGGGGGTGTATTTTTAAGTGTGATACAGGCCTAGCAAGGAAACTATAAAATATATAAAAACATAAATAAACAGAAAAACAAAAATAACCATTAACTTCTTAATTTGCTTCGGTTTCCGTCATATGTGTCCTTATATATATAGTTTTTGTTTTACTAAACCACCATCAGCATCATCATGTTATTGCTATAATTAATCTATATTAATTTTGTTCTACTTCTCTTTTACTTCTGGGCTCGGATATTCAAAGGCAAAACAATTTAAGGATAGACAATTATATGTTAACCCGTTATGTACCGTCAACATCCTATTTATTATATTCTGGCAACTATTACACTATTTTATTCAGCTTAGGAAGATATTGCTAAGATAATGTATATTTAATCCTTCAAAACCTTAATTGTATGTACGTTACATAGTCATTTACACGTGTTACTTAGTGAATACTCTCAGATTGTATTCGTATGTGTTATTATTCTTGTGTATCCAAGTCTAAGTGAAGTGTATAACGTGAGCTATTATTCTTCATAAATTCAATATACCTATAATGATTGCCAGAGAATACTTATAGTATATACTATTTCGCCCCCATTGAAAGTAAAGAACCCTTACGTTGAGTTAAAATTAATCTAACATCAAGATACTTGATTTCTATTAGTTCTTGTTAATAATTTAATGATATACGTTACTCGGGTCATGTAATTCTTTTAAAACCAATCCAGGAATTCAGATTGTACATTCCTTTATCTATTATCTATTACGCCTAATATTTGGCTATTTATCATATTATTACTTCGTCTAGTAATGTATTCAATGTAACCATTAGTTATGTTATAATACAACGCTACATCGTTTTGCGTTCTTTTAGGAATTTGTTAATTTATTCAGAACTTATTTTATGCCATCATAAATGGTATTTTACAAGTGCAACTTTGTCTTGTACGTTTATTCATTATAGTTCCTTTCAAAGCTATAATACCGCGCTCTTTCGTTTTATGTTTCTTAAGTAGTTGGTTAATTTATTCCAATCTGCCACATGTGGGCCGCATGGCCATATGCAGTCACCCGCGATCTTACGACCTAGTGTTCTTGTGTGATTGGGGTTGGGTGTGACAGGGATCTGCCTTGTGTGGGCCGATCAGCTTTTTGCGGACCCGTTTTCTTATGTTCTTATGTTCTTATGTAATTATATTTTATATATTCCAACTCAGTCACTATATTTACTGTGAATCTGATTTCCTTACTCCGTGTAATTTGACCTCATCTATGATCGAATATTATTTTTCGTGTCTCGTGTGAGAGATTATTCGCAACAACTCTTGGATAGTTAAGTTCAGATTTATGCTATCTTTCCCCTTAGAATCAAATCAAATTCATATCTTTATTCCCTGATTTTATGTCCCATTAAAGTAAATAATTATTTCCCGTGACCGCAGTCAATCTGACTTATAGTCTCGAGGGCGGTACCTATGAGGTCTCACCTGAGCGCGACCCTAATTTATTTTGACCAACGCGTGATTCACGCGTAACTGAGTGATAAGCCCCATTGACTTACCTTGTCTTTGTCATTATACTTCACGTTATACACTTGGCTCGCATATGTGTTGTTGTCAATGATACTTGTTTGTGTATATGTGTATCCGTCCATCATTGCGTATTTTCTCTCTTCAATTATTGTGTAAGTGACACACTGAAATTCACAAGGGAGTAAAACTATTCAACTCTCTCCAGTCACATGTTATACTAACTTGCTATTCTATATAATAGTGGAGTTAGTACCCCATAACTTGTACTCTATGCTACTTGAATAAATATGAGTGTAATCTATACTGTGTGTTTATTGTGTTGTTGATTGCCCGATTGAGTAAATACTTATCATATTCATGAAGTTGTTGTTGTGTTATTGTTATTGTTCCCTAGGCTGCCTGGCCGAACAGCCCCGAGTCCCTGAGGAAGGCCATGGCCACGATCAGGCTTTCCCACAGAGCTCTCATTGAGTGTAGATTGTGTTGTTGGCATAAGTGGTTGTGTGAAATGCAGTCTTCTATGATGTGTTTGATAGTATGGGGTGCTGTGTTACATCCCGGGCAGGTGTCGACGACGGAGTCATCCAGTCTCTTCTGATAGCTCAGAAGAACTGGATGGTGTCCGCATCTCAGCCTGGCCAGGTGGACTCTGTCCTCACGAGGAAGGATGGATTTCGGGAGGTCGTGCTTGCAGCTGCGTGTTGTCTATGAGTGAGTGGATGGATCGGCGAGAGATTTGAGTATGGATGTGCTTCTGGAAGTTGGTTTGGGGTGGGCAGGGAGGGAGAGAGGACAGTATTTGTGTGTGATACCGTGTGCTGGGTGTTGTTTTGATATTTCTTGGTGTCTGTGGGTGTGTTGCCATGTAGTGTTTTTAGGGCTTTGTTTTGAATAGTCTGTAAGGTCTTATGATGTGTTTCAGCTAGGTTACAAGCCCAGGCTGGGCTTGCGTATTCCATCACTGATCTTATGTATTGTTTATAAACTGTGGTGGTGGTTTCTTTGTTGTGTCCAAATGTTGTGTGAGCAAGTGACCTGAGGGCGTTAAGTCTGGGTGTCAGTTTCTTTTTCGTGTTTGTGGTGTGCTGTTTGAATGTCATATGAGTATCATATGTTACTCCTAGGATTTTGGGTGAGTGTGTATGTGTTAGGGGTGTGTTGTTTATGGTGAGTTGAGGGATGTATTCGTGTTCTCCTGTCCAGCTTGTGAGCAGGGTTACAGTGGATTTGGCTGGGGCTAGATTAAGTCTGTTTGTAGTCCACCAGCCATGTAGTGTGTTGAGATAGGGTAAATATTCATGAAGTTAGATGTGTTCCTGTCGAGCATATTCCAAAGCTAAATATCCGAAGCCCGGATTGATAAAGATTCCATACCGAAGCGAGTTGGATTACAACCCGGCATAACACTTACAAAAACAAGGTAGTCATAAGTGGCTGTACCCAATTAGGACGAGTTTTATATATTATTGGCTCCAGAAATTGAATGTCGGGAGCCATAATGCCAAAGCTATAGAATGATACATAGTTAATATTTGTTGCAAGACTAATGAGAGAGAGAGAAAGAGATATATACATATACGTATGTACATAGATACACTGACCACACATACCTTACGATCCCAGCGAGGTGGCCGGGACTTAATTTTAGTAGAGATAGCTAACCCGTGAGTAAGGGAAAGTGGAAAGAAAGGATAGCAAAGAAGAAGGCTCTCTCCCCACTCCCCGTTCCCTCCGGCATTTGCCGTACATGAAGACAGTTGGAAGTGAATAACCTTGCAGATCTTGGAAACCGCCTGAAGGCATTTATAGAAAGTTTGAAATGGAAATTAAATTGCATGCAAACCTTCACCTGTAGTAATATATACAATATATATACTGTACAGTATATAATTATACTGTATATATATACAGTATATATATATACAGTATATATATATATATATATATATATATATATATATATATATATATATATATATATATATATATATATATATATATATATATATATATATTTTGTTTTAATTTAGCTCTCTTTAACTGGAAGCAGTGTTCGTTATTACCACATTGTTCTATCATTGGTTATTACCTACTCCATCCCAATTTATCTGTGATATGAGTCGAGAATTTTTTTTAAATTCGTCTATTGAGACACTACAGTATTACTTTATTTGGGAGCCTATTCCACTCACTAATTATACTGTGAGTGAAAACATTATTTGTTGTATCCAGGTTTGCTTGCTTGCCTATACATTTTAACTTATATCCTCTTGTAGAACTCTCTTTGGCTATCTTAAATAATTTATCGGGGATAATGTTACTGATTCCTTTTAGAATCTTAAAACACTCAATCAGCTGTCCTCTTAGCCTCCGTTTCTTAAATGGAAATAGATCGAGTTATCTTAGTTTCTCATGATATGGTATTCTTAGAGAAGGGATCAATTTAGTTGCTCTTCGCTGCACATAGTTCAGCTTTACAATGTCCTTTATGAGGTAGGGAGACCAGAACTGCACAGCATACTCTATGTGCGGTCTCAAAATACTTTTATATATTGGCATAACTATGCCTCGGCTGTGATAATGAACATTTCTTTGATGAAGCCTAATGCTCTATTTGCTTTGTTAGTTACTGCCGTGCATTGGTTTGAAGATTTTAGGTGTTCATGTATAAGCACTCCTAGGTTTTTTTACGCTAATAACTTTCTCCCCGTTCATGTAATATTCACATTTATTGTGTTTAGAGCCTATTTGCAATATCTGACATTTGTTTACATTAAAAGGCATTCGCCAATTATCCGACCATTATGTGACATTATTTAAATCTGTTTGTAGACTGATTTTATCGCTTTTCAAAATTATTGCATTTCCTATCGTGCTGTCATCCGCGAAATTATAAACTATATTATTGATATTATTGTCAATGTCATTGATGTATATTGGAAACAATATCTGACCCAAAACTGAGCCCTGAGGGACTCCACTAGTCCATGATGATTCCACACCATAAATAACTACTCTCTACTTTCTTTCACTTAGCCAGAGAGAGAGAGAGAGAGAGAGAGAGAGAGAGAGAGAGAGAAAGAGAGAGAGAGAGAGAGAGAGAGAGAAAAGAGAGAGAGAGAAAAAAGAGAGAGAGAGAGAGAAACAAATGAGAGGTGTGTGTGTTCTGTGTATGTGTGTATGTGTGTGTGTGTGTGTTAGTGCTAAAACAGAGTAACAAGAGACTGCTTAACCCACTGAACCCCAGCTAGTTTAGAATAAATGTACATCCAGAGACCGGCCGTTTTGGTAGTTTTTTTGCTAAAATGGAAGAAAAAGGTGAGTAATGAAGAAAACAAAAAATAATCACCTCGGTCATTTGGGGGTCGTATGGGGGGGGGGGCAGCCTGATACATCAGCTGGTGCCGGGCGGCCTTCAAACTTCCCACCCGGTCAGCCACAGTTTAGCGCGGCACCATGGCAGATGTACGATGCGGCCAGTTTTTGAGTGACGGTTATTTACACCACCCGAGCATCATGTGTGCCTTCATAGTTCATATATTAGCAACATATATCACATAATGTCACTGTAAGTGAAGTTACAGTGTGAAAAGTGCTTAGATAAAAGTCTTGTAAGTGCACACGAGTGGCAAGAGTGTGGCGCGTCCTCGTTGCCATGGATACTGGCGGCCATCATGGTCTCTGACAATAACAGAACGCACGAACTGTCACACACCAAGCTGACTGACACGCGCCACCAACACTTTCCCTTTTCTTGCGTCTCTCTCTCTTACTCCCCTGCTTTATTCAGTTTTCATGTCTCTTCCCCTCTTCATTCAGTTTATTACTTTATCATATGTTTTATAGTTATACAATATGAGTTTCACACATTGTTTTATGCACGTTTGACTTAGAAATAGTATATATTTACACTTAATGGTGTCCGTCACTGTTTTACGTAAATTTGAGTGTCAATCTCGCTTACATATTGTGTTCGGCACTTTGTTATATTCATTATTTACACTAGGTTTATACACACACTTCACATTTCATAGCGTCTTTTATCACAGTCTTTGAGTACAGTTTTAGAAATGGTCAAGGGTGTGATACTCCCTGAAGCAGTCCGGGAGACACAGTGGAACATCACATTCTCTGCACATCCACCTGGTATCTGATCTCTCAGGCTCCCTCTGTGTCGTGTTGCCGCACACATGACACCGTCTTCGGGGTTTGTCATTGTTTTCTGAGGGCGGCACATATTACAAAGGAGTACAAAGGAAATCAAGCAACAACAGTTCTACTGACCCTTCTAGGCAGCTTGTCCTCCAAAACACTGAGGATCAAGTGTCCAAACAGTGGTTTAGAGTGGGTAAGGGAACATTGGAAAGGGAACTACTGCCCTGGAACTAATGTCCGTGGCAGGACTAGGAAGTTAGTAGGGGACATAAGGGTTAGTAACTGAGGGGAGGATAAAATAAAGTTATTCATTTACAAACGCAGTCAGTCGCGGGTTTGATGCGAGATATTTGTCTAAGCGGAGTTTAAATGAATCAACGGTGCTGCAGTCTATAACGTCTCGGGGAAGCCCATTCCACAAGTTGACAACTCGATTGAAGAAGAAATTCTTAGATTCGTGTGAGTTAAAATATTTACCAATAATTTTGCAACCGTTTCCCCGCGTGTAATTAGATTGGTCGATAGTGAAGTACTTACTACAGTTCATATTGTCGATGCCTTTGATGATTTTGAACACTTGAATTAAGTCACCTCTTAATCTGCGCTGGGTTAAAGGAAATAGATTTAATTCTCTAAGACGTATGGTTTGTTCTTTAGGCTAGGTATCATTTTGGTAACTACGTTGAACTCGTTCTAGCTTGTTTATGTCTTTTTGGTAATAAGGGCACCAGCATTGAACCCAGTATTCCAGAAGAGGGCGGACTAAGGAATTGTAAAGGGTTAGGATAACGTCTTTGGATTTATGCTCAAATGACCTGCCTATAAAGCCAATTATTTTGTTTGCCTTCTTAACAACTTCTGAACATTGTTGACTCGGTTTTAGGTTACTCGATATTGTTACTCCCAGATCGGTTTCTCTGTTTACATTCTTAAGCTGAGTGCCATTCATCGAATAGTTTGCTTTCTCATTTAGGTATCCGATATGTAGTACTTTACATTTATCCGCATTGAAACTCATTTGCCAAATTTGGGCCCAATGTGACAATTTGTCTAGATTGTGTTGCATATCGTCAACTTGTTCTTTTAAGAGTACGCTATTTGCAATTTTTGTATCGTCAGCAAATTTTGAGATTGTACAGGTGAGACCCTCATCTATGTTGTTGATGTAAATTAGAAAGATAATTGGTCCTAGTACCGATCCCTGGGGTACCCCGCTACTTACATTGGTCCATTTAGATGCCTTACCGTTTATGACTACTCTTTGCTTTCTGTTGCTGAGCCAATTTTCTATCAATTTCAACACACCGTCTTGTATTCCCTGCGCTTTTAGTTTTAGCAGTAAACGTTTGTGGGGAACTTTGTCAAAGGCCTTTTGAAAATCAAGGTATATAATATCTACAGCTTTACTCTCATCGTAGAGGTTGAGGATATCGTGGAAGAAGTCTAAGAGGTTTGTTAAACAGGAACGTTTTTTACGAAAGCCGTTTTGAGTATCTTTAAGTATGTTATTTTCCTCTAAGTGATTTACGAGTCTGTCTCTTATGACCATTTCTAGCATTTTACATGCAACTGAGGTTAAGCTAAATGGACGATAGTTACTGGGTAGGGATTTGCTGCCTTTTTTGAATATCGGTGTTACGTTGGCTATCTTCCACTGATCAGGCATAGTTCCAGACTGCAAGGATTTATTGAATAGTAATGTCAGTGGTTTGGAGAGCTCATCCTTAGCTTCCTTTAGAACTCTAGGCGAGATTGTATCAGGTCCAGGCGTTTTATTTACCTTGAGTTTATCTAAAAATTCAATACTTCTCTCTCTGTAACGGTGATATTGCTTAGAACATCTGAATTATCAATTTGAATCGGCGATGGTGTAGGGATATCACTGAGGTCTTCGGTTGTAAAAACTGATGCAAAGACGGTATTGAGGGCATTACTCATTTGTACTTCGTCTTTGGTGTATTCTCCATTTTCATCGACTAACGGTCCAACAGTTGAAGTAAGTACTTTTTTCTTTCTGATATAACTATAGAATTATTTCGGGTTTGTTTTACTTTGATTCACAATATGTAACTCTAGGGTCTTTTTACTTTGCTTAATTAACTTTTTGGCTTTGCGTCGTACCTCTACAAATTTCACCCGTTCTTCGTCATTTTGTGAGGATTTTAATCTATCATTAGCAAATTTGTTAGCAAGCAGGCAGTTTGAAATATCTTTATTCCACCATTTGGGCTTACTATTATGGCCTGGACGTCGTATTTTCGATGGTATGCAGTATTGCACTGCTTTTAGGTAAGTGGTTTCGAATAACTTCCAAGATGTATTTATGTCGTTATTGTTAATTAAAAAGCTCCAGTCAGTTTCTTTAAACATAGCTCTAAGTTTATGAAAGTTTGCTTTCTTGAAATTAGGGACTTTTTCGATGCTACTATTTGGTTCGTTACTAGTAAAGTTTAAAGTGAAAGTTATCGTACGATGGTCGCTGTTACTGAATTCATCACCATCATTCAAATTCTCTATTAATTCTTCTTTTGTTGCAAGTACAATGTCAAGAACGTTATTACTACGGGTCGGTGTTCGAACAAATTGATAAAGCGAACTCTCTTGCAAGTTCGTATACAAGTCATGTCCGGAGTGTTAAGTAAGAGTATTGCCCCACTTGGTCACAGGTAAATTAAAGTCGCCAAAAATTATGGTATCTTGTGAGTTACTTATATCTGCAATTTGTTCGTAAATTTCTCGGTCAGTTTGCACTGATTGAGCTGGAGGTCTGTATATTAATGCAAGTATTATTTTTGTACCTTTATTATTCTTTATTAGCACAAAAGATGTGTCGACGTTCACAATTTGAGGTTTTGACAAGAGGGTAGGGTTAAGACTTTCTTTGATATAAAGTAAAACGCCACCTCCATTTCGATTTATTCGGCTTTTCTCAAACATTACATAACCGGGAAGGGAATACTCTTCTAAAAAGTCTCTATCTTCTGTATTGAGCCAAGATTCTGTTATGCCAATCACATCATAATTTCCTGTAAACACTAGCTCCTCTAAATCTGAAAATTTATTGCGTATGCTACGAGCGTTTGCATAGAAAACCTTTAAATTTGTTATTTTAGAACTCACGGAACGTTCTTTAATAATATTGTTGGTTCTTGTCGGATCTACATGTATGGTTATGGCTGTCCTCGGTCCTCGCTGTCTTCGGTCCTTATCGCTGGTGGGCCTCGGTTGCCTCTGTTTTTTGCTTGGCGTTGGATGATTTATGTCACTGCTGCTTCTTCTCGGATGGCGTTTTTTGATCCATGGCTGCGGACTGCTTCGTGTAGGAGACAACCCATGCATGCTGAACCCACAGGGTTTAGATGAGTGCCATCCTTGCGGAACAGAGTAGGCTGGTTATAGAAATTATCCCAGAGGTTGATGAATTCAACTTCTTCCTTCAGACACAAATATTTTAGTCGGCTATTTTTGCTGATGTGCGACATAAATGACCTGGATGTGTGAGAGTTTGTGTTTTTTATCTGTGTTTATTTTTTGTTTTATGTTGTTTTTGTGTTTTCCCTGTTCTTGCTCTGTCTTGAGTCGGCTACCCCCAAAATGGGGATTGGGCCTGAGCATATAGATAGATAGATAGATAGATTTTTGCTGAAGGCCTTGTCGTAGAATTTGTCAGGTGCGTCGATCTTGGGGAGAATGCCTGAGATGATGATATTCTTTGACTTGTTTTTGTAGTGCTGGATCATCCTGCGATATTTCTCCATCAACTATTCGGATCTGGTGCGCATGATGTCATTTGAACCAGCATGGATGACAAAAAGGGTATTTTCATTTGCATCCTTTGTGGTATCTTCGAAGGCTTCCACAATGTCGCCCAGTCCAGCTCCTGGGATGCAAAATCTTTTTTCGTCGATTTGGGACTCTGTCGCAGAACTCTTCGACCTGTCCTCGTAGGATGGAATCCCCAACGAGCCTGGTCTCTTCTGGTTCGTCTTCCATCTCTACCAAGATCTCAAATCTGTTTGACATTGTGACTGGTAGATGAGACCTTTTCTGCGTTGGTCGTGCACCGTTCCTCACTGGTGTAAATCCGGAAATCTGTGGTGGCGAGACTCTGCGTACAGGATGGGGAGAGGAGTGGTTAGAACGGGGGCGAGGGGTTGGTACTGTTTGTGCTAGCAGGCTTCTTGCACGAGGTGTGGGGGAGAGACTAAGGTGAACAGGGCGGCTGTCCTGGTTTGATGTCGGCTCAGGTTCATCAGAAGCATCTGTTGCAGTGGTTACTGCAGGTGTTGGATTGTTGACAGATGACGTTGGGGTGGTGGAGGATGCTGGAGTTGAAACAATTGGAGTTAGTGATACTCCAACGTTGAGTGTTACAAATTCTTGGAGTGATTCCAGCTTCCTGGTGAGGGCGTTGATCTTGTTGTGGGCTTCATCCAATTTTGCTGTCAAATCCTCTCGTTGCTGGCTGAGTCGGCAGACTTGTGGATCGGCAGGAGCAAACATGGAAGCACCAAACCTACCGGCGCAGTTGGTACAGGCACGAGGCATGGTGACGATCACTTTCTTCAGATCACTTCACTCACTTAAAAACACTTAACTCACTTTAAAAACACTAAACTCACTTTAAAAAACACTTATCTCACTTTAAAAACACTTAACTCACTTCAGGTCACTTCACTTACATAAATAGGCCTAACCGAAAACAAAAAATTTGAAATACGCACAAATAGGTTATCAGCGGTGATAGCCTATCCGAAAATTAAAACAAAACAAAATTAAATTTAAATACGCAGTGATAACCGAACCGAAAACAATTTTATTTTTATTTAAACAGAAATAGGCCACCAGGGGTGATAGCCTATCCTAACCGAAAACAAAAATAACCAAAAACAAAAATTATGATATACCGTTACACAGAAATAGGCCACCAGCGGTGATAGCCTAACTGAAAATTTTAAAATTTAAGTACGCAGAAATAGGCCACCAGAGATGATAGCCTAGACTAACCAAAAACTAAAATAATCTAACCTTAAACAAATATATATAAAACAGAATATGTAACTAAATATATAATTCACCAAATAGAGATTATATAAAAATAAAGTGTGACTGCACACAAGGGGTTAATATACTGTGTCAACAGCTGGCCCTGGTGTCGCTGTAGCCTAGTACAGCAGTAGCCTACTCTTTTTAGATAAAAAAGTGTATCAGTCAAAGGTTACTACAAGATCGTGCAAGCAACAACTAAAATTACAGATATACTGTATATACAGTAGCTACAGTAGGATACTAAATACAATATCTACAAGAGTTAATAATAAAAAACAGATTGGCTGACTATAGGCTAGGCTAGGCTTGGGTTAGGTTAAAAGCTTGGCAGGTTGGGTTAGGCTAGGTTAGTTTGTACAAATACCACCCTTAGCTTAAAGTAAAATCAGTCTGAGGAGAAAAAGTCAAGAATATATCTAGGGGGAAAAGATAAATGAATGCACTTAGATTTGGTGCAAAATTGGCTGGAATTTAATATGTATAATCCCCCCAAAAAAGATTGTTTACAAAATGGCGTCGGCGTTAGTCCCTGTAGGCAGGTTAGTTAGTAAACAATATTGTATATTAGCAAATTAATATGCAAAGCTTTACTTACATACAAGGCAGTTATATAGATACTTAGTACAGTAGGTAATGGGTAAAATTAGGGGTACGATTTGATATAAAATAGTAAGAGAGCGTTTGTTTACAAAACAAAACAAAACAATAGATGGCGCTAGTGGTCCGAGCAGGAGTCTTGTGATAAACACAAAGTTTATCAGTCAATACACAGCGAAATATCGTGCAGTGTTACTTACTAAGCTACAGGAGGTTAAACGTGCTCTTAATCACCTTTCATGCACAGGAATGAAGAGGATGAGTAGTTAATACTCAAATTATGATCGATATCGTGAGAGCGTTGACAGAGCGTCTGCAGCGTCTGGCGGTACCGAGCGGTATTCAGGGAAGTGGCATTGTGTCAACCTGGCAATCCCTTTTGCTGCTGGGCGTCGATGGGCGGGGGGTTGCTGGAAGTGGGGGGCAGTCATGTATTCCCTCAACACCTCCCTGGACAACTCGATGCAGAAGTTCTCCATCGTTTCCTGCTAGCCGGTGATTGTTGAGTAGAGGATATGGCTGTTATAGAGGGTGTGATCGAGGAGGTGGAAAAATAACTTCTTATACCACCTCATCGTCTTCCTTGCACACTCACATGACGAGATGACAGTATCTGATTTATCCACCAGCCGCATGTTGATGTTATAATCACAGATGGCCAAAGGTTTCTTGATAACTTCGCCAGTTGCTCTGTCACGATATCTGCTGTCTTGGAAGACGGGAAGGTGGACTGTTGTGAGGACGTTCACATCCCGGTTATCCATCCAGGACAACATGAGGACATTGTTAGCCTGCTTGTGGATGATGGAGCCCTTTTCCCGCCTGGGTGGTAGTTCGGGCATGAAGATCCGATTCCTCCTGACGGTGCCACAGACTCCTGTAGTGCGGCTATGCAGGAACTTGGCAAGGGAGGGGTTGGTGTACCAGCTGTCCAGGTACAGTATGTGGCTCCTGTCCAGGTAGCCCTGCAGCATGGTGATGACGACGGCCCCAGAAATTCCGTATGTCCTCGTTTCCACCAATTCTGTTTTCTTGCCCATATACAGAATTAGGTCCTGGATGTAACCGGTTCGACAGTCACACATCACGAAGGTCTTCAGGTCATATCGATGTCGTTTGCTGGGCATGTACTGCCGGATGCCAATATTCCCCCTCCACAGCAGCAAACTCTCATCAATAATGAGCTTCTGATGGGGTTTGAAGGCGACAGCAAGCTTCTGCTTCAGGTACTAGAAGATGGGTCTTATTCTCTCCATAGGGTCCTTCATTGCTCTAGGTTGACTTTGATTTCTGGTGTAGGCTGCCAGGCTGTCGATGAAATGGAGGTTCCCCATTATGGCCGTGAACCTATTTCTGCTCATTATTTGGCCAAAAATAGGGGTTCAGACGAGGGGATCCCAGGACCAGTACTTTTTTATGGAGGATTTCCTTGTGACCCCCATCAGCATTACAATGGCCAAGAATGTGTAAAACTCTGGGACATCTAGGGAGGACCAGGACAGCCTTGCAGAGTATTTTGACTGCTCCTTCCCAGCCATGAAATAATAATTGTACCAGTTGGTCTGGTCAACAATTAGAGCCACGAGATTTGTAGTGAAGAACTGCCTGAAGATCTCCAGTCTCATGGTCTGCCGCCCTTGGTTTGAGAGTGTAGGGCCGGCAATCCCAGCGCCCACAAAGTTGTAGTCGGTGGGCACAAAGTTGTCGCCATCAACCCAATCCCACACGTCGGGTTGAGCGGCACCTTCGTCGTCAGAGTCGTCAGGAGGGGAGTCACCATGAGGGGGGGAGGGCCTTGCCCTGCCTCTTGCCGTGCCTCTTGCCCCTCTTCTTGCCCGTCTTGGCCCTCTTGCCCCTGCCCTCGGCCTTGGTCGAGCCGGCCCAGCCCTTGCTCTCGCACCGCCAGGGGTGGGGCATATTAGGGTCACCTTAGATACCCTTCGGCCACGCACACGCACAGGACCACGGGCACGCCCACGTATGTTTATAGGGCATTGCGCACGATCAGGGTGTTGTGGCGACGCAGGCGGTGATGGTGTCTCAGTGTCGTGTCTGTGGGAGGTCCCAGGCTGAGGAGAAGGTACAGGTGAGTATGGTAGTGGTCCGGGAGGTGATGGTGGGGGCGAGTCAATCCGGGTGATGACGGAAACAGGCGGCGTACGGCAGGGCGTGGTTGGCGTGGTGGAGATGATTCTAGGGCAGGCATATCCTCATCTGTTGCTTCTGAAGAAGAAGTCAATGGCTGCGCTGCTAATATGGCTGCACCCCTGCGCAACCCATAGAAAGTGTGAGGGGTTGGCACTTTGATTGGTGAGGGAATGAGGGGTGGTGGGGAAGGCAAACGCGGTGGGGGAGCACCACGGCGAGCACGTGTGGTGTCGGATCTTGGCGCACCTCACCCTCCTCCTCCTCCTCCTCCCCCTCTAAATCCTCACCTCCTCTCTTCTCTGCCCTACGATGAGAAGGTGGAATATTGAGGAAGGCTATGGGGTCTGGGTCATCTTCCTCTTCCTCATCTTCCTCATCCCCACTTGCTCGGGAGTCCACTATGTCACGGGGGGGGAGCAGGGGAACGATAGCTACTCTCCTCCCTTTGTTGTAACCTGGCGTACCGGTACGTTCAGCGATGGGGAGATAGGGTTCCTCCTCATGCATTTCATCATACTCGGCCACAGTGGGAGTATATTCGTCCTCTGAATCGTCATTTGATGATCCAGTGTCACAAACAGGCACATCACTCTCCTCAAGTATGGCCAAGGCATCGGCCAGGGATATTCCCCTGCGTGGGTAACGGCGTGGTAAATCCGACATAGTGTTGCACTCGCGAGATGTATGGGTAAACTGACTTTCCTTTGTCACGCACGTCCCTTGTCCAAACAAACTGAGATTTGTGGGTTGCCATACATTGCCTACATCCTAAGGAATATCCCATACAAATATCAAGCCAATAGCTACCATAGGACAAGATTAAATGAAGTCGAAAGTCATTGGGAGATAAGTGGGTACAGTGTCTTTCATCACCTCCCCCGCATGACCACCCGCCCGGCAGGACTTGGGGGATAGCTGAGCATGGTCAAGTAAGGCATACACCCTAAGGTGTGTCTCACACACATGTCAAGCCTATAGCTACCATAGGACAAGAGTAAATGAGGTCGAAAGTTGTTTGGATATAAGTGGATACAGTGTTTTTCATCACCCCCCCCCCCCCCCCCCCCCCCCCCCCCCCCCCCCCCCACCCACCCCCGCATGACCACCCGCCCGACAGTACTAGGGTGACAACTGAGAGTATGGCATTGTAATGCGTACATCCTAAGAAGTGTCTTACACAAATCTCAAGCCTCTAGCTCTCATACGACAGGAGTAAATAAGGTCCAAAGTCGCAGTGAAATAAGTGGGTAAAGTGGCGCCACTAATCCCATCACCACCACCCGCGCGGCCTGGCTGGCCAGTTCACGCATACCGTCCCTGTTCGCCAACACTCTACGGTACCTCCCCTCCAATTCTCAAGCCATTTCCTAGCATACGAGCCGAATAATAGATTTTTTAGTGGTGGACGCATGGTTTGCGTCGCTGGGGTTTAGCGTTACATACATTGTGGACGCAAACGCTGCGTCGCTGGGGCTCAGTGGGTTAAGGGGAGATTTCCACTTGAGATATTTTTTCTGGACCCCTTTCTCCTTTAGATTTAGTCCCACTATTTGTTTATATTTTAAGACGTTCGCCCCATTAGTTTGGCGATTTTAAGAACGTTCGCCCCATGTCTGTCAATTTTAAGACTTGTCGTGTCATTTAGGTGTCAATTTTTTCCTGGCGAGCGATAGCGAGCCTGTAATTTAGGAGAAACCGGCCTTCGGCCGGGACATTTTACTACCGAAAAATTTACAAATTTATCTTGAAAGGGGGTTTAGGGGGTGTAATTTTAAGTTGGAAGGAATCTGAGTGTAAAATGGAGGGAGAGTAAGAAACTGTTCTGGAAAGAAGTCAAGAAAGTTAGGGAAGGTAGCAAGGGAAACAGTAAGGGTGTGAAAGATAAGAATGGGAGAATGCTAGCCGAGAAGCAAGAGAGACTCGAAAGATGGAGGGAGTACTTCAGTGAGTTGCTAAATGAAAGGAATGAAGAGCCAGCAAACATAGCTGGATATGGTATGGGAGGTAGAAAAAGAGAAGTAGTGGAGGATGAGGTGGGGATCAGCAGGTCAGAAGTGTGGGAAGCCATGAAAAGAGTGAAGTTGGGGAAAGCACCAGGAACAGATGGAGTGTGTGGGGAAATGTTGAGGTATGGTGGTGAGATAGTGATAGAATGGGTATGGAAAATGTGCAAACTAGCATGGGAGAAGGGGAGTGCACCCGATGACTGGAAGACTGGCATAATAGTCCCCCTATATAAGGGCAAAGGGGAAAGAGGAGTGTGTGGTAACCACCGAGGAATATGTCTTCTAAGCGTAGTAGGGAAGGTATACAGTAGGGTAGTGATTGAGAGAGTGAGAGTGAGAACGGAGAAATGGATAGGCGACGAGCAGGGAGGTTTTAGGAAGGGAAGAGGATGTGTAGATCAGATTTTTACCCTGAATTGTGTTGTGGAGAAGTATCTGGAGAAGAAACAAAAGGTGTATGTTGCCTTTATGGACTTGGAGAAGGCCTATGACAGAGTGGATAGAGAAGGTTTGTGGAAAGTACTTAGAATATACGGAGTAGAGGGCAAGTTGCTGAAAGCAGTGAAGAGCATGTATGAGGGTGCAAAGGCGGCAGTACGTGTGGAGAGTGAGCAGAGCGAGTTCTTTGACCTGAATGTTGGTTTGAAACAGGGCTGTGTGATGTCCCCGTGGTTGTTTACTGTATATATGGATGGAGTTATGAAAGAAATACTATCAAGAGCAGTGGATGTTGGTGTATCGCTGAAAAGGGAGGGAATTGAGTGGAAGCTACCTATACTGCTGTTTGCGGATGATACAGTTCTGATGAGTGATAATGAATGGGAGTTGCAGGGTCTGGTAAATGAGTTTGGAACAGTGTGCGAAAAACGGAATTTGAAGGTAAATACGGGGAAGAGCAAGGTTATGTTCTTCGAAAGGGGTGAAGTCACAGAGTGTGAGGTGAAGCTGAACGGTCAGGCTATGGAGATCGTCAACTCTTTTAAGTATCTGGGCAGTGTGTTGAGTAAAGATGGGACTATGGATGAAGAGGTGCGGGAGAGGGTACAACAGGGGAAGAGGGTTGTAGGAACGCTAAAAGCAGTAACAAGAAATAGGGTGGTCAGTATGGAAGTGAAGAAGTCCTTGCATGACAGTGTGGTAATCCCGACACTGACTTACGGAAGCGAAGCATGGACGTTGGTTGAGAGACTCAGACCAAGAGTGAGAGCAGTGGAAATGAATTACTTAAGGAGTGCGTGCAGAGTTACATGGAGGGATAGACAGACTAATGAGGAAGTAAGAAGGAGGTGTGGTGTGGAGGTAGATGTGCTGGAAAGTGTGAAAAGGAACAACTTGAGATGGTTCGGCCATATGGAACGTATGGAAAGCGAGAGAATGACTAAGAGGGTGTACGAGAGCGAGGTGGAGGGACAGAGGGGGAGAGGTAGACCGAATATGAGGTGGAAGGATGGAGTGAGGAACTACATGAACGAAGGCGGTGCTGGTTGGGGGGAGGGGCGTCGACTGACTGGGGACAGAGGTGCATGGGGGCGGTTCGTTCGTGGCCACACCTTCGGGGATCACGGCGTCAGGCAATAGATAGATAGAATTTTAAGTTTGATGGAGGTCTAGCGAACAAAATAGAAACCTCCCCTTAATTAAGAAAGATCCTCACGTATTTCTCAACTTTGATCCTTGTATAGCATTTCTCCTTTAACCCCTTCAGTACCAGTCACAACATTTCCATTATATTCTGCTAACTATTAGACGATTATATTCAGCTTAAGAAGGACCCCTAGCAATCAAAAGACCTCCAACTTTATTTATTTAGCCTGTTTAACTCCCACAGATTCTTCGTAAGCTGCATAAAATCGTCGAAATATAGGTATTATAAGGAGACAAAGACGACACTGGTATTGAAAGGGTTAAGCTGTCCTCCCAATATTCAGGATAGGGTTTATTTATTGTTATATATTCAATACTCATTCAGTTTCCTCCCTAGCCCTCCATCAAGCTTAACAAATCATTCTCAAGATCCCCTTTCTAGATAAATGTGTACATTTTTTGGTAGGATAATGTCCCGGGCGAAAGCCTGTTCCTCCTAAATTGCATGCCTGTTATTCGATCACCAGGAAACAATCGACACTTAAATGGCACGAAAGGTCTAAATATTGACAAAGAAATAGGGTGAAAAGTGTTAAACTCGTCAAGCAAACGTCTACAAATCTGAAAACTAATGGGACTAAACATGAGGGAGAAGGGGGCCAGAGGGGGCCCCCCCCCCCCCCTTGAGCTTAATTAAGGTGGTAATGCTTGTTTTTTGGTCTATGCATATATATATTCATATATTTTTTAGTTTCCTTGTTAGACCTCCATCAAGCTTTAAAACACACCTCTTAGACCCCATTTAAACCCCATGTAGACCCCATTTAAAACACACCTCTTAGACCCAATTTAAACCCCATGTAGACCAACACACCTCTTAGAGCCCGATTTAAACCCCATGTAGACCCCATTTAAAACACACCTCTTAGACCCCATTTAAACACTATTTAGACCCCATTTAAAACACACCTCTTAGACCCCATTTAAAACACAGCTCTTAGACTCCATTTAAACACTATTTAGACCCTATTTAAAACACACCTCTTAGACCCAATTTCAAGATAAATTTGTACATATTTGGGTAGAAAAATGTTCTACCCGAAGGCCGATTCCTTCTAAAACTACAGGCTCGCTATCGCTTGCCAGGAAATAATCAACGCCTAAATGGCAGGAATGCCTTTGTATTGACAAAGCTATGGGGCGAATGGTCTCAAAATCGACAAACTAATGGAACGAACGTCTTAAAATGTCAAAACTAATATGCTAAACATGAGGGAGAAGTGGGTCCATAAACAGCGACTCCCTCCCCCATAAACAAATATACATGTTATCCAGGCGAGATATATTTATAGTAAGGGAGCCCACCTCACTTTTTGTCTCTTTCTCTCCTTCTCTCTTTGGCTTGTATCCATTCGACCCCATTCAGCCTACTATTTTAAGACGTTTATCTCCATCCAGGTGTCAATATTTTTCTGGCGACCGGTAGCGAGCCAGCATATATAAATATTATTTTTGACAGCAAGCTAAATTTATACATTTTTCAATAAAAAAAAATCTCCGGCGAAGCCGGATTTCTCCATAAAATGCTGGCTCGCTATCGCTCGCCAGGAAGAAATCGACACCTAGATGGGGATAAGCGTCGTAAAATACTTGGCTGAATTGGGCCAAATGGATACAAGCCAGAGAAAGAGATAAAAGGAGAGAAAGAGAAAACAAAGCAGGTGACCACCTTTAAAGCATTTTACGAAGACCACCAACACTAATTAACTTATCTCCAGTCCTTGAGTTTTATTTCGTTATCTGCTTCACTACCACACAACAACTCATAAACCTTCAATTCCTACAAAATTCTATTAGTTTTTTAAGACTCGATGGTAAGACGGAGAAAACAACTACCTCTCCCTTAATAATAAAGCCTGTCCTTGGTTAACAATTTTTATCAAAGACTATTTTGAGATTTTTTTGTTTCGATTAAATTATTTCCTCCAGTTCTTCCTTCCCTTTATTATCCAGTATTCCGTTTACTCGTTCCAATTTGATTTTTTAGCTGTGTAGTGTGTATACTTCACAATGCAGTCTGTATCAAGTGTATATATTTCACAATGCAGTCTGTATCAAGTGTATATATTTCACAATGCAGTCTGTATCAAGTGTATATATTTCACAATGCAGTCTGTATCAAGTGTATATATTTCACAATGCAGTCTGTATCAAATGTATATATTTCACAATGCAGTCTGTATCAAGTGTATATATTTCACAATGCAGTCTGTATCAAATGTATATATTTCACAATGCAGTCTGTATCAAGTGTATATATTTCACAATTCAGTCTGTATCAAGTGTATATATTTCACAATGCAGTCTGTATCAAGTGTATATATTTCACAATGCAATCTGTATCAAGTGTATATATTTCACAATGCAGTCATTATGAAGTTGATATGTTAAATATTAAATTGTTTATCAGGTAAATTTATTTTTCTGTTTAGTTTTTATTAAGTCTAATTAATTAACTTTAACCCCTTGAGGAATATGACCAACTTTGACAGCTTTTTCTGGCTTTCATTATGCGATTTTATTCAGAGTACTAAGGGTCAATGAAAGTCAGTGGGTAAATTGAGATAGTCTTTACAATCTAATTACCACAGCTAGGTCCTTCCTAAACTGTATAAACCCGTCTAATGATAGCCAGAATAAACTGTCATAATGTGTCATAATTTTCAAAGGGTTAAGGTGTTTATCAAGTCTATATATTTCATTTTACAATCTTGATCAACTCGTATTTATTTCCAGTATTTTTTCAGTCTTTCTTGATGGCCTACTTTATGTTTATTTTGTATTTCTACTTTTTCATCCAGTTTTACACCTACTCTGTCCAGTTTATTTTGCTCACTATAAAGTCATGTCAAGTCATTTTCAGTCTATCTGAACCCTCTGCCCTCCATATACCATTCCCAATCGTAATAAAATCCTCTAATGATAGCCATAAACAAAAAATAAATGCGTCAACGTATCCTGAAAATGAAAACATTAATTCGCCCCATTAGTTTGGCGATTTTAAGACGTTTCGTAATATTTTGGTGTAATTTTGTTCTTGGCGAGTGCCAGCGTGCCACTAATTTAGGAGGAACCAACACTTTTCTACCGTAACACGCAAACATTGATCTGGAATGTGATCTTGGAGGTATTATCTTAAGGTTGATGGATGTCATGGATGGCATACGATAATATACTAGTATAATATATATACGGTATACACAACTAAACATCTCCCCTTCCTTCAATAATATACTAGTATAATATATATACGGTATACACAACTAAACATCTCCCCTTCCTTCAATAATATACTAGTATAATATATATACGGTATACACAACTAAACATCTCCCCTTCCTTCAATAATATACTAGTATAATATATATACGGTATACACAACTAAACATCTCCCCTTCCTTCAATAATATACTAGTATAATATATACGGTATACACAACTAAACATCTCCCCTTCCTTCAATAATATACTAGTATAATATATATACGGTATACACAACTAAACATCTCCCCTTCCTTCAATAATATACTAGTATAATATATATACGGTATACACAACTAAACATCTCCCCTTCCTTCAATAATATACTAGTATAATATATATACGGTATACACAACTAAACATCTCCCCTTCCTTCAATAATATACTAGTATAATATATATACGGTATACACAACTAAACATCTCCCCTTCCTTCAATAATATACTAGTATAATATATAACGGTATACACAACTAAACATCTCCCCTTCCTTCAATAATATACTAGTATAATATATATACGGTATACACAACTAAACATCTCCCCTTCCTTCAATAATATACTAGTATAATATATACGGTATACACAACTAAACATCTCCCCTTCCTTCAATAATAACTAGTATAATATATACGGTATACACAACTAAACATCTCCCCTTCCTTCAATAATATACTAGTATAATATATATACGGTATACACAACTAAACATCTCCCCTTCCTTCAATAATATACTAGTATAATATATATACGGTATACACAACTAAACATCTCCCCTTCCTTCAATATACTAGTATAATATATATACGGTATACACAACTAAACATCTCCCCTTCCTTCAATATACTAGTATAATATATATACGGTATACACAACTAAACATCTTCCCTTCCTTCAATAATTCGAATACTGATGAAATTACTGTAAGAAAGAAACAAGGCTAAAGCAACTGTTTATACCATGACCACAACAAACTACAAAACTTAAAGAACCATCGCCTTTAAGGGGGTCACCGTTTTTTTTTTAATCTTTCTCTCCTGTTCTCTCTTTCCCTGGCTTGTATCCATTCGGCCCCATTCAACCAACTATTTTAAGACGTTTATCCCCATCCAGGTGTCGATTTCTTCTTGGCGAGCGATAGCGAGCCAGCATTGCATTGAGAAATCCGGCTTCGCCGGAGACATGTTTCTATCGAGAAATATACAAATTTAGTTTGCTGTCAAAACAAAAATATATACATGCTGGCTCGCTACCGCTCGCCAGGAACATATTAACACCTGGATGGGGGTAAACGTCTTAAAACAGGAGGCTGAATGGGGCCAAATGGATACAAGCCAAACAGAGAGGGAGAGAAAGAGAACAAAAAAGAGAGGTGGGCTCCCTTAAAAAATAACCAGATATTATAGATTGAGTACTGATGTGAAGAAAAATATGTGTACAGTTGCCCACATAAGATCTGTTCCTCGTCGTGATATTATGTATGAAAGTATAATTAGTCTGAATGAATTGGGAGTGTGGTTTCTTTTAATTATCGGTTGACTAATCAGATGAGTTAACCATTGCATAAGAAACTACTCCTAAGGCAATCATGTGCATCATATGTTCAAGTACAGTATATGATCAAGGAGAGGAAGTATACTAATGTGAGCAACTGTACATTAAACAAATAATTATTATTAAACAAATAATCTTGACCACTATCACTTAAAAAAAATGCTGTACTGGAGTAATCACGCAGATATCTCAATAATTTGGGAAGGGTCAGCCAGGGAATATGTGTGGAAACGTACAGCCCCTTTGCTCTGGCCCTTTTTTCTTAGTTATAGAGGCTTGGGTTAACGATTTCTAGCGCTCATATAAAGATTCAACGATAGTGCACGGTATAAATGACAATAACCCAAAGCCAAGTGTGGACATTTACAGCCCATTTGTTCTAGCCCATTTTGAGTTACAAGAGGTTATAATCAGTTGTGGAAATTTACACCCAATTTCCTCTAGCCCTTTTTGAGTTAGGATTTATGGCTTACCTATACTAAATGGACTATAGAACCCGATATAAATGACAGTATCTCAAAGGTTGTAGCACCACAGCCAGGTAACATAAAGGTTGTAGCGCCACAGCCAGGTAACATAAAGGTTGTAGCGCCACAGCCAGGTAACATAAAGGTTGTAGCGCCACAGCCAGGTAACATAAAGGTTGTAGCGCCACAGCCAGGTAACATAAAGGTTGTAGCGCCACAGCCAGGTAACATAAAGGTTGTAGCGCCACAGCCAGGTAACATAAAGGTTGTAGCGCCACAGCCAGGTAACATAAAGGTTGTAGCGCCACAGCCAGGTAACATAAAGGTTGTAGCGCCACAGCCAGGTAACATAAAGGTTGTAGCGTCACAGCCAGGTAACATAAAGGTTGTAGCGCCACAGCCAGGTAACATAAAGGTTGTAGCGCCACAGCCAGGTAACATAAAGGTTGTAGCGCCACAGCCAGGTAACATAAAGGTTGTAGCGCCACAGCCAGGTAACATAAAGGTTGTAGCGCCACAGCCAGGTAACATAAAGGTTGTAGCGCCACAGCCAGGTAACATAAAGGTTGTATCGCCACAGCCAGGTAACATAAAGGTTGTAGCGCCACAGCCAGGTAACATAAAGGTTGTAGCGCCACAGCCAGGTAACATAATGGTTGTAGCGCCACAGCCAGGTAACATAAAGGTTGTACCGCCACAGCCAAGTAACATAAAGATTGTATCGCCACAGCCAGGTAACATAAAGGTTGTAGCGCCACAGCCAGGTAACATAAAGGTTGTAGCGCCACAGCCAGGTAACATAATGGTTGTAGCGCCACAGCCAGGTAACATAAAGGTTGTACCGCCACAGCCAAGTAACATAACGATTGTAGCGCCACAGCCAGGTAACATAAAGGTTGTACCGCCACAGCCAGGTAACATAAAGGTTGTACCGCCACAGCCAGGTAACATAAAGGTTATAGCGCCACAGCCAGGTAACATAAAGGTTGTAGCGCCACAGCCAGGTAACATAAAGGTTGTAGCGCCACAGCCAGGTAACATAATGGTTGTAGCGCCACAGCCAGGTAACATAAAGGTTGTAGCGCCACAGCCAGGTAACATAAAGGTTGTAGCGCCACAGCCAGGTAACATAAAGGTTGTAGCGCCACAGCCAGGTAACATAAAGGTTGTAGCGCCACAGCCAGGTAACATAAAGGTTGTAGCGCCACAGCCAGGTAACATAAAGGTTGTAGCGCCACAGCCAGGTAACATAAAGGTTGTAGCGCCACAGCCAGGTAACATAAAGGTTGTAGCGTCACAGCCAGGTAACATAAAGGTTGTAGCGCCACAGCCAAGTAACATAAAGGTTGTAGCGCCACAGCCAGGTAACATAAAGGTTGTAGCGCCACAGCCAGGTAACATAAAGGTTGTAGCGCCACAGCCAGGTAACATAAAGGTTGTAGCGCCACAGCCACGTAACATAAAGGTTGTAGCGCCACAGCCAGGTAACATAAAGGTTGTAGCGCCACAGCCAGTTAACATAAAGGTTGTAGCGCCAGAGCCAGGTAACATAAAGGTTGTAGCGCCACAGCCAGGTAACATAATGGTTGTAGCGCCACAGCCAGGTAACATAAAGGTTGTACCGCCACAGCCAGGTAACATAAAGGTTGTAGCGCCACAGCCAGTTAACATAAAGGTTGTAGCGCCACAGCCAGGTAACATAAAGGTTGTACCGCCACAGCCAGGTAACATAAAGGTTGTACCGCCACAGCCAGGTAACATAAAGGTTGTACCGCCACAGCCAGGTAACATAAAGGTTGTACCGCCACAGCCAGGTAACATAAAGGTTGTACCGCCACAGCCAGGTAACATAAAGGTTGTAGCACCACAGCCAGGTAACATAAAGGTTGTACCGCCACAGCCAGGTAACATAAAGGTTGTACCGCCACAGCCAGGTAACATAAAGGTTGTAGCGCCACAGCCAGGTAACATAAAGGTTGTAGCACCACAGCCAGGTAACATAAAGGTTGTAGCGTCACAGCCAGGTAACATAAAGATTGTAGCGCCACAGCCAGGTAACATAAAGGTTGTAGCGCCACAGCCAGGTAACATAAAGGTTGTAGCGCCACAGCCAGGTAACATAAAGGTTGTAGCGCCACAGCCAGGTAACATAAAGATTGTAGCGCCACAGCCACGTAACATAAAGGTTGTACCGCCAGAGCCAGGTAACATAAAGGTTGTAGCGCCACAGCCAGGTAACATAAAGGTTGTAGCGCCACAGCCAGGTAACATAAAGGTTGTAGCGCCACAGCCAGGTAACATAAAGGTTGTAGCGCCACAGCCAGGTAACATAAAGGTTGTAGCGCCACAGCCAGGTAACATAATGGTTGTCGCCACAGCCAGGTAACATAAAGGTTGTAGCGCCACAGCCAGTTAACATAAAGGTTGTAGCGCCACAGCCAGGTAACATAAAGGTTGTACCGCCACAGCCAGGTAACATAAAGGTTGTAGCGCCACAGCCAGGTAACATAAAGGTTGTAGCGCCACAACCAGGTAACATAAAGGTTGTACCGCCACAGCCAGGTAACATAAAGGTTGTATCGCCACAGCCAGGTAACATAAAGGTTGTACCGCCACAGCCAGGTAACATAAAGGTTGTAGCGCCACAGCCAGGTAACATAAAGGTTGTACCGCCACAGCCAGGTAACATAAAGGTTGTACCGCCACAGCCAGGTAACATAAAGGTTGTACCGCCACAGCCAGGTAACATAAAGGTTGTAGCGCCACAGCCAGGTAACATAAAGGTTGTAGCGCCACAGCCAGGTAACATAAAGGTTGTAGCGCCACAGCAAGGTAACATAAAGGTTGTAGCGCCACAGCCAGGTAACATAAAGGTTGTAGCGCCACAGCCAGGTAACATAAAGGTTGTAGCGCCACAGCAAGGTAACATAAAGGTTGTAGCGCCACAGCCAGGTAACATAAAGGTTGTAGCGCCACAGCCAGGTAACATAAAGGTTGTAGCGCCACAGCCAGGTAACATAAAGGTTGTAGCGCCACAGCCAGGTAACATAAAGGTTGTAGCGCCACAGCCAGGTAACATAATGGCAATCCTGTGTCAGCTGATTCCTATTTATGTCATCGTTAATTTTTATGATTATGATTCTATCTTCCTCTCTCTCTATCACTCACTCTCTCCCTCTCTCTCTCTCTCTCTCTCTCTCTGTATACATATATATATATATATATATATATATATATATATATATATATATATATATATATATATATATATATATATATACAGTATATATTTTATATTTATAAAAATATATATATTTATATATAAAAATATATATATATATATATATATAATATATATATATATATATATATATATATATATATATATATATATATATATATATAGTAAATGTGTGTATGTGTGAATTTGTTGTGGTCTGAAAGGGAAGACTAAAACACGTGCAGGGCGCTTTTCCCGACAATTTTCTACCGGCAGGTTATTTTCTGCAACATTTTTTTTTTAGGGGCTATTGACCACTTGCTAGTTTCAGGCTATAAGAAAGTTGGAACCTTACACATCATTATTACTGATAGATACAAAGCATGTTGAATGGGGTTTTAAGGCTGTTAATAAATGTACTTAACCCACTATAGGTAGGAGGAACCGGCCATCAGCCGGGGCATTTTACTACCGGAATATACAGAAGTTGATCTCAAATGGGGTTTGGGTGGTAGGTTTATAATTATGTTTGATGGAAGTCTAGGGAGGGAACTACATTAATAAATAGGTTAAAGACAAATATATAACATTAATAGTAAAATTAATAACATTTCCCCTTAAGGCTGTGTATCACTTCAATCACTCACAGTAATCTATCCTGAGGCTTTATGAAGATATACATTCAATAGAACCCACACATTGAAAGGTTCTGAATGAAGGCTGAACGAAATATTTGAAATGATACTGAAGAGGAATATTCGCAGTAATAATATAGAAAGAAACATAAAAACATTCGTGGCACCCCTGTGTTTTTCTATATGCAGTTATAGCTATCTGGAATTATTATTGGACAGAACATGCCTTTCAGGAAATATTATGCTAATTTAATAATTTCACTCCACACACCAAACACCTCCCAACGAAATTAATGAAAGCATGTGATCCCACCGGGATTCGAACCTGGATCACCACATACCGGTCTCCAACACTCCAACCATTGCACCATCAACGCAGTTATAAGTACAGCACATGACCACGATTCATATCAATTTATCAAATACTGGATATATATATACTATATACATACATATATATATACAGTATATATACAGTATATATATATATATATATATATATTGCCTGATGCCGTGATCCCCGAAGGGGTGGCCACGAACGAACCACCCCCATGCACCTCTGTCCCCAGTCAGTCGACGCCCCTCCTCCCAACCAGTACCGCCTTCGTTCATGTACTTCCTCACTCCATCCTTCCACCTCTCAGTCGGTCTACATCTCCCTCTCTGTCCCTCCACCTCGCTCTCGTACACCCCATTAGTCATTCTCTCGCTTTCTATACGTTCCATATGGCCGAACCATCTCAAGTTGTTCCTTTTCACACTTTCCAGCACATCTACCTCCACACCACACCTCCTTCTTACTTCCTCATTAGTCTGTCTATCCCTCCATGTAACTCCGCACGCACTTCTTAAGTAATTCATTTCCACTGCTCTCACTCTTGGTCTGAGTCTCTCAACAAACGTCCATGCTTCGCTTCCGTAAGTCAGTGTCGGGATTACCACACTGTCATGCAAGGACTTCTTCACTTCCATACTGACCACCCTATTTCTTGTTACTGCTTCCAGCGTTCCTACAACCCTCTTCCCCTGTTGCACCCTCTCCCGCACTTCTTCATCCATAGTCCCATCTTTAGTCAACACACTGCCCAGATACTTAAAAGAGTTGACCATCTCCATAGCCTGACCACTCAGCTTCACCTCACACTCTGTGACTTCACCCCTTTTGAAGACCATAACCTTGCTCTTCCCCGCATTTACCTTCAAATTCCGTTTTTCACACACGGTTCCAAACTCATTTACCAGACCCTGCAACTCCCATTCATTATCACTCATCAGAACTGTATCATCCGCAAACAGCAGTATAGGTAGCTTCCACTCAATTCCCTCCCTTTTCAGCGATACACCAACATCCATTGCTCTTGATAGTATTTCTTTCATGACTCCATCCATATATACAGTAAACAACCACGGGGACATCACACACCCCTGTTTCAAACCAACATTCAGGTCAAAGAACTCGCTCTGCTCACTCTCCACACGTACTGCCGCGTTTGCACCCTCATACATGCTCTTCACTGCTTTCAGCAACTTGCCATCTACTCCGTATATTCTAAGTACTGTCCACAAACCTTCTCTATCCACTCTGTCATAGGCCTTCTCCAAGTCCATGAAGGCAACATACAACTTGTGTTTCTTCTCCAGATATTTCTCCACAACGCAATTCAGGGTAAAAATCTGATCTACACATCCTCTTCCCTTCCTAAAACCTCCCTGCTCGTCGCCTATCCATTTCTCCATTCTCACTCTCACTCTCTCAATCACTACCCTACTGTATACCTTCCCTACTACGCTTAAAAGACATATTCCTCGGTGGTTACCACACACTCCTCTTTCCCCTTTGCCCTTATATAGGGGGACTATTTTGCCAGTCTTCCAGTCATCGGGTGCACTCCCCTTCTCCCATGCTAGTTTGCACATTTTCCATATCCATTCGATCACTATCTCACCAGCATACCTCAACATTTCCCCACACACTCATTCTGTTCCTTGTGCTTTCCCCAACTTCACTCTTTTCATGGCTTCCCACACTTCTGACCTCCTGATCCCCACCTCCTCCTCCACTACTTCTCTTCTTCTCCCTCCCATACCATATCCAGCTATGTTTGCTGGCTCTTCATTCCTTACATTTAGCAACTCATTGAAGTACTCCCTCCATCTTTCGACTCTCTCTTGCTTCTCGGCTAGCATTCTCCCATTCTTATCTTTCACACCCTTACTGTTTCCCTTGCTACCTTCCCTAACTTTCTTGACTTCTTTCCAGAACAGTTTCTTACTCTCCCTCCATTTTACACTCAGATTCCTTCCAAATTCCTCATCTACTCTGCTCTTACTTTCCTTCACTACTTTCTTCACCACCCTCTTACTCTCCATGTGTATATATATATATAGTTGATGCATAGAACATTTATTAATAGATTAGTTTGTAGAGCTATACTTCCATTATTACAAACAAGGTAGGTGAAGTCCACGATTATTTATGGGTGGGGTAGAGACTATGGCATCCGAGTGTACAATAGAAAACAACGTTGGGAAAGACATCTGTAAAAAGAAAGAATTTATGTATCAAATAAAGAGGGAAAATAATTCCGAGTATGACTAGACGAAATATTAAGGGGGTCGGATTTACTTATTAGCTTTATTAATTTATACATTTATCTATTAATTATTGTTTTAGTTTCTTCCCTTGAGCTCCATCAAGATAAATTCATTATCCTCATGACTCCCCTTCGAGATAAAGGTGTACACAATTCGGTTGAAAAATGTCCAGGCCGAAGGCTGGTTCCTCCAAAATTACAGGCTTGCTGTCGTTCGCCAGGAAATTATCGACACCTAAATACCACGAAAGGTCTTGATATTGATAAATAAATGGGACGAAAGGTTTTAAAGTCTCAAAACTAATGGGGCTAAACATGAGAGAGAAAGTCGTCCAGATAAAGCAACTATACCTACCCCTTAAAGAAAATGTGGAAGAGTAAACTATAGACTGGAGCACATAACAAATGGACTGGAGTAAGGACATTCTCAAGGACACTGTTAACCCCTTCAGTACCGGTGCCGTCCTTTGTACTGTATTCTGGCTACTACTAGACGATTTTATTCAGCTTGAAAAAGAGCCTCCGGCAATTAATAGGATTCGAACTATCTCATTTAACCAATTTTCACCACCAAAGATCCTTCTTAAACTGCACACAATCATGTAAATATACCTAGAGAAAAACTGATCTTCGGCCGGGGCTTTTTCTATCGAGAAATATAGATATTTACCTCAGAGGGAGGGTGTGTGGGGGGTGGGGGTGTGTGTCTTGTATATTTGAATATTTGAATATTTGAATATTTGAATATTTGTATTCTTGATTGAGGACTGAGCAGAAATGAAATACAAATATATATTTATAATAATATGGAACGAAATTAATAAACAAACTTAATAATCTTCCATTATATATTGTAAATTGCAAAGCTCATAAATAACTTCTACTGAAAATACCTTTAGAAATTATCAGGAATTACGTTTTGAATCAGATAGAAGAAAGAATCCTACCTGCCTTACTCCACGATATATATACACTATCTCGACGTCCTGGTATTATTATCACACAACATCCTCACTGTTTTATGTCGCTCTATTGCTATTTATGGTATTGTTAGTTAATATATCGATACCTCTCTCTCTCTCTCTCTCTCTCTCTCTCTCTCTCTCTCTCTCTCTCTCTCTCTCTCTCTCTCTCTCTCTCTCTCTCTCACAATGAATCAATATATCAATCAAATCTCTCTTTCTCTCTCTCTCTCACACACAATGAATAAATGAATCAATCAAACTTGGGGGTTACGCTATTATGTTTAAAATATATTGAGGACTTAGCTTGTGTTTGCCATTTCCGAGCAATGTAATTGACTTGGTGCCCCTAGGCTAACAAAAGCGTCTTACTAGGCTTCCTTCAAAGTGAAAAAGGAATGACCAGCCAGATCCCTTTAAGGGAAGATGGGCCGTTTTTCTGGTCTCCCTTCTCCCTCATGTTTAGCCCCATTAGTTTTCAGAGTATAAGACGTTTGGCTCATTATGTTGGCGATTTAAAGACCTTCCGCCCAAATTCCTTGTCAATATTTAGACCTGTCATGCTATTTAGGTGTCGATTTTATTCCTGGCGAACAATAGTGAGCCTGTAATTTTGGAAGAACCAGCCTTTGGCCGGGACATTTTGCTATCAAAAAATTTACAAACTAATCTAGAAGGGGGATCTAATGGATGTTATTTAAAGTTTGATGGAGGTCTTGGGAGGAAACTAGAAAACATATTAATAAATTAAAAAATCGACCAAAAAGTGAACCATCTAAATATGTACAATTCTCGATAGGAAAATTTCCCGACCGAGAACTCGCTCAGAAAAAAATTACACCTGAGTTGGATCAGGCGATGAAATATCGCTTCATTGGAGAGTCTAAAAAAGACCATCCTCGGCCCAAATATGGCTAACAATAGTGTATGGCTAGAATGGCGGCAGAATATGTTATACAAGGCGGGGGGGGGGGGGGGGGCAGTGTATGGAAGAGGGGTAATGGAAGGCCGAGAATGAATACAGAAGGGGAATAAGGAGAATGACTAAACATGGAGATAATTATTATATACATACAGAGAATAAATATTTATGAATCAAGAAATGTAATGAAAATATAGAAAATGGATAAGTATGAATAAAGCGAAAAAATCAATATGACAAGAAAATTAATACATATGAATACAGAGCATGCATATACTGTATATGAATAAAGAAAATGAATATATATTAATATAGAGAATAAATCAATAATAATACAACGCATGAATAAATATACATAAAGATCATTAATAAATATGAAGACAATGAATAAAGAATGTGACTAGAAAAATTGAATAAATATGAATACAGAATGAATTGATATGAGTAAAGCCAATGAATAAACATGAATACAAAAATGAGTATGTATGAATACAGTGCATATATACGCATGAATAAAGAAAATTATTATATATGAATACAGAAAATGAACAAATGTGAATAAAGATAATTAATAAATGTTTATAAAGAGAATACATTGTAACGAATAAAGAATGTGAATAGATTGAACACAATATGATTAAAGAAAATTAATATATATGAATTATGAAAATGAATAATTATGAATGCAGAACATGAATAAATATGAATAAATATGGATAAAGAATGCATAAAATGAATAATTATGAATGCAGAACATGAATAAATATGAATACATATGGATAAAGAATGCATAAAATGAATAATTATGAATGCAGAACATGAATAAATATGAATAAAAATGGATAAAGAATGCATAAAATTTAACAGAACATGAGTAAGTTTGAATAAAAATAATGAATATATGTGAATAAAGAGGACATTCCGCGCTAGAATATTGGAGCATTTGGGGAAAAGTGTCCGAACAGGTCAATATTTAACGAAAATGCCTTTTTCAGTAGTAAGGATTCACTTTTTAGAACTAGATAATAGACTCAATGAAAAGGATTTTAAGATATTGGCTAAATTCTGAAACAAGAACGATACTTTCATTGGGGAGAAATATTTCAATTTAAAACTCAAACCGAACCTAAACTCAGTGCTCAGGTAGTTGATAGCTTGGGGTTAATGGGATCCCTTGCTATAAATAATGTACTGTAGGCAGTTAACACTAGTTAGTTCTCCCGGAATAGTCGGAAGGTCCAGGTCGAAATGGTATTTAGCATTTAATTTTATATTACATGTTCAGGTATATGAAGTTAGGATTACGTAATATTCATGTAAATCTTGTATTGATTTTTATTATTAACTTATATTTCTAACTAGATCCATGTATTCAATGCAAAGTGTCAACATATATCATGTTTGTTTTTAGGATCGTTGGTGTTTCAGCTGATGATGAACAAAGAAGTGTTCCAAATATTGCCAAAAGCTTAAACAATAAATGATGAAACTGGAGTTGATGTTTGCTCTCGTCATCTTATATATACTGTATATATATATATATATATATATATATATATATATATATAGTATATATATATATATATATAATATATATATATATATATATATATATATATATATATATATATTATATATATATATATATATATATATATACTGTATATACTGTATCTATGCGTGTGTGTGTGTGGGTATGTATGTTAGGATGTTTGTGTGTGAGTTGTATGTGTGTATAACAATGTTTGTGTTTCTCATGTGTTTCTATGTGTGTGTGTGTGTGTGAATGTTAGCTGTGCATGTGTGTGTGAAGTTGTATGTATGTATTATGTGTGTGGGTGTTTGCGAGTATGTATATGCGTGTGTATCAGTCTCCCCCATCACAATAGGCCAAAAAATACCTTGATCAACAACATAATTTTTCCTTTCCCAACTAGATTATCTGTAGACCACGGAGGAATGCAAAATATGTGAGAGCTACAAGGAGTTACAAGTTAGTATCTCGGACATTGGGGTCCATCCCGGGGAGATACTCGAAGTGAAAGGAGAGAGATTGTTTAGTGCCCTACACATATTACAGAGTTAGCAAAATACTATCTACCCACTTCTTGAACTGCTCTATTGAAGAACTGTTTACAACTTCCAAGGGATGTTTGTTCCAGGTAGAACAGATCTTATATTATGTGAACATGTTTCCACAAACACTAATGCTGAACCTTTTCATTCACGGGGTAAATATTAGGGGCATGTGGCGTTTTTATATAGGGAGATTTTATACGGGGATATTTAACCACCCCAGAATCACTATTGTTGATGTGTAAGCTGACTTATTTGTACAGCAGAGGGTCATTTATTATGTTATGTTCACATCATATATAAATATGTATACACATACGCACACACTCCTTATTCTCTCTCATACACTCAAATGTTGTTTTCTCTCTCTCTCTCTCTCTCTCTCTCTCTCTCTCTCTCTCTCTCTCTCTCTCTCTCTCTCTCTCTCTCTCTCTCTCTATATATATATATATATATATATATATATATATATATATATATGTATATATGCATATATATATATATATATATATATATATGCATATATACATATATAGTTTGTAAGGCCAGACTGCCTAGTAAGGACCTTGAGGTCTGTGTGGTCTGTGTATCTATGTAGCTCTCTCTCTCTCTCATCGATACCCCATTGATACCCCTACGCCGTCCATGTCATAAAGTCACAGAGCCTCAATATGTTGTCATTCTCTCTCTCGCTCTCTCTCTCTCTCTCCCAATTTAACCTTTACAAAATCCCAAACTGGCATTTTTTTGTGCATTTTTCTGTAGAAAAGGTAAACGGCAGGCTCGCTATCGCTCGAAAGGAATAATTCTACGGTAAATAATTCTACTAGGTCCAGTAATTGTTCTCGTTTTTACCGTGTGCATGTTGTTTGTGTTGGTCCTACCTTACTAGGGAGCCACTACTGAAGCGCAGACTGGCATTTTTTTTTTTTTGTATACAGTATATACAGTACATGATCATAATATGTGTGGGCATCTACGTGTTTATCCTTGCACCGCACGTGTTGTCAGTTGAACCATTTTCTTACCAAGCACCATTCAGGTGTGTTGTTCACTCCTGCAGTATTATTAGTAATTTCATAATAACATCATCATTGAGAACAGCGAGGGTCGGGAGGTGTCCCCAGTTTAGGTTAGGTTGTCAAGTTAGGTTAATACAAATTGTTACGTATCTTGATCCTCAAGTGGTTAACTTGATGAATCTAGATAGCACAGAGATATATATTAAGGTATCAGTCAGCTGAAGGCAAAACAAAAGTAAAATCTAATAACATTATTTCCTGTTGTTGCTTCCTTTCCTTTTGGATCTTAGGACTTAGTAGCCTTTATTGACTGATACTCTTTAATTATGAAACATACTGAAACTAATTAAAGTCATGTAGTATTTATAAAGAATTATTATTTAACCGAAGCTTAGTAGGCTATGGTTATGAGCCGAAGAAGTTATATCTAAAGAAGGACTATTAATTCTATAAAAAGTCTTGAAAGATAAATATTAAAGTAAGAATATTTCTGTCTCTTACCCTTTTTGAAATGAATAGAAAGTTTTCTTATATGTCCTTTTATTTATACTTAATGTAATTATTCTTGGTTCTTGTCTTACGTTAATAGTATTATATTATTATTATCATCAGGATTAATATCAAAGTCACATAAAAAGTTAGATATATATTTAATAATTAGATAAATGTATTTCTTAACCACGTAACATTGAGGTTTGATTATGAGTAAATTAAGTTACAGGATCGCTTCATAGATTCGATTCAGGTCTCACTCAAATAATATGAAAAGCAAAAATAATATTTTGAAGCTAAAAAAAAAATCTTCAGCTTAGGAAATCACTATAAGTAATATTATCACAGCCATGTTAGTCTAAGGCGATATTGCTAATATGAGACAATAGCATCACCGTTAAGCAATGTAAGCTTAATTAAAAGAAAATGAAAGAACTCGTAAGTATTAATATAAAACAATAATATTACTTTTATCATAACCCAATTACTTAAAGAGTTGCTTTAGTCCACAAGTTAGTCAACTAAAATAGTTAAGTACATAAAAGTAGCGTTAAATTAATTCCCAATCAAATAGTTAAGTACACAATTAGTAGCGTTAACGTTAATTCCCAATCAAATAGTTATGTACACAATAATAGCGTTAACGTCCCAATCACATATCTCACTAACCAACATAACGTAAGTGTTTACACGGAACACACTTAACACACACTTATATAATCTGACTGACAGTCACAAACCCATTATAATACTTCACCCCGTCTTCCTCCAGCTGCAAGTTCACCTTCCCCAACTCCAAATGAGACTGATTTGAATGCCCACTACTCGGGTCTTATGTACTAAACAAGGATGGTGTAGGAACGAATCAGGAGGCGAGTGATGGTGCGCGCTCCTATCATAGCTCCTCGAGTTGCATAACAGGTGCCTGGTCCACTCACAGCTTCTGGCGTCGATTATACGTCATAGCGTCGGTTCATCGAAGTAGTTTGCAGGGTCCCCTATGATGCACGCAGGTGTGAAGGCTTGTTTGCTGGTATGCGGGCGAGCTGGTTTCCCACTCGCTAGTCTGCTCGCTAGTCTGCTTCGCCGTTTGGGTAGTTTGACTCCTTCAACTCTAATTCTAACTCTTAAATTAACATACAGGGCTCTGTATGTCAGACCTCCCCCCTAGAAAAGAGTTTAAGGAGTATAGTACATAATATGAAACATAATACATAAATAGATTCACCACCAGATTGGCAACAGTAAGATTATAATGAGGATATAATATGGATATCACCCAAAGTAGGCAACGTCTCCAGGTACCACATCAGAACATAGCCGGAACGTAGCTGGAGCGTTATTCGAACTGCAAGGCATCTCACAGCTGAAGGCTTAAAAGCGCACTACTAAAACATGATATTTACCTCGCTACAAGGGAGAGCTAATTGCCAAAATCCTCTCATTAAATTTATCTTACTGCTGTATGAGGCCAACCAGGTAAATGCAATCTTTGATCCGTGGCAGTGGGTAGGTATCGTTCTTTGTGACAGCATTAACTTGCCTATAGTCCCTACAAAACCTATGGCTCCCGTCTGGCTTTGGCACAAGTATGACCGGACTACTCCACTGGCTTAAGGCCCTTTTGATCAGTTCGTTAAACAACATAAAGTCAAGCTCGACCTGCAGTATACTCCTGCGTTGTGGCGAGACACGGTAGGGGGATAGTTTAATGGGAGTTGCATCCCCTACGTCAATGTCGTGCACGGCCAAAGAAGTGAGCCCTGGAGTATCACGGAACACACTGGGAGACTGAGATAAAACAGAGATTAGTTGGTTCGCTTGATCAGAGGGAAGATGACATAGTTTAGATGGTAATTCCCTCCAAGCCACTGAATTATACTGAAAGTTGGATAGGCTACATGACAAGTCAAAGTCTGCATGGATACCTTCAGGCTCTGGAACAGTCTGTTGCGGGTCAGTAAGAGAACTGAAGACTTCGTCCGCACCAGGCTGTCCACAGGTCCTGACATTCACTGCCACAGTGGGAGAATCTGGAGGAGAGGAATCAGGGGACCTATGGTAGGGTTTCAACATATTTATGTGGAATACTTGTGTGGGCTTTCTCCTGTCTGGGGTAGTTACTAAATAATCGGTAATGCTCACCCTCCGAATTATCTTATATGGGCCCCTGAACTTGGCAGATAAAGGTTGGCCAAAAAGGGGGAGCAGGACCAAAACCTCATCACCGGGCTGAAACTCCCTCTCACGGGCTTTTCTGTCATACCATTTCTTCATGGAGCTTTTAGCCACCGTCAAGTTTTGAGCGGCAAACTCACATGAGGATCTCAGCCGGGTTTTGAAGTCTGAAACATACTTGAGGAGGTTTTGGTTCCCCTCCTGGCCAACTAGGCTATCCTGCAATAGTTGCAAAGGACCTCTTACCTGGTGACCGAAAACTAGCTCATTAGGGGAAAAACCCAGGGATTCAGTTGGAACCTCACGAGAAGCAAATAAAAGAAAAGGTACCCCCTTATCCAACTCAACTCCGGTCTCTGTACAATACTTACATAACATTCCCTTTAATGTCTGATGTTATCGTTCGAGAACCCCTTGACTCTCTGGGTGGTAGGTGCTAGACTTAACATGCTCGATACCCAACTCCTTCAGGGACTGCTGAAAAATGTTAGAGGTAAAATTAGTTCCTTGATCACTTTGCACCTCATGGGGGAAACCCATTCTGGTGAAGAATTTGAGCAGTTCCTTGATGACAGTTGGAGCAGAGGTAGTCCTTAAGGGTATAGCCTCTGGGTAGCGAGTTGCCATGTCCATGATAGTTAATAAATAAATGTTACCTTGGGAAGTCTTAGGCAATGGGCCTACAATGTCCACTACCACCCGAGTAAAAGGATTCTCGAAAACGGGCAAGGGCACCAGAGGATGTACAGGCACCTTCTGATTGGGTTTTCCTGTCATCTGGCAAGTGTGACACACTCTACAAAACTCCACTACATCTGCACGCATTCCTGGCCAGTAAAAGTGGGCTCTGATTCTGTCTAGAGTTTTTCTCACACCTAGGTGTCCTGCCAATGGTATACAATGTGCCATTTCATTGATATCTCTACGACAAGGTTTGGGGACTACTACTTGATGGACGTCCCAAGCCCCGTCATCGATTGGTCTGTGTGGCGGTCTCCATCTACGCCACAATACTCCTCCTTTGAGGTAGAAACATTCACCACCCTCCTTCTCACATTCCTCTTCACTCATGGACCTGGCAGCTAACTTCTTGCATTCACTATCATCTCTCTGTAGCTCTACCAGGCCACTAGGACAATTTGGAGGGGTTTCATGGTCATCGTTAGGGTCAAGATGAGCCATAAAGGTGTCAGATAAATCCACCTCAGTTACATCATCAGGCACAGTTGGAGCGTCTTTCACACTCTCATCATCCCTTTCATCAACTCTTACATTCGGTACATTTCTGTCTGAGGGAACTGCTACTTGAGACATTGAACGTGTGACAGCACACACAGGGAAAACTGTTGGCATCTCCTTGTCGAGCTCACCGGTTAGTGGCTTGTTAACAGGGGAAAGTGACAAAATGGGGTCTGGTCGGACCTTCTCACCTGCTACATCATTCCCAAAAAGGAGTGTTACCCAAGGCACAGGGATATCTTGGGACCTACACAAAGCTATGGTGGCCTCAGCCTGTAGTAACTCACATTCAATTTCGCCTTTTACCAAGTGTGCATAAAATTGGCCTCCAGCACCTCTCATTACAACTGGTTCGCCAGGTGGGCACTCAGTGTAAGGATTCACCATGAGGGTGCTAGTAGAACCTGTGTCTCTCAGAATTTTTACCTCATGCATACAACCATTTAATCTCACGTTGCCAGATGAAATAAAGGGACGGTAACTGTCCTGCACTGATGTTGAAAATATTATTGGCTTAACCCTAGTGGGTTGCACCACACATGCTACTACACCCCTGTCTAGATGGTTTACGTTAGCTGTTAGGTACTCCTTCTGTCGCGAGTCCTGTATTAAAGGAACTTTTGGTGCTAGGTACTCCTTCTGTTGGGAGTCCTGCATTAAAGGAACTTTTGGTGCTAGGTACTCCTTCTATCGGGAGCCCTGCATTAAATGCACATATGGAATTTGAGATACGGCGGCAACTGTCTGCCCCGATCTCTCGGTTTTCTCCTTGGCCCAGCACTGATAAGCTAGGTGGCCTCTCATGCCACAAAAAGTACATACTTTAGGGATAATGGGAACGTTCCCTCTTTGAGCATTACTATTACTTTGGGGCCCACCTCTGTTACCATTGCCCTGAGTCGCATTTTTAGTTGGGGGAACAATTCTATTTTGGCTAGCTGGGGAAGACGTTATAGGCTTGTGACTGGGTCTGTCAGATTTGTGATTGGGATACTTAAAATTAGAACTAGAATTATCGTAGGGCTTCTTCCCACGAAATTTGTTGTTGAGCACGTATGTGTCAGCCATGTCAGCAGCGTCGGCAAGACAATCTACCTTCTTCCCCTTTAAATGATAGGATACAGAAGAATCAATTTTCCATAGGACATTTTCTAACAGGACCAACTCCTTCAGATCATTGTAGCTTGTGACTTTCTTACTCTTGACCCAATGATTGAAAGTTTTAGTCATGGTCCTGGCAAATACCTTATGGGTTTCTTCTACTTTCTTCTGGTTTTTACGGAAAGATTGCCTGTAAGCCTCAGGCTGCAATTGATAGGTTTTTAAGATAGCTTCTTTGAGATTGTCATAATCCTGCCTAACCTCTGCTACTTCTGACAAATACGTGGCTCGAGCCTGCCCTGTCAAAACGGTTTGTAACATAAAAGGCCATTGATCTCTTGTCCACTTCATACCTCCAGCAACTTCCTCAAACAAATCAAAGAAATCCTGCACATTATCCTCAGTGAAAGGTTGAATGACACTAGTCATAGTCAATCCCAGATGGGAAGCAATTAAGGGAGCATTTGTATTGACATTTAGTTGAGCCGTACGATATTGATATTCATATTGTTCGGTCGTTGCTCTGGCTTTTATTCTGGCTTCTTCGGTATTTGCTTCGGCATTTATTCTGGTTAGTTCTATTTTTAGTTTGGCTTGTTCTAGTTCGAATATTTGATCACCGGTCAAACCAGGTGGCAATTGTACATTAAGTTCGCTAGGTTTACTAGGGATCCTACCTACTGCTCTGTCTCCCTCCCCGCCTTCTACAGGGAACAGGTGGGTTTTTATGGTCTGAGCCACCTCTACTTTGGACATGTTTGAGACAGTTAACTGGAGATGTGAGGCAAGCACTTTCAGTTCGGATTTTGACAGACAGTCAATATCAGGGGCTGTGGGGTCTGATTCTATGAAAACTCGAGCATCTTCGTCATTAATTAGTTGAGGCATGATTAATATTTGATTTTTAAGTAGTGAAACGTTAATGAAACTGAGTGAAACTGTATGAAACGAATCCTGGCAAGGTCGCCACTCTTCTGTTATGTATCTTGATCCTCAAGTGGTTAACTTGATGCATCTAGATAGCACAGAGATATATATTAAGGTATCAGTCAGCTGAAGGCAAAACAAAAGTAAAATCTAATAAAATTATGTCCTGTTGTTGCTTCCTTTCCTTTTGGATCTTAGGACTTAGTATCCTTTATTGACTGATACGCTTTAATTATGCAAAATACTGAAACTAATTAAAGTCATGTAGTATTTATAAAGAATTATTATTTAACCGAAGCTTAGTAGGCTATGGTTATGAACCGAAGAAGTTATATCTAAAGAAGGACTATTAATTCTATAAAAAGTCTTGAAAGATCAATATTAAAGTATGAATATTTCTGTCTCTTACCCTTATTGAAATGAATAGATAGTTTTCTTATATGTCCTTTTATTTATACTTAATGTAATTATTCTTGGTTCTTGTCTTACGTTAATAGTATTATATTATTATTATCATCAGGATTAATATCAAAGTCACATAAAAAGTTGGATATATATTTAATAATTAGATAAATGTATTTCTTAACCACGTAACATTGAGGTTTGATTATGAGTAAATTAAGTTACAGGATCGCTTCATAGATTCGATTCAGGTCTCACTCAAATAATATGAAAAGCAAAAATAATATTTTGAAGCTAAAAGAATTTTCTTCAGCTTAGGAAATCACTATAAGTAATATTAACACAGCCATGTTAGTCTAAGGCGATATTACTAATATGAGGCAATAGCATCACCATACTAAGCACCGTTTAGCAATGTACGCTTAATTAAAAGAAAATGAAAGAACTCGTAAGTATTAATAATTATAAAACAATAATATTACTTTCATCATAAACCAATTACTTAAAGAGTTGCTTTTGTCCACAAGTTAGTCAACTAAAATAGTTAAGTATATAATAATAGCATTAACGTTAATTCCCAATAAAATAGTTAAGTACACAAATAGTAGCGTTAACGTTAATTCCCAATCAAATAGTTAAGTACACAATTAGCAGCGTTAACGTTAATTCCCAATCAAATAGTTAAGTACACAATAATAGCGTTAACGTCCCAATCACATATCTCACTAACCAACATAACGTAAGTGTTTACACGGAACACACTTAACACACACTTATATAATCTGACTGACAGTCACAAACCCATTATAATACTTCACCCCGTCTTCCTCCAGCTGCAAGTTCACCTTCCCCAACTCCAAATGAGACTGATTTGAATGCCCACTACTCGGGTCTTATATACTAAACAAGGATGGTGTAGGAACGAATCAGGAGGCGAGTGATGGTGCGCGCTCCTATCATAGCTCCTCGAGTTGCATAACAGGTGCCTGGTCCACTCACAGCTCCTGGCGTCGATCATACGTCATAGCGTCGGGTCATCGAAGTAGTTTGCAGGGTCCCCTATGACGCACGCAGGTGTGAAGGCTTGTTTGCTGGTATGCGGGCGAGCTGGTTTCCCACTCGCTAGTCTGCTCGCTAGTCTGTTTCGCCGTTTGGGTAGTTTGACTCCTTCAACTCTAATTTTTTTTTTTCTTTTTTTTTTTTTTAAGAGACAATGAACGGAGGAAGGAAAAACACAGATAAAACAAAAAGGTCCATGTGCCTAAAGGCATCCTCCATTCATAAAATGTTTGTAACAACTGGATTTAAACATTTGTTGATTGTAAGTTTGTGGAAAGCAATTCGAGGGAAGTGAATTCCAAAGAGTAGTAGCTCTGGGGATAAATGAATTCTGATAAGCAGAAGTTCTGCATTGTGGAGGAGAAAGTGTAAATTCATGGGCGCTCTCAGCTGCCCTAGTTCTACGGGGAAAGATGTGGAGAGGCGGCACAATTGAAGCAAGTTCCTCGGAACAATTACTGTGAAAATATCTGTAGAATAATGCAAGGGATGCAACGTTTCTTCGTATGGCTAATGTAGGAAGGTCCTGTGTGATTGCAGGGTTATTGATTAATCTAATAGCTTTATTTTGAATTTTGTCCAACTGCCTCAATGCAACCACTCCACTTCCACCCCACAGAGGTGAACAGTAATCCATCTGAGAGCGCACATGACTTTTATATATTACGGCCAACTGCTCATCAGTGAAGAATTCTCGAACTCTGTACAGGAGTCCCAGTTTTTTAGAGGCATTCTTAGCAATGCTTCTAACATAATGTGTCCAGCTCAAGTTAGTAGTTAATGTTACACCGAGAATGTCAATACTAGGGGAAGTGGGAATATTTACATCATTCAAAAATATATGGGAGTCAGTGAGATTCTGTCGGTTAGAAAATTGAATGTACTTGGTTTTCTGTGCATTAAAGGAAACTAGATTCTCTTGTCCCCATTCATTAATTCTAGAAAGGTCCTGGTTCAGAGAAATTGCAGTGTTTATTTTTGAATTTATAAGATCGGGTTGGGTGAAAGAATTGGTAAATGTGAAGGAACTGTGGAGTGTTGAGTCATCTGCGTAGGAATGTATTGGATTATGAGTGGTAGATATGAGATCATTGATATGAATGAGGAACAGAGTTGGGGCCAAAACTGATCCCTGGGGATCAGTTTTTTTCTTAAATTAACATACAGGGCTCCGTATGTCAGAAAATAAATAGTTTTCTTGAGCAAAAGAGTTCCTTTTGTCATCGGAGGCGGGTGGGGGGTTTGTTTACGTCCACAAGTGCTTCGCCGACTCGCATTATCAAAAGAAGCAGTAACCTGGGATGTGCGTAGCTATGGTATTTGAAAGTGCCTGCCAGGCTAATTTATTTATATTCATTCCCTCCGAAAACAGTAATTTTACCATAAATATCTTTATTACTTGTTCATATGCGCCTATTTTACGTTTTATATGAAGATATTAACATGAATCAGCAATAAAACAAGTGGGAATAGTATTTGGAGGATGAAAAAGACGTATTATTGCCGACCGATCGTATCAGGAGGGGAGAGCCGGCGTGCGGTATAACCACTCTCTCTCACTTCCCGATCGATACTGCCGTCTTGCAAGTGAAGTCTCTCTGTTGCTAGGATCTCTAACTGCCTCCCGAGTGACCCTGAAACAACGGGCGGGAAATACGCGGCAAAAATCACCCGATAAAAGGGCGAATATGATGAAAAATAGGTGATAATTGAGGGTGGGGGGGAAGGGGGGTTTGGACACATGTGGAGGAGTGATAGTAGGTATGGAGGGGAATTATCTCACTTAATCACATATTGCTTTGTTTTAAATGGCTTTTTTTAGGCCTTGGTTCATATGAGGACGCTCGCCTTCACTCACTACAGACTCAATTAAGGACGCTCGCCGTTCTTGGGTTAATGAGAGATTTTTACTTAGGGTTTTTTTCTGGACACCCCTTCTGCCTAATGTTTAGCCCATTTGTTTCGAGATTTTAAGACGTTTGCCCCATTAGTCTGACAATTTTAATACTTTTCATCCCATTTCTGTCAATTTTAAGACCTTTCATGCCATTTCGGTGTCGATTTTTCCCTGGCGAGTGATAGCTAGCCTGTAATTTAGGAGAAATCGGCCTCCGGTCGGGAATATTTTATATAAAAAAATGTAAGCTACAAATTTATCTTGAAGGCGGGTCTTGGGGGTACTTTTGTTAAGGTTGATGGAGGTCTAGGGAGCAAATTAAACATCCCCTCTTAACTTAACCTGACAATCTAACATAAACTGATGGCTGCTGCCGCAAGACCCTCGCTGTCCTCGCATCAGTCCTGAGTAAGGTATGACTAAAGAATAATCGTTACTCAATAATTAATAAAGAAATACATTCCTGGACCTATAATATAAGTTTACCAAATCAAGACCTGAATAGGGAGAGACGTCTTAAAGCAGTAGACTGAATGGTGCCGAATGTCTCTTCCCCCCTCTCTGATATATAATACACTGCACACACACACACACACACACACACACACACACACACACACACACACACACACACACACACACTTTCCTTCCTCTCCCTCACAAACACACATTGATACTAGTACTCAATATTAATGAAATCACCGATCTTCAATATATGCTTGTATCCATATTGTTTCCTTAATTAATCTTCTCCTCATTCCATCTATGCTCTCACACTTACTCTACACATAAACACATACAAGCTCTCTCTCCCTCTCTCTCTCTCTCACATTGTTATCCATGTTCAGAGAACATAGTCAGAACATCACGGAGCGTCAATTAGTTAGTGTGGTACAGTCGGCCTAATAAGTGATGTCTCGGCACCCATTATGTTTTGATCAATAATTGTTATCAGCAAAATGTACACACAGTTTCTTCTTTTTGAGTGAGCTATACCAACATGTTCCTACACTTACTCACCCTATTCAACATCTGACAGAGATTAATACAGCCTAGAGCGACCCAAACGTAATGACAGCTGAGACATGACTTATTAGCGCCACCGACGTACATGTGGAAGGTTTAGATGGAGTACGGTATCTTTATATTTTTAGTGCCTCTCTAAATGCCTGTCTGTCTGTCTTTGTCCTCTCCTCTCACTCACTCTTTGTACTCTCTCTCTCTTTCTCTCTCTCTCTCTCTGTCTCTCTCTCTCTCTCTCGTTGCTACATACGTTCAGAGAATAGTCAGGGAATCACAAAGCGTCAATAAGTTAGTATCTTGACGTGAAAGATTTAGGTGGACTTCATTCTCTCTCTCTTACACACACATTCACTCACTCTCTCTCTCAAATACACACTCACGCTCACACACACACACTCACTCTCACTCTCTCTCTCTCTCTCTCTCATTGTTACCCATATCAATATGTTAGTGTGGAGACGGGTCCAAGACATTTAGGTTGACTTTATTCCAAGTATCGGCCTCTCTCTCTCTCTCTCTCTCTCTCTCTCTCTCTTACACACACACACGCACACACACACACGCATCGCATCATTGGTACCCGTACTTACCAAATCTCCAAGCGTCAATAAGATACTATCGAGACGGGTGAAAGAGGTGTAGGTTGATTTTGTTTTATTGTCTGCCTCCATCTCCCTCTCTCTCTCTTTCACACACACACACACACACACACTCTAATTAGTACCCATGCAACCAAGCTCAATATGTTTGTGTAGAAACGGGCACGAGAGGCTTAAGTTGATTGTATTCCTGTTGTTTGCCTCCCTCTCTCTCTCTTCTCTCTGAATAGCTTCAAGTCTGTGCCACACAAGAATATTTAGTGACATAAGTCGGAGTCTGGACGCATGGGAGTGGGCTTTGTGTTCCAACAATAACATCTACAGTATTTATTCTTACAGAACAACCAACGAAAAACTGATTAGACAAATTATGAAATCAAGAGATGTTATTGTTAGTAAAGGCACTCAGCCAAATAGCTAGCAATAGTAAAGGATTTTATAGGATATTAAGTAAAGATAAGTATATATTCAGTATTAGGTGGGAGTTCTTTGGGATAATGTTTCAACGCCTTACGAGCGGGCCGTCAGTAACTTCTACTACCCGCCAAGCGTGTGGTTTTACCCTAAACGACCTTGTTTCCATGCTCTTTTTCATGCATAAACAAGAGTCAGAGCGTAATACAATTATGTATCCCTAAAAAGGGCGACAATTGAGCTTTCCAATGACACCAGAACCATCCTTCTACGACCACGCGTTCTCTTGCAATGATCGTGCATGACGAAGGAAAAATCCCTAAAATACGGTAATTTCCTTACATAATTCCCTGTTTAGCGAGGTAGTGAGTGTGGATGTGTGTGGAGGGGACGGCAGTTGCCGCGCGGGACCCGTGCCGAATGGTCAGAGCTGACCTACGCTCCTCCCACCGCTCGTCTGTCTCTCGGAGCCAACTATTGCTCAAAATTGCACACCGCCTGAAGTCGGTCCCCGCCACATAGTCCTTTCTTCTCTAGACCGACTTAAGTCCGGTCCCGCCAGACAAGGGTAAAAGGGAAATAATTAATAACACCCAGGTAATTGAGATAACAGGGTTTACCTGAGCAGCTCTCTGGGGTTTAGCAATTGAAGAGTAGGTTAAACCTAGCTGAAGTTAGAGAAGGGCTCAAGCCCATACACATGAAATACTCTTCTTGTTATAAGGAACCAGCCAGTATTAATTAGACATTCACCTCATCGACAGCATGCTTTCGATTGCGCGTAAATATCTAGCCAACTAGTTTTAAGGAGGTCATTGATTGAATAATAGTTTGTAATCTTGTTAAATTGACCTGAAGAACATAGCGTTCTGACATTGTAAGGGTGACGTAAATACCTGTTGATTTAGAAATTGTGTTCTGATATTGTAAAGGTGACATAAATACCTGTTGATATAGTAATTGTGTATAATATTGCAAAGGGGATTTAAGAACGCGGACCTAATCATTGTTTAGTAGTACGGTCATGGTGATGTAAATGTCTAAGGAGTTATTGTTCGTGTCTAATATGATTAAGGAATAAGTGTTTCTGATATTGTCACGGTGAGGTGAGAATTTGTAGGTAAAATCCTCGGTCCTAATATTATTAAGGTGATTAAAGGACATATTGAGGAATAGTATTAGTATAGTTTTGTCAAGCATTGTGAAGATAGTGATGTGCCTTTTGCTCGAAGTCGAAGTGAGTCAAGACTGAACAGCGGTTATCCAAATAAGGTGTAATGGGAATGTAACAATTCCGAAGTGCAAACTATAGTGGACCGTCATAGGTATTCAAATAATAGCTTGAACTCATCTTGACCAGAACAGAGAATCAATTGCTATGGGAATTATGGCTACCATTGGAATATGTTAAATAAAAACGCAAACTTCCAAACAACTGTCGAATTATACCAACCCTAGTAGAACAGTGTATTTAAACAAAAAAATACAACAATAATAATAATAATAATAAATCATTAATGTCTTCCAAGAGCCATTATATAATATTCATCATAAAATGTTCTGAAAGCCTAAAAGGGATGTTCGAATTATCAGGCAAAAACGATAATTGCACAGTGATTATATGTACGGTACCGATACCAGTTTTGTTATAGTGATATCATTGTGTGCTCTATAATGTACAGTCAAATGTTACCGTCCCTTTACAATGTAATGGCTCAGGCAAGGATCCTTTCAAAGCTGGACTATTGTAAAATGTAGTTCCATGCCCCATCCTGTTATCACTGTGGCTGATTATGACTTAGTTCTAACCGTGCCTCAGTAGGACACAACACAGTCCCCTTGCAGCACCTGTACCTGTAGTATCTGCACCAACCACACCAGCCTCAACAGTGCTACAGCAAGACAATAGCATAATAACCGTCGATCCATAATTACGCTGTATCCCCTTTTAGGCGCCTTGTATGAAACACAGCTGAATAAGTGGAACATAGTATCGTTCCTTCATTAAATGTGAAGGTCCTATTACCACCAGGGACATTATAATATTTAAATGTATTTGTGCTGATTAGTTTGAGTTTATTATGATTATCCCTTTATATATAAATAAGTCTTGCCGATCACGAAATACAAAATACAAGATAGTGTCATGAATAGTGAAAATAATCAGCTAACAGACTTCGAAACAGTATGTAATATATTGTCTTCTTGGATACTGTTGCTCCCAGAATATCGAGCGCTAATATTTCTCACCTAACATCGGTTATATGCAGATTTTATTCCCACGACCGAGTTATATCATAGTCTGTAATCCGAGAGGAGTTGTCATATATATGTTCAAGGTATTCGTATTAACGCTTTCAAGATCCGAGGTCGCATTTATTTTCACTTGTCTGGCTAATATTAGACGATTGTATTCAGATTAGCACAGGTGTAAGGATGTCAGAGGGTTAATTCAAAGTCAAAGTCAAAGTTTTTATTAGCTAAAATCAGGTTACAATTATAAATTAAATAATATAATATGTACAAGGCTGAGCCCATTAAATAAAGTCATTTTTGACGGGCTCTAGGAAATCATCAATCATTATAACGAGGTAAATGGCATGGCTAAAAATACAATAGTCTTATAGTATTTTAGTTATGCATTATTTATACAAAAACCAAAAAATAGGATTAATAATCACTAAGTATTAGTTTCTTAGTTTTGAGTTTGCAAGTAGTTTGGTTAGTGGCTGACTTTATATCTTTAGGTAATCTATTCCAGTTCAGACATCCTGAGTATGAGATAAACCTTTTATCTAATTCAGATTTAGGTTTAGGTGGTCTTAATAATGATGTATTTCTGGTGTTTCGATTGTGAACATTTGATGCAGTTTCAAATGTAATCACTGAATTACAATGGAGTTGGTCATACACAAATTGTACTGAATCAATTTTGTAAATATCCCCATCTTTAAGAATATCAAGGTCTCTAAAGAGTGGATCAGTATGGTCACGGTAATGTGCATTAGCTGATAATCTTACCGTTTTCTTCTGAATTAATACTATTAGTTGGAGGATAGACGTTTGTACACTGTCCCAGGTTACATTGCAGTATTGAAGATAAGGATATAACATACTGTAATGCAATATTACAAGTGTTTCTTTCGTTAATTTATGTTTTATTTTATTAATTATCCCCATTGATTTTGAAAGCTTACCGTGAATATACTGAATTTGAGGTTTCCAATTTATTTTACTGTCAATGTGCACTCCCACTTTTTGTGTTTTAAATACTCTTTCAATAGTGAAGTCACCTATCCTAATATTTACCGCATTATTTATTTATTTCTTACCAGCAACAATCATGAAGTGTGTTTTACTTACATTGAGTGATAACTTGTTAGCTAATAACCAATTGTAAACATGTTGTAATTCTCTATTTATGGTATGAGCTAAGGACTGAAGATCGCTTCCCGAGTTAAATACATTGGTATCATCAGCAAATAAAATACTTTTTAAGACATTAGATGAATGCACAAGATCATTAATGTACAGCAAGAACAGAAAAGGTCCCAGGGTAGATCCCTGGGGAACACCTGCTTTTATTTGTTCAAAGGTAGAAGATATACCATTAACTTCAGTTAACTGTTGCCTGTTTCTTAAATAGCTAGAAAACCACATTAAGGTCTCATTTCTCACTCCATAATATTCTAATTACTTCAACAAAATTGTATGATATATTGTGTCAAATGCTTTACGCAAATCTAAAAATATTCCTATTGTATAATCCCCTTTATTCGTTGCATATATGACATCACTTAACATTTTTATTGTTAAGTGAGATAGTCTTTGATAGTCTTTACCCTTAAAATTCCCACAGATCCTTCCTATGCTCTATAAAACCGTCGAATGATAGCCAGAATAAACCGTCACAAGGCGTCATAAATTTAAAAGGGTTAGTAATTGTTCATCTGATCAAATTACTCAATATTGTTAACTACGAAATTCACAGTCCGTCATTTTGAAGCCGTAAACAATTGGATAATAAAGGCCAATACAACTTAAACGATCAAACATTATGGGTACGACAATGGTAATTAAAGTGTCTATACTAATATGTCTGCTTAACCCCTTCAGCACCATGACGCCTATTCACCTTTCATTCTGGCTAAAATTATATGTTTTTATGAAGTTTATGAAGGACTTATTGAAATCGTATTTACCCATTTGAGTCGCATAAGCAGATTACAAGCTAAAATAATCGTCTAATGGTAACCAGAATATGATGAAAATTACGTTATCGTGCTGCAGGGGTTAATTAAAGGTATATTGAAGGTAATAAATCCACTTAATAGAAAGAGAGAAACGCAACTCAGTTTCACCAAAACGAATTATTGTATATTGTGACGCATTTCCAGTGTGAGCATGCTGTACAGAACGCCTAGTCATGCCCCACTCTCGTCAGGGCAGGAACTTTGGCTGTAGTCTATGTAGAGTTTCCTAACTTAGTTCATGTGAGCCGTTGTACTATAAGTATTATGAATATGTATTTTGTTTTCATCTGAGTCAACGAGTTCTATTTTATATCATTAGTTATAAGTATTGTGTGTAAAACTTATTTGTAATGATGGGAAGAGAAACCGCCACAGTTGGGGGTCAGTGGGTGCGCCAGGCGGGAGGTGGGCCTAACTCACTAGCACTCCCCCCTCCCCCCTCCCCTCAGTGCTAGGGGAGCCTTTGTCTATCCCAGAGGAGAGAGAGAAATTACGTAATGGTTGTCAGTGGGCGGTCCTTAGTAGTTCACGTTGGGCTCACTAGAGGGCCGGGTATAAAAAGGGAAGTCTAGCCATTTTTTCATCAGAACTCATTAGGCAGAGCGACTTCTCATTTCCCTTGCTAACTATATATATTCTTCTGACTGATGTGAACTTTCTCTACTACCTTACATTCTTATCTCCTCTTTTCCCTGCCTGTTTAACTTCCATGGTCCCGTTGGTGCAGAGCTAGTCAGCCAACGTATTATCGCTTGAGTTCTCACTAGATACTTGCCTATTAGATAGCCTATTTTGGAAGGGTTAACTTAGAATAGGATTGATTTATGTTTGTTGCACTTGTATATGCATTTCCCTGTGTGTTATTATTATTATTCCTGTTTTCTGCTAGTCTAGGTAATGCTAGACTGGGGTAAGGCTTTTCTGTGTTACGGGTTGTTGTTTGATGCAGTGGTTAAGCGATAAACCTGCATACTCGTTTCGGTTCAGTGAAGCCTAGGTTGTCTTCTTGGCTGACTGTGTTGAGTTAATAATTTACAGTGTGTGAGGGCAAGAGCCTAACCACACTGTATTTTATTAACAGTTTGTTTTTACTTTGTCAAGGAGCCGGGAGAAAACCAGATACAAGGGATCTGGATTTCTCAAAGTGCACTTGTTAGTGTTAATGTAATACTTTAAACAGTTGTGAGGACTTCGCTAGGCTACGAGCCGTTTTTGCTCAGTCACTGCTACCTTTTGCCCACAGTACCCCAGCTAGACTTTACTCGATTAGTAGATACAGAATAGTATTGAAGCTTTCCTTATGTATGATATTGTTTATGCACTATTGATTTCATGTGTTGCAAGCTTGGCTACTTTAGTGATTAGTGGCCCACGAGCACAATCCGAGTAGGCTATTGCCGTTGCATTTGCGGAGTACTTCTTTTTAATGTTTGCCATTTACTATTGCATATTCTTTTAATTATTCTTATGCCAATTTAAACCTTTAATAGTATTTAATTGCCAGTGTTTTTGCTTATTGAATTACTGTTCAAAATCCGATACGTACTTCTTACGAGCATCCGAGAAGCATCTAACTTTTTTCAGAAGATTCCTTGCTCGATGCTTAAGGACTATTAATTAACGTAACGTAATAGTGCCGATCCGAAGTAGAGGGTGGAGGACTTCTTAAGTTCTTAGTCAAGGGTGGATTACTTCGGCTTCGGCCAACACTATTCTTTGGTGTTGTTGTTTCTTACTTCTTTGTTTGATTGTTGACCAGACTAGAGAATTCCTGTCTCTTTATTAGTCTGTTGTTGAACACTAGTACCGAGTTCTTGTATACCCCGTTATAGCAGATTGAACTCTGGAGGGTATTGGTGTTTTTTGTTCGGCTGGCAGTACTCAGGGGTTGGGATCGTGTGTTTCCGTTGCGGCAGCGAGCCGTATTCGAGTCCTGATTGAGAGCCCTTGTGTACCCGACTGCCAGGTCGTAACAAATGGCGACCTTGCTTAGGATTTTGTGAACAGTATAAATTTTTGCAGAGTTGTACAACATTTGTTTGTTTGTATTTTAGCGTGCATATTGAAGAATATTTTTGTTTGTATGGCAATTAGTAAAGCATTTAAGAGACTCCAGTTAATTTAGTAATTAATGCTTGCATAGGAAGTTTAACACTTTTGTCTCGAGAATTTTTTTGTGGACTTCAGTATGTCGTGCATTAGCACTGACGATCAGCGAGAGATGCCATTTGAAGGTGTGCCGTTAGTAACCAGTGAGGAGGATGCTAGAGTTTTTGTGAGTAAGCGGTACCACGTGACGGAGGAGAGGCTGACTGGGGTGGATGTTTGTGGCTTGCACCTGATAGCCAAGGTTTTGGGCATTTCCAATGTAGTAGGGATGTCCAAGGGGGAGCTGATTTCCTGGGTGTTGCGTGGGCGACATGGGGTTTCGGAGGAGAGGGCGTTTGGGGGGGTTCCTCCCAAGATCCTCTCTCACTCGACTCCCACAGTGCCGTCCACTCAGTTACCGGAGGTTAGCACTCTCCCACAGAGGGATGAGAATTGGCAGATTGGAGTGCCCTCGGGTGGTGCACATGGTGGTTCCCCAGTTTTTGCCCCCCCTCCTTCAGTAGTGGCAGCTCCCTCTTCCTGCCTGTCTCCAGATATGGTATTTAGACTTGAGCTTGCTAAGATTGAGGTTAGGAAGCAGGAGATTGAGGCTAGGAAGCAGGAGAATGAGACCAGGAGGCAGGAGGATGAGACGAGGAGGCATGAGATTGAGGTTAGGAGGCATGAGGCTGAGCTTAGGTACGACTCGGAGAAATATTGTGCTAATTTAGATTTAGATAAGACTCGTGTCACGGCCCAAGTAAGAGAACAGTCCTTGGCCCAATTAGTCAAATTGGTGCCGGTATTTAGTGAAACTGAAGTCACAGAATTTTTTAATCGTTTTGAGAAGAAGTGTAGGGAGCATAATTGGCCTGAAGAGAAGTGGGCAGCTCTAGTCTCCTCAAGACTTACAGGTAAGGGTCTGAAGGCTTATGATGCACTGCCTTTAGAGTCTTGCATTGACTACCCAGAATTGAAGAGAGCTGTCCTACGGGCATACGAGTTGCAACCGGAAACATATCGATTGAAGTTTCGGGGTGTTACAAAGACTAGGGAGGCGACCTTTCTTGAACATGCCCGGGACTTAAAAGATGCACTTAAAAACTGGACACGTTCTGAGAAAGCTGAGACGACCGAACAGTTGACTGAGCTGTTTCTGCTCGAGCAGTTTTATAAGTGTACTGGTGCAGAAATGACTTTAACTATTAAAGAAAAGAACCCAAAAACTCTACAGGAGGCAGCTGAGATGGCTGACCTCCGGCTATCACTAATTCGTGGGTGCGGGTCTGCCCAGCGTAGTGAGGCAGGTAACAAGGGGCGTGACGCCCCACCCCCCCCGAGTTAGTGATATACCTTATGCAAACAAGTACAAGAGCCATGATACCAAGACTGACCACAAGACTAGCACCGTCCCATTTAAGAAGGGGCCGGGCCCTTCCCAGTACCAAGGGAAGCCCAAAGGGGAGTTGGAGTGTTATCAATGTCATAAAAAGGGGCACTTTGCAAGAGTCTGTCCTAGCAACCACCTACATCAGCTGTGTCTTTGGCCTGCAACATTGGTGTGTCTCCGAAGTCATCTGAGTTTGCCCGGGGCAGTTCGTCAGAGGCTGAGGCACAGCCAATGCAGAAGCACCTGGGAGGCTCGAACCCTGCTCAGGATGTTTTTGGCGACCATAGAGGGCGGGGTTGCGTGATGTGGGCGGGGCGCAAGCATGGAGTAGAGGTCTTGCGTGATACAGGTGCTTCCCAGACTCTGATGAAAAACTTGACTGGCTACCCTATAAATGCGGCTCGGGTGGTAGTGGTGCAGGGTATTAATGCAACTCGGTCATACCCGCTGGTGCGGTTGGAGTTGGAGGTGGATGGTGTGGCACGTGAATTGGATGTCGGGATTGTGGAGAAACTGCCAGTGGAGGGCGTCGACCTTCTTCTCGGCAACGACTTTGCAATGCCCGCTTATGAGGTTCTACCCTTAGTCGTTGCCGAGAGGCCGGCCGACGTGAGTAGGGAAGAGCAAGAGTGGGTCGAGCGGTGCCAGACACAATCCATGGCGTGTGTTGTCACCCGAGCTCGGGCAGCTAAAGTGTCACAGCCTAGTCCTCCGTCTTCAGACCAGCGGAGGAACGATCAACAGGAGGAGGCTAAAGCTGGAGTTGGTTTTAAGAGTTTTGACTCGGCGGCTCTCCTGGGTGATTCAGTATTAGCACCATTACTTAATTCTGGAGTAGCCCCTGGGCCTGTCATCGAGAGTGACGAGGCTGGGCATGACGAGTCTCCACGACAGCAACGTTATGTACATCGAGAGAGACAGAGGGAGCAGCCCAGTATCGGGGAAGGTCATGCATTGCTCCGGGAGCAGTTAGATCGCTTGGCACCCTCAGATATACGTCGGTTGCAACTAGAGGACCCTGAGCTCCAAACCTGTGCTAATGGAGCTGTAGAGCTCGACGAGGACGGCGATGTACAGCCAGGAGATTTTTTTTATTTAGAAGGCATCCTCTATAGGCGTTTTCAAGACCCTAAACGTAGTTGGCAAAAGTGGTCCGGAGTAGTGGACCAGTTGGTGGTGCCACGGGAGTGCAGGGATAGCCTACTGAGGTTGGCGCATGACACACCACTGGCAGGACATCTAGGGGTGAGAAAAACGGTGGCGGCTTTGGGGAAATTGTTTTGGTGGCCGGGGATGAAGTCTCATGTGCAGTCATGGATAAACTCATGTGATATTTGTCAACGTGTCGGGAAACCGAACCAAGTTATTCCTAAGGCTCCGTTACACCCTATTCCTGTGATTGGGCCACCCTTTAGTAAAATTATTGTTGACATGGTTGGTCCACTCCCTCCCACTAAGGCTGGAAATAAATTTGTGTTAACCATAATGGATGTTGCCACTAGATACCCCGATACATACCCTATGAAAAATGGAATGGCTAAGACGGTAGTCAGTAACTTGTTGTGGTACTTCTCAAGGTACGGGTACCCGGAGGAGATTCAGTCTGATCAGGGATCTAATTTCACCTCCAACATGTTCAAGCAAACAATGCAACAGCATGGGATACGAGCAGTAGTATTGTCAGCGTATCACCCTGAGAGTCAAGGGGTGCTTGAGCGGTGGCATGCTACACTTAACCCTTAATTAGCGGCGAGCAACATAAGTCGAGTTAAATAAAGCTGGACTATGTGGCGGCGCTCGACATAGGTCGAGTGGCAATTTCAGCACGTAATGTGGCTGAGAGAGAGAGACAAGTGGTGGCAGGAGACTAGCGAGCGTATGACTGCTCCAGACCACCGCGGCGAACCTACTGACACAAATCTCAGCTCCCTCCTCCCTCTCTCACTCGCTACATACTCAATTATGTACCGAAACTACCGAATTACCTGCTTTTTGCACTCGCGTTGCACGGTTATTGCAAGAAAACTATCCATCATACAAGGATCGTTATGGTGTCATTCGAAAGCTCTGTTTATGCCCTTTCAGGGATAGGTACTTGTTTTACGTTCTGGGTCTTATTTAGGCATGAAAATGATCACGTAAACAGCCCTATTTTGGCTAAAAACACCCCGCTGTGCGGTACATATAAATAAACCGCATAGGCCGCTCGTAAGGTGTTAAAAGCATGCTCAGGTGTTATTGTGCTGACAACGGTATGGATTGGGATCTTTGATTGCCTTATGTGCTGTTTGCTGCTCGGGAGGTACCTGGTGAGAGCCTGGGATTTAGTCCAAACGAGCTGATTTTTTGGACACCGTGTCAGGGGCCCCCTTAACATGCTGAAAGAAATTTGGGAGGGGACTGTGCAGCCTTGTCCATTATTAAAGTATGTGCTTGAAAGCCGTGAGCGCATGCTTAAGAGTCTGGAGATGGCAGGTAGAAATTTGACAGAATCACAAGCTTTGATGAAGGACAGGTATGATCGCAAAGTGAGGCTCCGGAAGTTCACTGTAGGACAAGAGGTATTAATTTTGTTGCCTTTGGTTGGTAACCCCCTCTCTGCGAAGTACACTGGACCTTATAAAATTGTAGAAAACATTTCAGACTTAGATTACCTTGTTGCCACTCCAGACAGGAGGAAAAAGAACCAGTTATGTCACGTGAACCTTATTAAAGAGTATGTGAGGCGCCCCTCTGAGCCTCTCACTGTCCCTGTGTTGGCTTGTTGCAGCCGTGGTGGAGAAGGAGAGGGGGACAGTCAAGCTTCAGAGGAGGATAGCTGGGATCAACATGTTTCAGCGGATCAGTGGGCGGGGAACTCGAGCCTAAGGGCTGACGAGGTTATAGCTCATTTGCCTGAGCCGCAGTTTGATGCTATCCGTCAGTTGTTCGGTTCATACCCCACTGTATTTGCTGAACACCCAGGCTTCACTACTCAGGCTATGCATGATGTTGTCGTGGGGGACCATCTACCCTTTAAGTCAATCCCTTACCGTGTGCCCCCCATAAAACTACCAGCTCTGAGGGATGAGTTGGAGTATATGCTCGGTAGAAGGTTGATAGAGAAAGGCACAGTTAAGTGGACTTCCCCCGTAACACTGCAGCCTAAGCCAGATGGCAAGGTATGCTTTTGTATTGATTTCCGTAGGTTAAACGGTTTGACTCCAACTAACCCATATCCTCTTCCTCGGGTTGATGATAGTGTTGACAAAATTGGTAATGCTGGTTTTTTGTCTAAAGTAGATTTAGTAAAAGGTTACTGGCAAGTACCTTTGTCCGAGCGTGCTAAAGAGGTATGTGGTTTTGTTGTGGACGGGAGTACCTACCGGTGCAATGTTATGCCTTACGGACTTAAGAATGCACCAGCAACGTTTCAGAACCTGATGAATGAAATTGTAAAGGACATTCCAAATTGCACCGTATATTTGGACGATGTAATCATTTATGATGACGAGTTTGAGAGCCATTGTGAGCACCTTGAGACCTTGTTCCGGAAACTTAGTGAAGCAGGTCTGGTAGTAAATTTGGCAAAGTGTGACTTCGTAAAAGCCACTGTGCAGTACCTTGGGTTTGTAGTGGGAAGGGGACAGGTGTGCCCTCCTCAGAACAAGGTACAGGCTATCAATAAATTTCCGCACCCAACAACCAAGAAGCAGATTATGAGATTCTTGGGTATGATAGGCTACTACAGACGCTTCATAAAAGGTTACTCAACGGTGTTGGCATCTCTCACAGATTTGTTATCTAAAGACAAAAAGATTTTGTGGGCACCTGAGTGTGAAAAGGCATTCACTTTGGTGAAACATTTGCTATGTACTCACCCGATACTCAGGGCCCCAGACTTTAACAGGCCTTTTCAGCTGGCAACAGATGCTAGTGGTGTAGGGGCTGGTGCCGTCTTGCTACAGACAGACAATGAAGGTGTGGAACACCCAGTAAGTTTCTTTTCTAAGAAGTTCAATGCTGCACAAAAGAACTATTCTACAATAGAAAAGGAATTACAGGCGATTGTGCTGTCGCTCAGGCACTTCGAGGTGTATGTTCCAGCCTATGGCCCAGTCGTGGTTATCTACACTGATCATCACCCTTTGAGATTCCTGAATCAATTTCACAATCGCAATATGAGACTGACCAGGTGGTCTTTGATGTTGCAGGAGTATAACCTGGACATCCGTCATATTGCTGGATGTGACAATGTGATCGCGATTGTTTATCAAGGGTGGATGATCAGTCGTAGGCTATCACAGGTGTGTGGGTTTGAGTGGAGGAAAATAGGCTGCCCTTATAGTGCAGCCAGGAAAAACATATTAAAATATAAAAATCATATAAAAAACTCTTTCTTTTGATATAGGTAATCGTATAAGTTTGTCATAGCCTATAGAGTTTGAGTAGTCCACGAACTATCAAACGGCTGAGATGCTGTAAGCTCGCTCTGGGAGCATGATATTGTGTCTTTTTGCTATTGTTGGGAGGAGTTATAAAATATGATTTTTTTTTTAATAATAAGATGTGTTTTGGTGATAAACTCAGCTTTGTTTTAGTGCCATGCAGTCGCTGGGCGTGAGGGGCTTGATGGGGTTCTGTGTTTGTCAGATTGTAGCTCAGGGTTGAGCAAGTAAAATCTTGGGGGAGGTGTGACGCATGTCCAGTGTGAGCATGCTGTACAGAATGCCTAGTCATGCCCCACTCTCGCTAGGATCGTCAGGGCAGGAACTTTGGCTGTAGTCTATGTAGAGTTTCCTAACTTAGTTCATGTGAGCCGTTGTACTATAAGTATTATGAATATGTATTTTGTTTTCATCTGAGTCAACGAGTTCTATTTTATATCATTAGTTATAAGTATTGTGTGTAAAACTTATTTGTAATGATGGGAAGAGAAACCGCCACAGTTGGGGGTCAGTGGGTGCGCCAGGCGGGAGGTGGGCCTAACTCACTAGCACTCCCCCCTCCCCCCTCCCCTCAGTGCTAGGGGAGCCTTTGTCTATCCCAGAGGAGAGAGAGAAATTACGTAATGGTTGTCAGTGGGCGGTCCTTAGTAGTTCACGTTGGGCTCACTAGAGGGCCGGGTATAAAAAGGGAAGTCTAGCCATTTTTTCATCAGAACTCATTAGGCAGAGCGACTTCTCATTTCCTTTGCTAACTATATATATTCTTCTGACTGATGTGAACTTTCTCTACTACCTTACATTCTTATCTCCTCTTTTCCCTGCCTGTTTAACTTCCATGGTCCCGTTGGTGCAGAGCTAGTCAGCCAACGTATTATCGCTTGAGTTCTCACTAGATACTTGCCTATTAGATAGCCTATTTTGGAATGGTTAACTTAGAATAGGATTGATTTATGTTTGTTGCACTTGTATATGCATTTCCCTGTGTGTTATTATTATTATTCCTGTTTTCTGCTAGTCTAGATAATGCTAGACTGGGGTAAGGCTTTTCTGTGTTACGAGTTGTTGTTTGATGCAGTGGTTAAGCGATAAACCTGCATACTCGTTTCGGTTCAGTGAAGCCTAGGTTGTCTTCGCGGCTGACTGTGTTGAGTTAATAATTTACAGTGCGTGAGGGCAAGAGCCTAACCACCCTGTATTTTATTAACAGTTTGTTTTTACTTTGTCAAGGAGCCGGGAGAAAACCAGATACAAGGGATCTGGATTTCTCAAAGTGCACTTGTTAGTGTTAACGTAATACTTTAAACAGTTGTGAGGACTTCGCTAGGCTACGAGCCGTTTTTGCTCAGCCACTGCTACCTTTTGCCCACAGTACCCCAGCTAGACTTTACTCGATTAGTAGATACAGAATAGTATTGAAGCTTTCCTTATGTATGATATTGTTTATGCACTATTGATTTCATGTGTTGCAAGCTTGGCTACTTTAGTGATTAGTGGCCCACGAGCACAATCCGAGTAGGCTATTGCCGTTGCATTTGCGGAGTACTTCTTTTTAATGTTTGCCATTTACTATTGCATATTCTTTTAATTATTCTTATGCCAATTTAAACCTTTAATAGTATTTAATTGCCAGTGTTTTTGCTTATTGAATTACTGCTCAAAATCCGATACGTACTTCTTACGAGCATCCGAGAAGCATCTAACTTTTTTCAGAAGATTCCTTGCTCGATGATTAAGGACTATTAATTAACGTAACGTAATAGTGCCGATCTGAAGTAGAGGGTGGAGGACTTCTTAAGTTCTTAGTCAAGGGTGGATTACTTCGGCTTCGGCCAACACTATTCTTTGGTGTTGTTGTTTCTTACTTCTTTGTTTGATTGTTGACCAGACTAGAGAATTCCTGTCTCTTTATTAGTCTGTTGTTGAACACTAGTACCGAGTTCTTGTATACCCCGTTATAGCAGATTGAACTCTGGAGGGTATTGGTGTTTTTTGTTCGGCGGGCAGTACTCAGGGGTTGGGATCGTGTGTTTCCGTTGTGGCAGCGAGCCGTATTCGAGTCCTGATTGAGAGCCCTTGTGTACCCGAGTGCCAGGTCGTAACAATATCAATTGTACATACTCTTTGTATAGGTTTGAGTTTGAACAATGTACATTTCAAAATACGTGAATTGCAGATATATCAGTACAATACAAAATAAATAAATATATATATACCATATACAGTATACTGTATATATATATATATATATACATTATATATATAATATATATATATATATATATAAATATATATAATATATATATATACAGTATATATATATATATATATATATATATAATATATATACATATATATATTATATATATATATATATATATATATATATATATATATACTGTATATATATATATATACATATATATATATATATATATATATATATATATATATATATATATAACTGTATTATATATATATATATATATATATATAGAGAGAGAGAGAGAGAGAGAGAGAGAGAGAGAGAGAGAGAGAACGAAAGAGGGCAGAGACATAGCAATAAGTCGTGTCCTGTCAGTTTATATTTGGTGTGAGAGAGAGAGAGAGAGAGAGAGAGAGAGAGTGTGTGTGTATGTGTATTAAATTGTGTAAATGTGGATGGATGTGCGTTGTAATAAAGTGCACATTATACTGTACCGGTACTGTATTATCTCTCTCTCTGTATATATATACAGTATATATATATATATATATATATATGGTACCCATAAAAAAGTTCGCGGTTCGGGGAAACATGTACAAGCAGATAGATGGTGTGGCGATGGGCAGCCCCCTAGGAGTTCTTTTTGCGAACTTGTTTATGGGTACCATCGAGGAAGAGCTCCTAGCTGCCCAACGACCCGCCGTCTACTGTAGATACGTGGATGACATCTTCGTGCAAATCAAGGACCTCCACGAACTACAGGAACTCCAGCATCGCTTCATGACCTCCTCCGGACTTAACTTCACCTTTGAAAAATCTAACAATGGACAACTCCCCTTCCTCGACATCCTCGTAGCTCTGAACGACCATGGGTTCAAAACCACCGTCTACATAAACCACCTAACACAGGACAATGCCTCAACGGCGATAGTGAATGCCCCCGCCGTTATCTTCTATCCTCCATCTCCGCCTATGTAAGGAGAGCCCACGCACTGCTCTACTTGGGCCGACACCCACCAGGAACTAGAAAGACTATCCCAAGTTTTAGTGAATAATGGATACTCCAACTCCGACATCTCCAGCACCATCAACCACCATCTTGAAAAATGGTACACCCAAAGCCCTCCCAACATTGACCCCCCCAAAGAAATTAAGATCTTCTACCGCAATTACATGTCCTCTGAACACAAAAATGACGAGGCCGTCTTAAAAGAAATAATCTCCAAACATGTCCACCCACCCAACCCGGAAAACAAAATCAAATTAATAATTTATTACAAATCCCCCAAGACCTCCAACCTCGTTCTCCGCAACAAACCAGCTTCCACCAAGATAAAGAGCCTGATGACCGACGATCACGTCATTTACCAACATACCTGTAATTATGAGGACTGTGGACCTCATTCCTATATTGGCATGACGCAGACTCGTCTTTCACGTCGGTTAACTCTTCACCTTCAGGCTGAGCCATCAAAGACCATTATCTCACCCCCAACCACCCCCACCTCACACGCAACGAGTTAGAGAAACACACCACCATACTCGATAAAGAAAGTGACCCAAGGAGATTACCTATACTCGAAGCTTTATATATCCAAGCCTTACATCCTAACATCAACAACCAAACTCTAGACCTTCAGATCCTTCCTTCTGCCAAAAGGCACTACCCTACAGGACCTAACACCCGTCCTTGCCCCCCGGTGCCCTTGACGCAGCCCCCCGCGCTACCTCCTTCAGCTTCGTCTTTTGCCGCCGCCACACGGACCACACAACTTAGGCCATGCCCCTCGACACGCAGCCAATCAGCTTTGACCCCACCACCCGACCAACACCATCCCGCATCCAGTGCGCCTGCGTGAAGCGGTTCCTCCTTTTGCTCTCCTAGAATACCCCTCCACCAATAGGAGACTTTTGCCCCCTGATTTTCGCCTCCTCTGATCCTCCACCCTCTATATATACCCTTCCTGTTTACCTCCACTCCAGCAGCACCACACCTACCTGGAACCTCCTGTATTCATCATCATGAATGCCGCTTGCCCTATCATCAACCGCCACATATACTACCGTGGACTGGTGAAGTGGTATAATGTACTGAGAGGTTATGGCTTTATCACCAGTGGAGGTGATGATTTCTTTTTTCACAGAGAAAACATCGACAAGCCCAACCCAGAACACAAACTAGCGTCACTGGGAGAAGGAGAGGAGGTGATCTTCTACATCAAGATCGGGAAGAAGGGAACAGACGACGCAATGGGTGTACGAGCTCTTTATGGCAAACCTGTAAAAGGCTCAAAACACGCACCCAGCAACAAGAAGAAGCAAAGAACAACAATCCCCAAAACAACATCTAGCAAGATCGACATCATCACTATTGTAGTACAAACTGCAATAGCGCTTGCTGGGGAGGACAGAAGCAGAATATCTGTGCTTCTACCTGCGCTTCTGAAGGCCAACAAACTCCCATCTATCATCATTCCTCAAGAGATCGTCGCCAAAACACCACCAAAGGACACCAAGGCCCCCAAAATCATCAAGTGCCAAGGACCACAACCGACGAAGCCGAAAAATACTCCAAAGCTGCAGCTCAAGCTCCCACATCCACTGAGCCGGCACAGGAGTGAAATGGAGCCTGCAACAGCTCCACCAACATCGACTCCAACAACTCCAACAACACCTCAAGCTACTTCAGACCGCCAGCCCGACACCATCGCTGAGCCTCTGCCTTCAATGCCGGTCATCTTCGACGAGCCTGTGAACACCAGCCCTACAAAGTCAAGAAAATTCGCTCATCTCCAAAAGCCAAGCCAGAAGACAAAATTTAAGGACTAAGCAACGTGGTCAGCCCACCATCTTTCATCTCTCCAACTCTTCGACTTTCATCACTTTACCTTGGCCTTACAACTCTACTTTCTTCACTAGTGGGGTCTCTACCTCACATGTAGATAGTAGGGGTAGGCAGCCCCGCCCAGGGAAGTACTACCGCCAAGGTTTCGGGAGACTCAGGGAATAGCCTGAATTCCATTTTCTCTCCCAGGCCTTGGTAGCTGGATACATATCTTTCTGCCTCACACATCAGGGGTATCAGGAAAACCCTCTGTATATAACATACACATCCAACTTCACGACATTGCCCTACATCGCTATCCTCTATCCATAAAATACTACTCTTCCCACTACATATCATACATGTAACACCATACACTTACCTTATAAATATGGCAGTACAATTGTTAAGAGCAAACCTGGTGGTCCCTCGGATATCCACCCCCGGCAGGGTTGGGTTATTGACACAGGGCCCTCCCGGTCGTCATCATGCGACTGTCAAGAGCATTGCAACGTCCCAAAGCTGCTTGTCAGTACAGCTATTTCTTTAGTAATATAAGGGGACATCACTCTAACATCAATTCTGTACACCAATTTCTTCAAGCAGAATCCCCTACTCTCCTTTTTTTGACAGAGACTCAAGTAACATCCACATCTGACACATCTAGATTTAATTTTCCAGGTTATCAACTGCTCCAAAATTTCAGACCTAAAGGTGGTGTATGTTGCTTCGCAAAATCTGAAATTGCCCTGGAGGAGGTTACTAGTTTCAATTGTCCCTATTTTGATTATTCTATATACAAATTAATTTCTGCTGGTAAATTTAAATACATATGTTGCATCTACCGTTCCCCAAATACTCCTCCAGAGCAAAGTCTTTTTGATTCTCTGTCCTCACAACTCAGTGTCCTCAACTTAAATGCTTCTTCTGAAATCACTGTGTTGGGTGATTTTAATGTCCATAATGTTGAATGGCTCACTCATTCAGCCAGGACTGATGATGCTGGTCTTGAATGTGAGCTATTTGCAGACTCATTTAATCTCATTCAACTAGTCAACCAACCCACCCGTGTACCAGATTATCCTAATCATAATTCCCACCTACTGGACTTATTTTTAACAACCAATTCAGAAAATTATGATGTTACAGTGAGGTCCCCACTTGGATCTTCTGATCACTGTCTGATACAGGCCACCTGTCTATCACCTACCACACCTTCCCACTCTGAACCTGTTTTGGTGACTAAATGGCATTACGATAGGGCAGACTGGGAGGGTCTTCAAGGTTTCTTTATTGATATTCCCTGGACCTCTTTCTTTTCTAATGATGCACACTCCACCTTGAGCCACATACAAGATTTTGTAAAAATTGGAATGGAAACTTTTATTCCTCATCAAAAGTACAGTAAAAGATCTAATTCACCTAAATGGTTTGACCATAATTGTGCTAGAGTAACTGAACAAAAAGCAATAGCCTACAATGCATACACAAGATCAAAAACACATGAAGCCTTTAATTACTTTAGAAACATCAGAAATCATGCCAAAACTGTATTAAACCTAAATAAATCAAACTTTCTCCATAAGCAGGCAAATAAACTTCTAAATAATCCAAATGATAACAAAATATTTTGGTCTACTCTTAACTCATTCAAATCCAACTTCACTACTGCTTCATCCATTCCACCATTAAAATCTCCGACTGGCAATCTTGTAAGTGACCCACGAGGTAAAGCTAACCTTCTTGCAGATATTTTCTCCACCAACTCAACCTTAGATGAAATAAATCAAGATGTCCCTGTACTTAATTTTAATTCACCTGAAATTCCCTCACTTAAGATCCACACCAGACATGTCAAAACTATTTTGCAGAATCTCTCAGTAGATAAGGCTCCTGGTCCAGATGAAATTCCTCCAATAGTACTTAAGAATTGCTCCTTGGTGCTCGCTCCTGTATTGGCAAAATTTTTCCGTCTGTGTACTCATACCTCATGCTTCCCAGTACCCTGGAAAGAAGCAAACATCCATCCAGTTCCTAAAAAAGGTGCCTCTTCAGATCCATCAAACTACAGACCAATAGCTATAACTTCCACTCTTGGCAAAGTTTTTGAAATTATATTAAATAATCACATAATTAAGCATCTGGAGAATAATAAATTAATCAGTGATAGGCAATATGGTTTTAGACGATGTCGATCAACTGCAGACATTCTTTGCCTTCTTACGCATCAAATCAACCAAGCTACAGACCAACATGGTGAAACACATACAATAGCACTGGATATATCAAAGGCATTTGATAGAGTCTGGCATCAATCCTTATTGTCGAAGATGTCACACTACGGCCTTGCATCATTAGTTCCACTAATTTCTTCTTATCTTCATAACAGAAAAATATGTGTAATGGTAGATGGCCTTTATTCTCAATTTCACTCAATAAATGCTGGTGTTCCCCAGGGATCAGTTTTGGCCCCAACTCTGTTCCTCATTCATATCAATGATCTCATATCTACCACTCATAATCCAATACATTCCTACGCAGATGACTCAACACTCCACAGTTCCTTCACATTTACCAATTCTTTCACCCAACCCGATCTTATAAATTCAAAAATAAACACTGCAATTTCTCTGAACCAGGAGCTTTCTAGAATTAATGAATGGGGACAAGAGAATCTAGTTTCCTTTAATGCACAGAAAACCAAGTACATTCAATTTTCTAACCGACAGAATCTCACTGACTCCCATATATTTTTTAATGATGTAAATATTCCCACTTCCCCTAGTATTGACATTCTCGGTGTAACATTAACTACTAACTTGAGCTGGACACATTATGTTAGAAGCATTGCTAAGAATGCCTCTAAAAAACTGGGACTCCTGTACAGAGTTCGAGAATTCTTCACTGACGAGCAGTTGGCCGTAATATATAAAAGTCATGTGCGCTCTCAGATGGATTACTGTTGACCTCTGTGGGGTGGAAGTGGAGTGGTTGCATTGAGGCAGTTGGACAAAATTCAAAATAAAGCTATTAGATTAATCAATAACCCTGCAATCACACAGGACCTTCCTACATTAGCCATACGAAGAAACGTTGCATCCCTTGCATTATTCTACAGATATTTTCACAGCAATTGTTCCGAGGAACTTGCTTCAATTGTGCCGCCTCTCCACATCTTTCCCCGTAGAACTAGGGCAGCTGAGAGCGCCCATGAATTTACACTTTCTCCTCCACAATGCAGAACTTCTGCTTATCAGAATTCATTTATCCCCAGAGCTACTACTCTTTGGAATTCACTTCCCTCGAATTGCTTTCCACAAACTTACAATCAACAAATGTTTAAATCCAGTTGTTACAAACATTTTATGAATGGAGGATGCCTTTAGGCACATGGACCTTTTTGTTTTATCTGTGTTTTTCCTTCCTCCGTTCATTGTCTCTTAAAAAAAAAAAAAAAAAAAAAAAAACATCCAGTTTCCAGTTTTTCCAGTTTATATCATTCTACCCTTACTTGATAATGCTGGTTGTCCAGTGAAACGCGTCGTATATCCTGTATCATCATATACATTTATGTAACCCTGTACCACCATGAATTTTGCTCATCTCATTCATCTACTTCCTCCCAGCAAAAACTCATCAGAGACCTGGAAACTTTGAATAATAAAATTTCCAACGCAGAAATTGCCATTTCTTTCAACCTCGTATGTATTAAAGAATATATATATATATATATATATATATATATATATGCCAAATGACTGTTAGCAATATAAGTTACATAACGACATCTAGTCGGGAAGAAGTGAAAAGGAACACTAAAGCAACTTACAAACAGACTATAATACGATCATTTATCTCATATACCACACCCATTTAGGTATCGAACCCCGCTCGCTTGAACTCAATGGCAGCGTAGTACCAGATCCCGTAACCATTTTGTGTGTGTATTTTGTAGCCCTAGTCCACATGCTTGATTCTGTCATGGAATCTTCGGGAGCCTCTTTGTCAATTTCCCTTTTTCGCTTCCTTCGGGTTTCTTTGGCTCTCTGCGGCGATCGCTTCACCGCTTTTACCCTTTGAAGGTTTTCCCAAACATATACTGTATTTGATTTCAACGGTTTCAAAAAATGACTTTTTTTGGTCTCTCTCTCTCTCTCTCTCTCTCTCTGAATGAAATAACATTAGAAGAAAGGCATCCTTAGATGTTACACAACATTTCTTCGCATACAATGTGGTTAAAGAGTGGAATAGTTTACTAAGGAAGGTAGTCCACAGTAATTCAATTGATACGTTTAAAAACAGACTGGACGATCATCTGATGAAGATTGCATTAATATTAATGAACCAGTAGGCATGCGTAATTTCCCTTTCAAACTAATTACTTCCTATACTACATACACATTTTCCTTGTGGGCATTTCCTGACCCATAAGATTACAATTCCTATTTTCCGGTACGGCTTTTTAGCAGAAGGGAGCGGAAGGTGGGGAGAGAGCCTACTATGTTACTGTCCTATTCTTCCCCTATAAACTGTCCCTGTTTAGTAGTAATAAGGCCGGACCACCTACTTGGGACTGCAAGGCCTGTGTGGTCTGAGTATATGTGTAACTATGTGCAACTCTCTCTCTCTATATATATATACATATACAGTATATATATATATATATATATATATATATATATATAAAACCGTTATATATATGTATATATTATATATATATATATATATATATATATATATATATATATATATATATATATACTGTATATATATATATATATATATATGTTAGTATAGCCAGGTAATAGATTCTCTTTTAAACAGACGAGGTTAAAGGCAATAGCAGTTTCAGCATTCAGGATTTTATTGTTACAGCTTTCAATAGTTCTAACAATTTTCCTCTGGGGTTCAAAGATGAGGTACAACAGGTTAGCAAAATTCATGGTGGATCCAACGTTTCACAAGTAAACATCTTGCATCTTCAGGGAATGGAGAGGTAATGATTAGAATAGGGACAAAGCATCATATTTATACAAATTCGAGGATCAAGAATAGGGAGGTGGGCGGAGCTACTAGGTGTGGGGTGGCTGTTCATTGGTGGAAGGCAGTCTATTCGCGAGACTGGCACTAAATCTTATCGGTGGTTGGTTGTTGGCTGTGGGTGGCTGTGATTGGTTGGTGTTGTCAGTTGTGTGCTGAGCACGGAAGGGTAAGGGAGGGGGGCACAGGGCGAGAGGAAGGGGGGCAGTATGCCTGTAGCGCTTGCCTGAAGGAAGAATTTGAAGGTCTTGTGTTTGGGTGTTGATGCTGGGGTTGAGTGTTTGGATGTATAGAGCTTCTAAAATAGCTAGTCTTCTGGGGTCTGATTCTTTGTCGAGTATGGTGGTTTGTTTGTCTAGGTCGGCGCGAGTTAGGGCAAGATGGTGGGGGGCTTGATAGTGATCTTTTATAGCGCCAGATTGAAGGTGGATGGTTAGTTGACGGGAAAGGCGAGTCTGTGTCATTCCAACATAGGATAGGGGTCCACAGTCCCCAGAGGTGCAAATATGCTGGTATATCACATGATCGTCTTTCGGTTGGTTGGTGGAAATGGGGCGGTTACGGAGGACAAGGTTGGAGGTCTCAGGAGATTTGTAGTAAATAATGAGTTTTATTTTATTGTCAGGGTTGGTGGGGAGGACGTTTTTGTGAATTATTTCTTTCATAATGGATTCGTCTGTTGTGTGGTCGGAAGACATGTAGTTTCTGTAGAAAAATGTAATGTCATTGGCGGGGTTGGTGCTAGGGGGGTCTTGTTTGTACCATTTTTCTAGGTGGTGGTTGATGGCATTGGTGACGTCAGTGTTGGAATACCCATTGTTGACTAGGACCTGGGTGAGCCTTTCTAGTTCATTGTGTGTGTCATTCCAGGTGGTGCAATGGGTGAAGGCTCTCCTGACATAGGCGGCGATGGTGGACTGATGGTATCGTTTAGGGCATTCACTTTCCCCATTAAGACATTGGCCATTGTTAGTAGGTTTGGTGTACACTGTAGTTTTGAAGCCGTGGTCGTGGAGGGAGACAAGGAGGTCGAGGAAGGGTAGATGTCCATCGGTGGTTTCTTCGTATGTGAAGTTGAGTCCGGAGGCGGCCATGAAGCGCTGCTGGAGGTCCCTGAGTTCGCCCAGGTCCTTCACCCGCACGAAGATATCATCGATGTACCTGCAGTAGAAAGTGGGCTGGTGGGCAGCCAGGAGTTCCTCTTCGATAGTTCCCATGAAGAAATTGGCGAACAGGACCCCCAGGGGGCTTCCCATCGCTACACCGTCGATTTGCTGGTACATATTCCCGCGGGGGCAGAGGAAAGGGGACTCCTTGGTACATAGTTCCAAGAGCGTCTTCAGGGCCTCCTCCGGGATGTCCAGGGGGGGCGTATTAGGGCAGTGGTAAACTCGACGTAGGATAAAATCTATGGTCTTGTCAACGGGCACGTTGGGAAACAAACTCTCTACGTCGAGGGAGGCGATGATGTGGTCGTTAGCTGGGGGGGCATCTCGTAGAATTTCTAGGAAGTCATAAGCAGAGTTGAGGTTGTATTGCCGAGGAACAAAAGGGGTGAGGAGTTTGTTCAGGGCCTTGGCGGTCTGGTAGGTAGCAGTAGGGATCTGTGATATGATGGGGCGGAGGGGGTTCCCGGGTTTTTTTTGTTTTATAGTACCGTAGGCATAACCTGGGGTGAATTCGCCGATGTGTTTCTTCAGGTGTACGCCATCGGCTTTGGCGTTGATAGCAGTGATGGTGGTGTTGGCTTTCCTTTTTATTTCGTCAGTAGGGCCGCGAGTGATCCTTTTGAATTTGTTTTTATCACTAAGAATGTCGTCCATTTTCCGTAGGTATTCATCTTTTCCGTGTATCACAAGGCAGGAGGCCTTATCAGCTCGTCGGATGATGATGTTGGGGTTCTCTTTAAGTTGTTTAGCGGCTTTGAAGTGGTGTTTGTTGAGGAGTTTGCTGTGGTGGGATCCCCTGGTTTTGGCGGCTTCTGCTAGTAGGGTGGGTTGTAGGGCTGGGGTGGTGGTGATCTTGCCGTCTTTCTGGAGTCGTAGGATGTCATCCAGTAGGACTTCAATTTCAAGGCGTTTTCGGTGGGGTCCCGGCTTGGAAATGTAGTGGCAATTTAAGCCTTTGTTCAGGAGGTCTTCTTGGTCCGGCGTTAGGGTGGTGTTGGTGAGGTTAATATATCCTTTTGTTGGCTTGGGAAGTTTTATGTTTCCACCATATAGACGGGAGAGTTTTTGGATGGTAGTGTTCTCTGTTGGTCGTCTGTGTTGTTCGTTGAGTTGTTGGAGTTTTTGGTTGATTTCTGTTTTGATGTGGTTAGGGGTGGTTTCTTCTTCATCCCATTTCTGTAGCAGGGCGTCACGTTCATATCGGAGATTGGTGGTGGTCTCTCGTTTCTCAGCTAATTCTTCTCGTATCAGTTCTTCACGAAACTGGCGGGTGCTAGTACGATGTCTGGCATTCTCGTTGTGGAGTTTTATGTTAGTTTAGCCAGGTAATATATTCTCTTTTAAACAGACGAGGTTAAAGGCAATAGCAGTTTCAGCATTCAGGATTTTATTGTTACAGCTTTCAATAGTTCTAACAATTTTCCTCTGGGGTTCAGAGATGAGGTACAACAGGTTAGCAAAATTCATGGTGGATCCAACGTTCATGGTGGATTCAGCATCCTGAATGCTGAAACTGCTATTGCCTATAACCTCATCTGTTTAAAAGAGAATATATATATATATATATATATATATATATATATATATATATATATATATATATATATATATATATATATATTCATAATAAATATATGAATATTATATATTATTATAATAGTAATACAAATAAAATAAATAATAACAATAATAATTATAATAATTACAATAATAATAATAATTACAATAACAATAATGATAATTGTAGTAAAACACTAAACAAAATTATGTGATCTACATATAATAAGCGAATATACATTTTGTCCATTTCTTTACCAACCTTTCTTCTCCGACTTGGTTTTTCCCCGCAATAAATTGTCGGAAGGTAACTCTAAAATCCAAAACAAGGTGAAATTTGTTCTACGGGAGTATAACTTTTCCGCACTCTCACTCTCTCTCTCTCTCTCTCTCTCTCTCTATATATATATATATATATATATATATATATATATATATATATATATATATATTTATATATATATGTATATATATTTATTTATATATATATATATATATATACTGTATAGTGTATATATTCTTGAGAGAGCCTACGGGATTTGTTCTAACTATTTCACACTTAATGAAGAATTTTGCAAACTAAGAGATTATTTTTTGAAAAATAATTATAGGATGGATTTGTTTTACAGAGTGCTAAAACAATGTATGTATAATAAAGTGTCACACAGCAGATCGGTAACTTACGATGTGCCTAAACTTGTTAAGTATGTCAAAATGCCTTTCTATGGGAGAGTGAGTTATATTTTTCGCAAGTTACTTAGTAACGTACTCCGGGAAAGTTTTCCTGCAATAAATTTTAGAATTGTTTTCACCAATGATTTCAGGATAGGAATCTTCTTCAACTTCAAAGATCGGGTGCCGGACTCTTTATGCTCAAATATCGTGTATAAATTCACTTGTCCAAGTTTTCAGGCTGGGTACATTGGATGTTCGAGTAGATCATTCAAAATGAGAATATATGAGCATTTTGGGAAAAGCTTCAGGTCTGGAATATTTTTGAGGAGTATGTCATTTTCTGCAGTAAGGGAACACTCCCGTAATGAAGATCACCCTTTTTCGGAGAGGGATTTTGAAATCATCGGCAGGTTTAGAAGCACGTATGAGGCTTTAATAGGCGAACAAATGCTGATAAATAAGCACAAACCAGAAATAAATCTTGTCAATAATAGTTGAAGGTTCATTATTAGGTACAATTGGTTGCTTTTTGGGTGTTCATATAGTTTGGTTTTTCATTTGATTTCGTTTAATTTTCACCATATATTGAGTTTACACATATAGCTCAAATGTGTTCAGTTAATCAGTCCCTCATCGTCTTTCATTGGAGACTGGTGGTATCATGGTGAGTTCCGATTTGTTTGTGACAATTTTCCTTTATGTGAATTTCAACACTTATCTTTTGATTCTTAGAGTAAAGTAATTCAAATGTACTTGTTTGCTTTATGTTGCGGTTCGACGTGATTAGGATTACTATGATTTGCTTTAATTTGTATTTCTAGATAATTTGAAATATTTTGTAAAGTCCTTCATTTTAATATTCTCGTTTATTATGATTGCTTTTGCTAAGTTTTGTCCTCACATGGTTGGATATTAGCATAATACTTTGGACGCTGTTTAGCGGTAGGTTACATTTGTTTTAATAGATTTTAGCCTTTACAGTTCAGAATAATATTTGAATTGAAAAAGAAATGATAACATAAATTTGATATCTTATACGTTTTGATTTCTTTTGTTGCATTGAGATTTAGCTATTTTGAATTTGATGTTGTCTAGCCGTAGATTTATTTGATATATCAAACCTTGCCTAGTTGGCCAAAATTAGGTTGTTTAATTGTTGTTCAGATAGGCAAATTTCCACGTGTTCAACAATGCAATACATTAAATGTAATTTTTGTAAAAATTTTAGTGATCCTGTTTTAGCAATATATACAGTTATACTAAATTTTTAGGATTTGTTGGTAACCCTTTCCTGAGGATGGCTGCGTGACGTCGCCGAAAATTTGAATAAATCATGATGTTCCACAACGTATTTCTTCTCATTGCCCTACTAATTTGGAAGTTGCGGTGTCCAAGATCACCTGCTGAGGTTCTCATAAATATATACATATACTGTATATATATATATATATATATATATATATATATATATATATATATATATATATATATATATAAATAGATTATATACATTTCTGCCATGTCTCTACAAAACTGTAGCTTTCAAATCCAAAAGAGGGTGAAATTTGTTCTACGAGGCTCCATAACTTTCTCCTCCTTTTTCCTCTCTCATACATTTGGCCGCCTACGATGTTTAGCTCAGCCCCTCAAGACATTGTTTGTCTTGATGGTGTAGTGGTTAGAGCGTGTACGGTCTGTATGAGATATTCTAGGTAAGAATCCTGGAAGAATCACATCTATCTATATATATATATATATATATATATATATTGCCAGACGCCTCACTCCCCTTAATGAGGGTGGCCATACACAGAATGCCCCCAAGCGGACCTATTCCTTTTAAGAGTGACAACCCGAGCTAGTTTACTGAAGGACTTACAGGATTGACCACTCAATTTAGGATCCGTCTGACTCCGAGGCCCTCTATGTATCTTGTTAGCACTATTTTTCTAAAGTGGTGTTCGGCTAATCCATCCACTGACCTGCCTTACCCTTAGGTAAGCAGTAAGGATTTGTATCAGGTTTACTCCCCTAGACAGGTTGCCGACCAAGGCTGATGAGTCCCATCCTGCCGGATATTTATAAGGTCGTCTTCCATAGATGGGTTGCCGACCAAGGCTAAGGAGCGAGTCTCATCCACCCGGAAGTCCCACATAAATCACATGCTTTCATTAATAATATTTGGGGGTTATTGGTGTTAAAAACGAACTTGACAGTATTATTATTACTACTGCTGATTTACTTTGCCCCCCAGGATAACAAAAACACCTTCCCAGATTTCCTTCAAACTAAACAAAATTCCATCTAAACCCCGTTCAAGAAAAACTTGTACATTCTTTAATAGGAAAATGTCCCGGCCATAGGCCGCTTTCTTTTAATTACCAGGCTCGCAATCGCTCACCCAGAAGGTAAATCGACACCTGAATAGGATGGGATGTTGCCTAACTAATGGTGAAACAATTTTATATTATACCATCTCTCTCTCTCTCTCTCTCTTTCTCTCTCTCTCTCTCTCTCCTCAAATCAAAGCTCATATTCCTGCTTACGCTTGTGTGATAGATAACGTGGGAATTAATGACTGCTTTGATGGAGGTAAGGTCCCAATAAAAGATGCAGTAGGTAAATACCGAACTCTGATCACGGAAATATAAAATAAAGCAAAGAAAATATGTGTAGTAAATGGCATGGCACCAAGACTCAAGCCAGGATCGTATAGTCTGAACCGAGCCACCGAAAAAAATGATGCAGTCCAGGCTATGTGTTTAAAGGAAAAGGTGCAAATTGTACAGAACTGTTGGACTTTTGAGGGAAAACCAGATCTGTAATGGAGGGATGGTGTTCATCTTTCAGACAAAGGAGTTGAGTACATGAGTGAAATCCTAAACAAAGTGGTTTATGATGCCCATGAAAATATGAGTTCAGAATTCACACATATGAGTATTGACATACTCCATCAGCGTCTTCCTCCCCTCGCCGTATTACTTCTGTGACCCGCAAAAATAAAACCTCCGTAAATTCCACCAAAATCAACAATAATTCAATTCTTAGCGGGTATAAACCTCCCCCCGCTCACCCCACTTAACCACCCCGCAAACCTTCACAGGTCATTCCACCAATAACTACCCTCCAATTATCTCGAAGGTCGCCCAACTCTCGGCTAAAGCCACTTTCACACATTCACGATGTTGGTCCCGATGTACCCAGCTTTGAATATCGGGACACAACGTGGTGCAATCCCCAACGTGTGTCGGGGTCGTCGGGGAGCGTCGTGTTACCCGCGCGGGATGTGGCAAATCGGGCTTGGCCACCAAAGGTTTGGATTTGTTCAAAAATTTTGCACGATGGACTTTTGGCGTGGTACCATCGGGTAACGTCAGGTACAACGTGGTGTCGATGACGTGGGTCTCGCGTGTCTGCATCCGGTACATCGGCATCGACGTGGCGGCGTCGGGGTATAAATAGTTATAATATATTACAGTAAAAGTCATGTAATCCGAATGGCAGCGGACCGACAGTGCTTCGGATTAGTGGAGTATTCTGACAACACTATAAATACGCACATGATGAATAAATAAAGACCTGATATGGTATACGGTATGCCTATACCGTATATACCGTATATAATATTCCATAATCAACTTCTATCAAACGAGTTAATAAGTTCAAATGAAAAATCAGTGTACCGGTATGATTACCGAAACACGTGTGTGTTCATTGTTGAGTGAGTGTGTGTGCGTGTGCGTGTGCGTGTGTGTGTGTTATTGTTCTTGTGTGGCTATATTGACCGCCACTGATACACGGTATGCAATAAATGTTATTATAATTATGCTCTATGGAATTGAATTTCATTTTACCTAATACAGTAGTGTTTATAATAGTAAAAGCCAAAGGAAATACTAAGTGTTATTGATTAATTTAACACAAGGTAGTGTTTGTGTGGGTGGATGGGTTTAGATAGAGGAGATTGTTCCTGTGTTTTCGACGATTCCATCCTTACACAAGCTATGTTTACATCGATCCTTTTGCACAAGATAGGTTTATATCAATACATTTTACCTTCCACAATTAGAGAAAATATGATTCATCACGAAGTGTAGCCTACCTGTGGATATTAAACTCACTGTTATATTATATACTATATGAGATATACCGGTACCGGTATATCGTTTTTTTATCGTTATTTTTATTTGCATAATAAATCACAACAATTTTTTCCGCTGAACATGATGGCGGTGTTTAGAATATGCTATCATCAATATTGGATTTTATAGAAATAAATCTATAACGATATTTTTTTGTTTTTATTGAATCCCAGCCACACCAAAATATTCGCTCTCAATTGGTTTTCACCCATAATAATTTTTTTTTTTTAATTACATTTTTTATGAACGGCAAGAGGAAAGGTTAGTATATATGATTTCAACAAAACAACAAATAAAAATAATAATATGTGGAATTTCACCGTAGGTGAAGGTTACTGTTCAGTCCGCCCGTACTTTCCCTCCCCATCTCAGTTGGTTTTCACCCATAATAATTGTTTGTTGTTATTTAAAAAAAAATATGAACGGCAAGAGGAAAGGTTATTATATAAGATTTCAACAACGAAATAAATTAAAATAATAATATGTGGAATTTCACCGTAGGTGAAGGTTACTGTTCAGTCCGCCCATACTTTCCCTCCCCATTTTCACCGATAAAATATGGGACAATGAATATTCTGTAAGCAAGTGATATATTGGATTTTTCATTAGCTTTATAATGGTACATATATGGCCTATGTACTATCAAAACTTGTATTTTTCCTGAATATGTTTTGTCCGTCGCCGCTGTCATCCACTGGTAAATATTTTCGCTTCACTTCATGGTCTATTTTCATATAATTTAACGTTCGATACACTTTTTAGATATTAATTTCGTATACCGGCAATGAATACAGATTGTTATTTACGAAGAACCAGCTCTCTACGCCAAAACTTGATTTTATATAACAAATTCATACGCCTCTACCATACAAAGAAATAATTCGACCTTATCTTACCTTAAACTTGACCGTTGAACGCAATACCTTTAAAGCCACTTTCACACATTCACGATGTTGGTCCCGATGCCCCAGATTTGAATATCGGGACACAACGTGGTGCAATCCCCAACGTGTGTCGGGGTCGTCGGGGAGCGTCGTGTTACCCGCGGGCAGGACGTGGCAAATCGGGCTTGGCCACCAAAGGTTTGGATTTGTTCAAAAATTTCGCACGATGGACTTTTGGCGTGGTACCATCGGGAAACGTCGGGTACAACGTGTCGATGACGTGGGTCTGGTGTCTGCATCCGGTCCCTCGGCATCGACGTGGCGGCGTCGGGGTATAAATAGTTATAATATATTACAGTAAAAGTCATGTAATCCGAATGGCAGCGAACCGACAGTGCTTCGGATTAGTGGAGTATTCTGACAACACTATAAATACGCACATGATGAATAAATAAAGACCTGATATGGTATACGGGAGGCCTATACCGTATATAATATTCCATAATCAACTTCTATCAAACGATTTAATAAGTTCAAATGAAAAATCAGTGTACCGGTATGATTACCGAAACACGTGTGTGTTAATTGTCGAGTGAGTGTGTGTGCATGTGCGTGTGTTATTGTTCTTGTGTGGCTATATTGACCGCCACTGATACACGGTATGCAATAAATGTTATTATAATTATGCTCTATGGAATTGAATTTCATTTTACCTAATACAGTAGTGTTTATAATAGTAAAAGCCAAAGGAAATACTAAGTGTTATTGATTAATTTAACACAAGGTAGTATTTGTGTGGGTGGATGGGTTTAGATAGAGGAGATTGTTCCTGTGTTTTTGACGATTCCATCCTTACACAAGCTATGTTTATATCTATCCTGTTGCACAAGATAGGTTTATATCAATACATTTTACCTTCCATAATTAGAGAAAATATGATTCATCACGAAGTGTAGCCTACCTGTGGATATTAAACTCACTGTTATATTATATACTATATGAGATATACCGGTACCGGTATATCGTTTTTTTATCGTTATTTTTATTTGCATAATAAATCACAACAATTTTTTCCGCTGAACATGATGGCGGTGTTTAGAATATGTTATCATCAATATTGGATTTTATAGAAATAAATCTATAACGATAGTGTTTTGTGTTTATAGAATCCCAGCCACACCAAAATATTCGCTCTCTATTGGTTTTCACCCATAATATTTTTTTTTTTTTGTAATTACATTTTTATGAACGGCAAGAGGAAAGGTTAGTATATATTATGATTTCAACAAAACAACAAATAAAAATAATAATATGTGGAATTTCACCGTAGGTGAAGGTTACTGTTCAGTCCGCCCGTACTTTCCCTCCCCATGTCAGTTGGTTTTCACCCATAATAACTGTTTGTTGTTATTTAAAAACAATTATGAACGGCAAGAGGAAAGGTTATTATATAAGATTTCAACAACAAAATAAATTAAAATAATAATATGTGGAATTTCACCGTAGGTGAAGGTTACTGTTCAGTCCGCCCATACTTTCCCTCCCCATTTTCACCGATAAAATATGGGACAATGAATATTCTGTAAGCAAGTGATATATTGGATTTTTCATTAGCTTTCTAATGGTACATATATGGCCTATGTACGATCAAAACTTTTATTTTTCCTGAATATTTTTTGTCCGTCGCCGCTGTCACCCACTGGTAAATATTTTCGCTTCACTTCATTGTCTATTTTCATACAATTTAACGTTCGATACACTTTTTAGATATTAATTTTGTATACCGGCAATGAATACAGATTGTTATTTACGAAGAACCAGCTCTCTACGCCAAAACTTGATTTTATATAAAACAAAATCATACGCCTATACCTTACAAAGAAATAATTCGACCTTATCTTACCTTAAACTTGACCGTTGAACGTAGTACCTTTAAAGCCACTTTCACACATTCACGATGTTGGTCCCGATGTACCCAGATTTGAATATCGGGACACAACGTGGTGCAATCCCCAACGTGTGTCGGGGTCGTCGGGGAGCGTCGTGTTACCCGCGGTGCGGGCGGGACGTGGCAAATCGGGCTTGGCCACCAAAGGTTTGGATTTGTTCAAAAATTTCGCACGATGGACTTTTGGCGTGGTACCATCGGGTAACGTCGGGTACAACGTGTCGATGACGTGGGTCTCGCGTGTCTGCATCCGGTCCCGTGTCTGCATCCGGTCCCTCGGCATTGACGTGGCGGCGTCGGGGTATAAATAGTTATAATATATTACAGTAAAAGTCATGTAATCCGAATGGCAGTGGACCGACAGTGCTTCGGATTAGTGGAGTATTCTGACAACACTATAAATACGCACATGATGAATAAATAAAGACCTGATATGGTATACGGTAGGCCTATACCGTATATAATATTCCATAATCAACTTATATCAAACGAGTTAATAAGTTCAAATGAAAAATCAGTGTACCGGTATGATTACCGAAACACGTGTGTGTTAATTGTCGAGTGAGTGTGTGTGCGTGTGCGTGTGCGTGTGTGTGTGTTATTGTTCTTGTGTGGCTATATTGACCGCCACTGATACACGGTATGCAATAAATAAATCTTTAATTTCTAAACTACCCTCCTTTGGTTTCTATCCCTCCATCTGTGCCTTTGTCTCTAATTTCCTTTCCGGCTGTTCCATAGCCGCAGTTGTGGACGGCCATTGTTCACTTCCTCACCCTATAAACTCCGGTGTTCCTCAGGGCTCTGTCCTATCTCCTATTCTCTTTCTAATTTTTATAAATGATCTCCTTAACTGTACCTTAATTCCCATCCATTCATACGCAGACGACTCAACCTTGCACTACTCCATTAGTTTTTCAGAACGCCCCAGCCAGCAATCCCTCAACGACAAACGTAATGAAGCCATAGAACTCTTAAATTCTGATCTAAATACTATTTCCAATTGGAGCAGAGAAAACCTTGTTAACTTTAATGCTTCCAAAACCCAATTTCTCCATCTATCTACCCGTCAGGATCTCCCAGCGGACTATCCCTTATTCTTCAACAATACAAAAATCAACCCTTCATCTTCTCTCAATATTCTTGGTGTCTCTTTTTCTTCTGCTCTCATTTGGAAGGACCATATTACCAGTCTTGCTAAGGCAGCCTCCCAGAAGCTGGGTGTGCTCAACCGCCTTAGGGGGTTCTTTTCCCCTGCACAGCTTCTTGCTCTGTACAGGGGCATAGTGCGCCCTTGTATTGAGTATTGTTCACATGTGTGGGGAGGTTCCTCTCACACTGCTCTCCTAGACAAAGTTGAAAGGAAGGCCTTTCGTATCATTAACTCCCGTCCACTCACCAACTCTCTGCAATCTCTCTCTCTCCGCCGCAATGTTGCATCTCTCTCGCTATTCTATCGCTATTATAATAATCAGTGTTCCTCAGAGCTATCCCAGTGCATACCACCTCCTTTACGTAGGGCACGTGGTACCCGTCTTGCAACTCAATCCCACCCCTACTCTGTGCAACTCTCCAACCCAAGAGTGAAACGTTACTCTCAAACTTTCTTCTACTCAACAGCTGAGCTCTGGAACTCTCTCCCAGAATCAGTCTATCCCCTCTTCCTATGACTTAAATTGCTTCAAACTCCGTGTGTCCAGGCATTTTGGCTCGAACGTCCCTTGATTTTGGCCCTGTCACTCTTTCAACTATGGGGGAGGCACTCGCTATAGGCAGTTATGCCTTTTGCCTCCCTCAATCACATAGAAACAATTTTTTTTTTTTATTATAATTATGCTCTATGGAATTGAATTTCATTTTACCTAATACAGTAGTCTTTATAATAGTAAAAGCCAAAGGAAATACTAAGTGTTATTGATTAATTTAACACAAGGTAGTGTTTGTGTGGGTGGATGGGTTTAGTTAGAGTGGGTGCAAGAATTGCTCACAAGGTGATACAAGCATGAAACTTCCCGGAAATGTTCACGAGGACCTACTTTACAATTTCAGAGCAGGAGCCACCGAGATTTCTGTATTGCATAGCAACGGTTGCTAGGCAAATCATTTCCCTTAGCAACCGGCAGCAACGATGCAGTTTCTGAACTACTATGAAGTGTTATGACTTTGTACTTTTATTTATTTTCCTATATTCTCTCCTAAAATGATTCAAAAGATGTATAAAAGCATATATATCTATATAATAGAGTGAATGTCAGCACACAACCAGGGCACACTGGTGACATCACTGCTGTGTAACTCAGCATGGGGTTCAGTGCCAGCTGATCTAGATATACTAGTACTTTAATAAGTACTAGTATATCTAGATCAGTGTCCCAAATGCTATCTAACAGCCCCAAATCCACTAGCTACTAAACTGTAGTTTGTAGTTGGTAGATGTAGTTAGATAGCCGCTCCTGAATTGACAGGATGTGCCAGCGCGGGAGAGCCGAGCCAAGGGTAACGGGGCTTAAGAATTACCCGGAAGGTGTACAGATCGCACGGGACTTAAATGGCACTGGATGAACGATCGGGCTAGGTGTAGGGAAACTGAACCTAGTTGTATCCCATAAAGGATGTGTGCAACAGATGTATTTGATAAAGGTGGTAAAAGGATAAACCCTCGGCCTTAATCATATTTTGTTTCCAGTTTCAGCAAGTTTGATATATTTGATCTGCGCACAGTGATAGTCAAGACGTACTGAATATTCACAGAAATGGCCAGTGCCTCATCTTCATCTGTTTCAAGCAACTGATTGGACTATCTGTGTTTTTTGTCAACTGGACACCAAAGAGTCTCTCATATCACCAACTGACAGAGGCTATGAAACCATAGTAGACAACATCACACAGTTTAGTAACCTTGACTCAATGCCAATCAAAATCAATCTGGCACGACTTGACCATGGGAATGGTATTCAATTAACATTGAAAGAACAGAATGCAAAGTGGCACAAATCTTGTTATCAGAAGTTTTCACATACCAAACTGGAACGCGCAAAACGAAAGCACAAGTCTGAGGAAGATGGGACTGCTTCAAAACGAATTTTCACACGTAGCACTAGCAGTGGTGGTGATACTGCCTCAAGTGGAACAAACAGTTGGCAGCAATTGTCCCAAATGCTTCTTTTGTTCCCAGCAGCAAACAAAGGAGAACCTCCACGAAGTCTGTACATTTCAACTAGATTTTCGTGTAAGGAAATGCGCACATGATCTACAAGATGAAAATCTTCTTGCAAAATTAAGTGCAGGAGACCTTATTGCCCAGGAGGCAAAGTATCATGCAAATTGCCTTACAAACCTGTACAATAGAGCACGTGCAAAGGTATCACAGGATCAGGATGGCTCAGATGACCAGACATGTAAAGGAATTGCTTTTGCTCAGCTGATTTCCTACATTGAGGAGAAGAGGCAAGATGAGGATGTGAAGGTGTTCAGACTTGCAGATCTTGTGAAGCTCTACACTGACAGGCTAAATCAACTTGGAGTGGATGTTACTGCACGAGTAAACAGTAAGCATCTGAAAGACCGCATTCTCATGCATCTCCCAAGGATGAAAGCTTACAAAGAAGGACGAGATGTGTTCATGGCTTGTGAAGAAGATGTTGGCTCTATTCTCCGAGAAGGATACCAGACTGATCGAGACGAGCAGAGTGTCATGATGACCCAAATTGCTGAAATGATCCAACAGGACATCTTCTCAGACTCCATACAAAGGACATCATGGATGAGCAGTCAGTCGAGTGTCTAACCACTCTCGCATCAAAGGGTCAGGAGCAGTATGCAACATTTGTGGAAGAGCGGCTCAGAACAAATACTAAGCCAATCACAGCAACAATTACCAAGAACAAGGTGGTACTGTTCAATGTCCAAGGCAAACGATCAAACAAATCAGGGGACAAAGTCAGTCTCCTCAAAAGTGAATCTTCGCTGTTTGCAAGTATGTATGTTGCATGTCAGACAAGGAAAGGTGACTTGAACAATTTCTTCAATCATGAAAACCTCCCATTTCCTCCATCTCTGTCTGCCTATGGGCAGCTACGTCCAGGGAAGAAGTCTGATCTCATAGAATGTCTTGAAAAAAAAGTAGGGTCATCAAATGATGTGACACCAGAGACTGAAGTGCGAATCATGGATGGTGCGGCACTTGTTCACTAAATGATTGTCTCTATGTAGGACCAAGTCTGACTGAAATACTGGGTGATGTACTCTTAAAATTCAGGACAAAGAGATTCGGGTTTGTGGCCTGTCTGAGAATAGGGTTAAAAGAGCAGGACCGCAAATTCACAAAGTTCCTTTGGCCTGAAGATCCTTTTCAGCCTGGTGGGCGGATAAAAGAATACCGCTTTCGGTCAGTGTTATTTGGTTCCTGCTCTAGTCCTTTCTTCTTGTGCAGCACTTTGAAATATAGTTTCCAGAAGACAGAGTAACCGGAAATGGGTCAACTGTTTTACATGGATAATCTTCAGGGCGTTGCCGACAGTGGAAAAGAGGTGATTGAAATCTAAAATTCGGCAAGGCAAGAATGTAATAAAGCCAATATGCCACTACAAAGTTGGAATTCAAACTCTCATATTCTTTTGGACCAGATAAGAGGAGACTATCCTGACTACCAAATACCAGAAATGTCAACCAGTACTAGGATTGCAGTGGAAAACGGCTACTGAAGAGATGTCTCTAAAGCCCCTCAAGTTTCCCGATGTAAAACTCACAAAACCCACGCTCTTAAGTCAGTTCTCTATGATGTTCGACCCATTGGGCATATTTAGTCCCATATCAATTAAAGGGAAGATTTTAGTTCAGGAAGCCTGGAGAGAAGCACTGAGTTGGGATACTCCATTACCTGAAAAGTATACAGAAGAGTGGAACAAATTGCAGGTGGAATATGAAAAGGTGTCATCAGTCAAGTTTCCTGAAAATGAGTGTGCTCAATTGCACGTATTTTGTGATGCCTCATCTAAGGCGTATGGTGCAGTAGCTTATTGTGTCACTGAAGTCCGATCTACTTTGATTATGTCCAAATCCCGATTAGCACCATTAAAACAACGTACCCTTCCACAGTTGGAGCTGACTGCTGTTGAATTGGGAACTAGGTTAGCTACTTATTTGAATGGTATGTTTCCCTTTGTAGGTGAGACATATATATGGACAGATAGTGAGATATGTTTTCACTGGATAGCTAAGGAAGATAGTCACTTAGTGTATGTGCGTAAAAGAGTACACACAATAAAGGAACTGCAAATTAATTATAAATTAATGCAAGTTAAGTCCAAAGATAATCCGGCTGACTTGGTGAGCAGAGGTGAAAGTGTCAAGAAACTGATTAACGAAACTCTGTGGTTTCAGGGTCCGGTTTGGCTACGCCAGAACAAAAATCATACCAGAAGGTAAATGATGATCAAGTTCGTATGGACCATATAATTTTCCCAGAGCCTTCAGTGATTGACATCAACAAGTTTTCCAATTTGGACAAACTATTAACTGTAACTAAATTTGTGTTAAAGTTCCTGAGCAAGAAGGTAAAGATGGAGGAATTAGACCCACTTACCTACTGGATCAAAAGGGTACAAACTGAAATGTATGAGGAGGAATTAACCCTTCTTTGGCGGGGGTGGACTTAAGTCGGGCTAGAGAACCATGGACTATGTGGCGGGGCCCGACTTAAGTCTGTGTGCAATTTTGGCGCAATATTGGCTCTGAGAGAGAGACGAGCGATGGGAGGAGCGTAGGTTGCCTCATGACCGCTCGCCACGGTTGCCGTGGGCCTACTGACATATACTACACACACATCCACCCTCCCTCCCTCGCTACGCACGTAATTATGTAACGAAATGACCGTATTTTAGCGATTTTGCCCTTCGGTTGCACGATCGTTGCAAGACAACCAGTGATCGTAGAAGGATGGTTCAGGTGTCATTGGAAAGCTCAATTAATGCCCTTTCAGGGATACATAATTGTATTACACTCTGGCTCTTATTTATGCATGAAAAAGAGCACGGAAACAAGGCCTTTTAGGGTAAAACCACCCGCTGGGCGGTACATAGAAGTTACCGCCTAGGCCGCTCGTAAGGTGTTAACACAGCTACGTAAACCCAATCCCAAGCCAACCAAAAGAATGAAGGATCTTGGGTTGTACCTAGACAATCAAGGATTAATATGTTGTCGAGGTCGTATTAGTAAAGCTGATCTACCCCTCAAAACTTGGCATCCGATCCTTGGTGAGTGATCCGCGAAGCCCTAAGGATTGCGACCTCACCAAATTGATGGTTTTAAAAGCGCATGAAACCACAAAACACGGTGGGGTAGCAGACACTCTAGCCTATATGTGGCAAAATTATTGGATACCCCGGGGACGACAAGCTGTTAAACGCTGTATCAAGAATTGCATTATTTGCAGGAGGTATACAGCTATAGCTATTCCTTACCCTGGTCCACCAGGTCTCCCGCCAGACAGCATTCACCAAAGGAAACCGTTTGAGGTAACAGGTATAGATTATACTGGTGCCATCACTCTCACAGGAGATGATGGACCGCCCAAGAAGGTATACCTATGTCTATTCACCTGTACCAGCACTTGGGCGATACATTTGGAGATAGCGGAGGGCATGAGCTCGGAAACCTTTATAAATTTGTTCAGAAATTTGCCGCTCTGCGAAGTTGTCCCAGACGTTTTATTAGTGACAATGGAACAAACTTTGTGGGCGCATCCCCGCTAGTTTCAGAGTTATTAAAGAGCAACGGAGTACAGCAAATGCTAGATTCTAGAAATTGTTATTGGTCATTCACAACTCCCAGAGCCCCTTGGCAAAATGGATTTACCGCAAGAATGATAGGCATCATGAAATCGTGCCTGAAAAAGGTTCTTTACAAGTCGAGAGTCACCTTGGATGAGTTGAGAACTGTTGTCACAGAGATAGAAACAAGAGTTAACAATAGACCACTAACATATCAAGATGACTCCAATTTATAAATTGAAGCCTTAACTCCGGCTCATTTGTTATATGGAAGACGACTAGACCCAGTACCCCGTTTGGACATGACAGAGAAATTAGTGGATCCCACCGTTAACGAAGCAGACGCTCACTTGCGACGAAGCTACCATAAACTCTGCAAGATACTGGATGCAAGGAACAAGCAGTGGGCATCAAAATATATTTTAAGCCTACGGAAGAGGTATTATGGTGCGAATTCTGCTAGTAACCGTCGCAAACCTGAGAAGGGAGACATAGTCTTGCTGAAGGTGGACCAACCTCACTCCAAATGGCCCTTGGCAAAGATAAAAGAAATCTATCCTGATCCTGAAGGAGTTATTAGAACAGTTAAAGTTTTATCTCGAGGACAAACAACTCTCCGATCGGTTGATCAGCTCATACCTATGGAGCTCACCATCCCACCGGAGGAGGAACAACAACCCATAGTAAGAGAGGGACCTAGACCACAACGAGCAGCTGCTGCTGGATCTCAAAGAAATTGGCGTGATTTGTTAGCTGCACGTAATATAACATGATGCAACACATCATACTTCGCCGTGCCCCAATCTGAGAGAAATGAATTGACTACACTGGTATCTGGGTAGTGTTGGCAACAGCCTTCCCATAGGGTAACCTTGTTAGAGTGAACTATTTCCTACCAGAACCTGGTGATTGTAAATATTGTAAACGATGATTAATATTAAGTAATTTAGAACTGTATAAGATTACCTTGGCCAAGTTAATTTAGTTATAAAACCTTGTATGATTAGATTTAGAAATACTGTATTCGGTATCAGTTTTGAAATTCCCACGCTCAAGCGCGATCCACAGCTTGATGTACTATCCAGAAGGCCTGGATAATATGTTTACTAAATTGTTGCAAAACGATATTTACATTAATATTTATATAATTAAAAGCTTATTTTTCATTTATATGATTTAGTGAAGAGGGAATGAACCCTTGGTAACAAATCAGTATATAATTTATTAAAGAGTCGGAAATTGAAATTCCGACTCGACGCCATAATACTTTTGAACTATCAGGACGTGTCTCGTGACCTCTCCCGCAACACTCCCCGCGCCCGGCCCGGAGTCCTGACCTTTAACCCTTAGTTACCGAAGCCGGAATCCTCTGAACTACACCAGGACCCTAGTTATAGCTAAATCATTGATATATATGGCCATTTATATAATGTTTAGTTAGGGTATCTGAGAGATAGGCTATCGTGGGTAAGACTAGGCTACTAAACAACCCTCATCTGCTCCTATAGTCCATGCCATAAGGTAGGCTATCTAATACTTTATTTTTATTTATTTTCTATTTTTATTGGTGTGGTAAGAGATATTTTGTTGGCCATATTATCCTCCACTGTTTCGATTACCAGTATGTATCATTCATTCGATCCCGTAAATAATGAGACTATATTATGAATAAATGAAAGAGTCATAAGTATTGACTATATGGACAAGTGAATAATTAATTTGCAACGTAAGTAATATTTATGTACTGTACGGTAACTTTAGTATATATTAAGTAATTATATTTTATAGAAACCCAATAATAAAACTGATACGTAAACTAAGATTATTTAGTTAAGTTAATATTAAACATACTACCCACCATTGTGTATTTACAACAAATATATACAAATTGTGTAACTGCGTCGAGCAGTGTATCAGTGCGTATAATTATGAGGAAATAGTTTCCACAGTTACCTCATTGAGGGGGGATGGGCCGGTTTTCTGGACCGCTTTCTCCCTCATGTTTAGCCCATTAGTTTTCAGATGTTAAGATATTTGCCCCATTAGTTAGTCGATTTTAAGACCTTACGCCTCATTTCTTCGTCTATATGTAGACCTCTCCTGCTATTTAGGTGTCAATGTTTTCCCTGGCGAACGATAGTGAGCCAGTAATGTTGGAAGAACCGGTTCGGCCGGGACATTTTTCAACCGAAAAATGTACAAATTGATATAGAAGGGGGATGTTTTTGTTTTAAATTTGATGGAGGTCTAGGGAGGAAACTATAAAAATAATGAATACATGCGAAAATCGCCCAAAAAGTGAACCATCTCCTCTTAAAACTATCTGTTCCGACGTCTTGTGGGTTATTATGATATTTGGTTTATATATTGTTGAATAAATTGCTGTTTTTTGCCATTTTCGACCTACTGTATGTATTATCATTTGTCCCCAGGCAAAGACAAACACCTTCCCAGATTTCCGTCACACTATATAATGCCCACCCACACCGTAATAAAGCAAAATTTTTAAATTTTTCGATAGAACAATTTCTTGGCCGAAGCCGATTTATTTTAAGTTGCAGGCTTGTTATTGCTCGCCCAGAAATTTATCGACATCATAATGGGGTTAAGTGTTTAATTATTGTCAAACTAATGGAGTGAAACAGAGGAAGTCCAACAATATATCTCTCAGACCAAATAGGGTTAAATTGGCAATATAAGTAGCTGCCATGTGATAACAAAATATATATATAGTTTCAGTGTATTAAATTACAATAGACTTTCACTCCCTTTCCAGAAGTTATGTGTAAACCGACTCTGTGGGTTGTAATCCACCATGCACCTTGTATCTCTGTACAGGGATATACTACACCTTTGTGTTATGTGTAAACCGACTCTGTGGGTTGTAATCCACCATCCCCTTGTATCTCTGTACAGGGATGTACTACACCTTTGTGTTATGTGTAAACCGACTCTGTGGGTTGTAATCCACCATGCACCTTGTATCTCTGTACAGGGATGTACTACACCTTTGTGTTATGTGTAAACCGACTCTGTGGGTTGTAATCCACCATGCACCTTGTATCTCTGTACAGGGATGTACTACACCTTTGTGTTATGTGTAAACCGACTCTGTGGGTTGTAATCCACCATGCACCTTGTATCTCTGTACAGGGATGTACTACACCTTTGTGTTATGTGTAAACCGACTCTGGGGGTTGTAATCCACCATGCACCTTGTATCTCTGTACAGGGATGTACTACACCTTTGTGTTATGTGTAAACCGACTCTGTGGGTTGTAATCCACCATGCACCTTGTATCTCTGTACAGGGATGTACTACACCTTTGTGTTATGTGTAAACCGACTCTGTGGGTTGTAATCCACCATGCACCTTGTATCTCTGTACAGGGATGTACTACACCTTTGTGTTATGTGTAAACCGACTCTGTGGGTTGTAATCCACCATGCACCTTGTATCTCTGTACAGGGATATACTACACCTTTGTGTTATGTGTAAACCGACTCTGTGGGTTGTAATCCACCATGCACCTTGTATCTCTGTACAGGGATGTACTACACCTTTGTGTTATGTGTAAACCGACTCTGTGGGTTGTAATCCACCATGCACCTTGTATCTCTGTACAGGGATATACTACACCTTTGTGTTATGTGTAAACCGACTCTGTGGGTTGTAATCCACCATGCACCTTGTATCTCTGTACAGGGATATACTACACCTTTTGTGTTATGTGTAAACCGACTCTGTGGGTTGTAATCCACCATGCACCTTGTATCTCTGTACAGGGATATACTACACCTTTGTGTTATGTGTAAACCGACTCTGTGGGTTGTAATCCACCATGCACCTTGTATCTCTGTACAGGGATATACTACACCTTTGTGTTATGTGTAAACCGACTCTGTGGGTTGTAATCCACCATGCACCTTGTATCTCTGTACAGGGATATACTACACCTTTGTGTTATGTGTAAACCGACTCTGTGGGTTGTAATCCACCATGCACCTTGTATCTCTGTACAGGGATATACTACACCTTTGTGTTATGTGTAAACCGACTCTGTGGGTTGTAATCCACCATGCACCTTGTATCTCTGTACAGGGATGTACTACACCTTTGTGTTATGTGTAAACCGACTCTGTGGGTTGTAATCCACCATGCACCTTGTATCTCTGTACAGGGATATACTACACCTTTGCGTTAAGGGGGGATCACCGGATTTTTTTTCTTTCTCTCCTTTTCTCTCTTTCCCAGGCTTGTATCCATTCGGCTCCATTCAGTCAACTGTTTTAAAACGTTTATCCCCTCCAGGTGTTGATTTCTTCCTGGCGAGCAATAGCGAGCCAGCATTGTATGAAGAAATCCGGCTTCACTGGATACATTTTCTTATCGAAAAATTTACAAATTTAGCTTTCTGTCAAAACATAAATATATATATGCTTGCTCGCTACCGCTCGCCAGGAAAATATTGACACCTGGATGTGGGTAAACGTCTTCAAATAGTACGCTGAATGGGGCCGAATGGATGCAAGCCAAAGAGAGAGAGAGAAAGATAAAGGGAAAAAAGCGAGGTGGGCTCCCTTAATTACTGATCGCCTTTGTGGGGTAGATCCACACATGCAATTTATCTGGAAGGGCGGAGACTATAGTATTCCCTCGCATTAACTCTCCTCCCCTAACTAACACGTATTAATCCCTTGCCATTCCTTGCAATGCTCGCTCTCTCTCTCTCTCTCTCTCTCTCTCTCTCTCTCTCTCTCTCTCTCTCTCTCTCTCTCTGACTATTATAATAATTAATGTTTTAAAGAGACTTATAAAATCATACCTTCCCCTTCCGGATCGTAGGTGACACACTTCCTTTAAGGAAGCCCACCTCGCTTGTTTTCTCTTTCTCTCCCTCTCTCTTTGGCTTGTATATTTTAGGCCCCATTCAGCCTACTAATTTAAGACGCTTACCCCCACCCAGGTGTCAATATTTTCCTGGCGAGCGGTAGCGAGCCAGCATATATATATTCTTGTTTTGACAGCAAGCTAAATTTGTAAATTTTTCGACAGAAAAATTTCTACGGCGAAGCCGGATTTCTCCAACAATGCTTTCTCGCTATCGCTCGCCAAGAAGAAATCGACAACTGGATGGGGATAAACGTCTTAAAACACTTGGCTGAATGGGGCCGAATGGATACAAGCCAGGGAAAGAGAGAAAACGAGAGAAAGATAAAGCAAACTAAATAAGATAACATAGTGTAGATTTGCAATACTATATAATCTGGCGTCTTGTGGGTTATAGTGATACTTTGTTTGATTATTATGGAGAACTTTGCTTGCCTTCGCCATTTTCTGGCAATATATCATAGTTTGTACTCTAGGCTATAACAAAAACGCCTTCCCAGACCTCTATTAAACTTTGAAAAGGCCACCCTGGCCCCCTTCAAGCAAAATGTATACACCTTTCGATTGGAAATTACAGGCTCGCTATTGCTCGCCCAGAGAGAAATCTACACCTATATTAGGTGAAGCGTCTATTAATGGGATGAAACGTCTCAAAATATGAAGTAAGGGAGCGAAACAGGGAGTATGTATTTTCCTATCAATAATATTCAAATGTAATTTGAATGACGTCTAGGTAAGCATGAATTTTGGCTTGAAAGAAGTCTGGGAATGCGTTTTTTTTTTTTTTTTTTTACCCTATTGAACAAACTAAACATACATTGCTCGAAAAAGGCCAAAGCAAGCAATATCTTCAAAAGTAATTGAACAAATTATCATAATAATCCCCTAGACGTCGGACCAGAGAGTGTTAAGGACACAACAGATATATCTATAACATTATCTAATCTCCTACATCCGTATATTTTGCTATTATATTTTGTTTATTATCTACAGTATATTGTCTTTAGTATATATTTGTTTCTTATTGTGTTTATTAGATTGTTTATTATCTGATCTGGGTAAGAGTTACCGACCAACCAGTGACGGGCCCCATCGATGATTATTATTGTGTTATCACTTTCATGAACGATACTTTGTTGGTGTATATGTACTTACCGTCGCAAATTCGCTATAAGTGAAATACGAGAAACTGTATAAAATACCTCCCTGTCGATGGCCGCGGCGCAATAGTACACAATGGCCGTCATTCGGGAGCTCTTACCCTCAGTCTTTCAGTCGAACGTCACTACACCTAGCGGTCATTTTAGGAATCATGAACCATAGCATGAACCAATCACAGCCTTCCATCAAATTATCAACCAATCACACAGTCTTTCTGTCGTCACGTCACGCGCCACGCCCCTCGCCGGTCCGGGCGCCGGGCGGGCTCAGTTTGAAGATGGAACCCTAACATGGAGGTCGTGGTGGTATGTGCTACGAGTTTTTTCAGGTAATTTGTTGTACTTTGGTATTTTTATTTACCGGATCAGTCTGAAGATGTGTTTTTCTTTGATATACAGTGTTGTTTAATACCAAGGACTGTCGCATTTTACTATTTTCCCATTAGCCTATTCATCAATCTTAAGACACGGCCCTCCGATAGTGGGGAGGGCTATGAAGATCAGGGAAATTGCGGGGTAAACGCCGTAAATAAAAAGGTAATATTGGAAGAACTCTGAAAATACAATACTGAAAAGTAACAAAACCTGAAAATGGAAAAACCCGAGCCAAGTTTTGACCAAACTTGGCTCGGGTTTTTCAATTTTTCAGAGTCCAAAATCACAGTAACCTCATTTCGAAAGTTGGCTCGTTTTTTTTTGGTAAAAGTTGGCTCGGATTTAAGGGATTTAGCGGGGGTGTGGGGGCGGCAGCCCCCACCCATAATACTAGGTTAGGCTAGGCTAGCCTAATGTTAACCCCATAATACTAGGTTAGGTTAGGTTAGGTTATTTGGTTAGGTTAATGACAAAACTTGGCTCAGATTTCATGGATAGCGGGGGTGTGGGGGTGGCAGCCCCCACCCATTATACTAGGTTAGGTTAGGTTAGGTTAGGTTAGGTTAGGCTAATGTTAACCACATTCTTACCCGGTTTTATCCACGTTGCAAAACCAAAAATAACAGCCAACTTTCGAAATGAGGTTACTGTGATTTTGGACTCTGAAACATTGAAAAACCCGAGCCAAGTTTGGTCAAAACTTGGCTCGGGTTTTTCCATTTTCAGGTTTTGTTATTCAATATTGTATTTTCCGAGTTCTTCCAATGTTACCCCTTTATTTACGGCTTTTATCCCGCAATTTCCCTGATCTTCATAGCCCTTCCCACTATCGGGGGCCGTGTTTTAAGATTGATGGATAATGGGAAAATAGTAAAATGCGACAGTCCTTGGTATTAAACAACACTGTGTATCAAAGAAAAAACAAAAAACAACAAAAAATAACCTGAAAAACTCGTCACTGGTTGGTGATAAACATTTACCCTAATCTGCATAATGTTCGTTTGTTATCCATAAATGTGTATTGGAATAAAGGAATTGATATACTGAAACAATAAGCGAGCCCATAAAGGCGGATTTTGTGTTCGAGTCATGTGATAGTTGGCTTCACATGTGACACAGATACTTGTTGACCTCATTCAAAAGCTTGTAAATGCTCAATAACATCATCCAAGATCAACAGGTAGAAACAGTAAGGTCATATTCATTGTGTGTGGGAGTGGGGGGTGGGGGGGGGAGAGATTGTTATTAATAAACATTCAATGTATTTATTTGTATAATTTACCCAACCTCTCTCTCTCTCTCTCTCTCTCTCTCTCTCTCTCTCTCTCTCTCTCTCTCTCTCTTTCTCTCATAAATTATATTCCCATCATGTTCACAAGGGAGAATTTTGGAATGTTCGCTAAGGCCCATCTCTAGCCATCAATCAAACGTGTCGGGTACAGGTTTGTGGAGATGACCGACGTGTGGGATCGCCTATAAATAATAAAAAGGATGGAGTGGTTGGTTTGCTCCCTAGACCCCTATCCAGGATGGCCTATAAATAATAAGTTTTTTTCCATTTGAAATACAGTCGTTAGCTTGAATATTGTACCTGATTGGGCTATGAAGGTTAATATCTTATTCCATGTATGTTAGAGAGGTAATTATTTCACTTGTGTGTATGTGTGCGTGTGCGAGAGAGAGAGAGAGAGAGAGAGAGAGAGAGAGAGAGAACAAGCGTGTGTGAGAGTGAGATAGTTATGTGTAAGAGAGTTAGCAGGATAACATAATATAGAGTGAGTGTTACAGTAAATGAAAGTGGGAGGCCATCAGTTTACCAGATACAGAGCTTGGTGAGTGATCCGCGAAGCCCTAAAGTTTCTGTTATATTGGACAAAGTTAGGCGAGAGATTTATTTGTAAGGGGACTCATTTGGTGGTGGGAAAAGTTAGGTAGGTCGCTCTCTCTCTCTCTTTCTCTCTCTCTCTCTCTCTCTCTCTCTCTCTCTCTCTCTCTCTCTCCGTATACTTCCAAAATCTATATATTATACCTTGCAGCTGAAATTTTTGCAATAAACTAATTCTCGACTGAATTATTTCAGTCCTAATTCAATGTGACAATGCAAATAGCTCACTTAGAATGCAAATGCAGAACTTCTGCTTATCAAAATGCATTTATCCCTAGAACTACTACTCTTTGGAATTCACTTCCCTCGAATTGCTTTCCACAAACTTACAATCTACAAATGTTTAAATCCAGTTGTTACAAACATTTTATGAATGGAGGATGCCTTTAGGCACATGGACCTTTTTGTTTTATCTGTGTTTTTCCTTCCTCCGTTCATTGTCTCTTCACAAAAAAAAAAAAAAAAAATAGCACATCGGATTAATTTTAACTCTTTTATTTATATGTATTGTCGGATTTCGAATTTACGCAAGTGCACAACAGCATAAATTATATTCATTGGCCGCCAATAATTTATTAGAAGGACATGTTTTGTTGGTTATAAAAATATATATTTTCTAAAAAGATTTATTAGCCTGGCAATATTGAATCGTAATTGGTCACAATTTGTATTCTTTCCTTCTTTATTTTATATATTTATTTAATTATGTTATGCCAGGTTTTTATTGGGGTTGATTGGATTTATTAGGTAGGTTCTACTTGACTGGAGGCGCCAAATTAGTTTCAACTCATGCACAGATGGTAATAGAACATAATTATAACAAACGTACATTCATATTATTATATTGAACACACATATATATCGTATTTAGATAGTAGATAATGGTATAAACCTATATAAGACACACGGATGAGGTTACACAATCTTCGTTCAGTCTTAAGACTTGGCTTGTATAATATAATTTAGTACTTCCTTCAAGCGAGGTATTACATTTGTACTTGTTAAATTCAATATATCTTAATACTCCCTTCAATCGAGGTATTACACTTGTACTTATTAAACTCAATATAGCTTAGTACTCCCTTCAATCGAGGTATTACACTTGTACTTATTAAACTCAATATAGCTTAGTACTCCCTTCAATCGAGGTATTACACTTGTACTTATTAAACTCAATATAGCTTAGTACTCGCTGCTTCAATCGAGGTATTACACTTGTACTTATTAAACTCAATATAGCTTAGTACTCCCTTCAATCGAGGTATTACACTTGTACTTATTAAACTCAATATAGCTTAGTACTCCCTTCAATCGAGGTATTACACTTGTACTTATTAAACTCAATATAGCTTAGTACTCCCTTCAATCGAGGTAGGACACTTGTACTTTCTTTTAATGCGCGACACAGGGATATTATCAAGTATTTGCTTTATCACGGGCTAACTATGATACTTATGATGTTATACTTTGTATGAATATTTATAATTTTAATTTAAATACTTCCCTAAATTAAGAGGGCATCACTAGTCTTTAAATTGCGTATCAAATTGCATACAAATATTATGAATTCACTCTATTACCTCCTTTTATAAGGAGCGTCACTAGTATTTTTACTCTTTCGCTATATTATATATATATACTGTATATATATATATATATATATATATATATATATATATATATATGTATATATATATATCTTTTGCGCCAACACTAAGTACTTCCATTAACTATGGATTATCACTAGTAATTCTTATGAGTTTTCAATAGCATATAAAGGAGATATAAATATTTAATTAAGTACTTCCTTTTATAAATATGGTGTATCACACTAGTACTTATAAAGGGATTTCACTATATATTATATGTATGAGCATTTTGTAGTATTCTGGTGAGAACCTGGGCCGTGGTGGTTATCCTGACGTGGGTGGTTGACAGTAGATGGAGACTCAAACTCTTGGGTGTTGGGTCTTGAATAATACATACAATATACCAGTGTATCTGTAGAGAGTATTATCGAACTAACCTAGGAGAGAACTCGCTAACTGCTCTGACCATTAAAAGAGTTTTGATTCAGACCTTCCAGTACTCTTGGGTGTTGGGCCTTAAATGTTGTGTGCAATATGCCAGTGCATCTGCAACACGTCATCGAACTAACGTAGGAGGGTTGTTTGTGACGCAACGTCTCTTAACTGTTCTGATTGTTATAAGAGTCTTTCAGTGACTGGGTTGATGAGGAAATTTTGACCTTTACCGATATCGTACCTCAGAACTAGTGCCTGGGATTCATTATCTGAGGGACTTTATTGTTGAGTGCCGTTATGCAGGACGGGATCTCGCAGAGCCCTTGTCTTATCAAAGTCCAGCCAGTGCGTGAACTGTTAATAAGATGAGGTGGATTGTTACTAATAGAGCGCTTGACAAATCAGCATTCTTTATCAATAACAACGCTGGATTGAGGCAGACAAACAGATATTTGGTAGCCTCCAGTAAGGTGTAATAACAAATTCCTTTGATGAACCACGATGTTAAATAAGATTGGAAGTAATGCTTTATCACCAGTCTGATCAGGGTTTTACTCCAATATTAAAATGGGCTAAAATCTTCCAGCTACTAGATACCTTTCAGTGATAGGTAACTATAAGAGCTGTCCAACTATAATGATCTTAATTTTGCCTGTGTTGGTCATACCTTTTGTTGGGTTGTTCCTGCCGGTCCATCTCGGGTTAAAAAGGGTACAGGTGTGCTGGGAACTCTTTGGGTATTTGGGGTAGTCCCTCCTGGCCTCACGGTCACGGCGGTGATGCGGCTTATATGAAGAATGGCGCTTGGAGGTATGTTGTCTATGGAGCCTTTTTATTGGTTGCCTTTCCTTGCATCTTTCCTTCTCTGGTGTGCATTAGGATTGTCTATGGCAATGGTGAGGTTCTTCCCGGGTGTTTGGGGACATGCAATATCAATGGTAGCTACCCTGGCACATCTTGGTGGGGTGGTGGTTGTTTCCTTTTGTCTCGGAGGTGAGAAGTGCGGGAAAATCGCTTGGTGGTGGTGAAGGCGTGGTGTTGCTTTTCTCTGGTGTTTTAAATTATTTATATATATATATATTTATATATATATATATATATAAATATATATATATATATATATATATATATACTTATATATATATATATTTATATATATATATTTATATATATACTGAATATATATATATATATATATATATATATATATATATATATATACCAGTATATATATATATATATTATATATTATATATATAAAAATAAATTTCATTACACAATATACAAATTTATCTCGAAAGGGGTCTTGGGGGTGTTTTCAAAGTTTGATAGAGGCTTAGGGAGCAAAAAAAAAAAAAAAAAAAAAAAAAAACCCACAAGAGTCGTTATAATTTACCATTTAGACATTAAAGGGGGAGAGATACACGTATATAGCAAAGAAACAAATAAAGTAGCACCCTTCAACACTCACAAACAAAAATAATATATATATTTAAACAAAATAAATAAAACATATAAAATAATGTATGTATATAATTATAAGCATGATAAGGTGTAGATTGAAATAGAGGTAGGAGGTGAGGATTAAAAAGTAAAATAGTTTACAGTTTATAATAGTCCATTGAAAAGTGAAAAATAGACTTGCGATTAAATATTTAATCTATACGACAATCAATGTATGGCTATAGGTTTGATATAGCGAGTTGTGAGCGTCTGTTTCATATAGCAGCAATTTATTAGAGGCAATGCTAAAAACTACATTCCCTATGGGTAGTACCGATCCTTGAAATGTGGAGAGCTGGCCCGTTTTTTTTTTTTTTTTTTTTTTTTTTTTTGGTGTTGATGGCGTAATAGTCTAGATGCTTATGTTCTGGGTGTGGTGTCCCGAGTTGAATCCCGGGAGGACCATATGCTTTCACTAGTTTATTCATGTACATTGGGGTTTGTAATGGATGATTAATGTTAAGAACGGGGTGTTACTTATATCATAGGAAGGGTACTTACTGGGTGCTGCAATGGTTGAATATTTCATCTTTAGTTCTCAACCTGGAATGATAAAAAATATATCATTCAACCTTTCAAGATCTGCATATGCATTTATGTTCTGTTCTTTTGCTATTATTAGACAATTATATTCAGATTAGGAAGGGTATATGGAAGTCGGAAGGCTAATTGAAATAGTCTTTAATCTTATAATTCCCACAGTTCCTTCCAGAACTGTATATAAGTGTTTATGAAAGCCAGAATATACTGTCAACATGCGTCATAATCGTCACAGATATGCGGGAGTATCTTATTTCATCATTTTAATTCGGGAAACATCTACCTTTTTTCTTAATAGAACTTAAATGCAAAGTGGTAAACATTCTCGTGATCAAAAGTAACATATAAATATTCCTAGAAATACTCTTGCATAAGATATTATTTGTGATATGAGTTTTAATAGTAAAACAAAATGTTTCCGGAGCTCCAAAAATATATATTGACTGAATTATGTTATAATTGAATTGCAATAATTCGCAATATGGACTATCTCTAAATATATATACCACCTCCACCCCACCCCACCCCCCACCCCTTTACTCTCGCTTTCTCACTCCCACTCTCAATGTCACTCCCACAAAAAGAGAACACATACAAAAACACACGGACAGGTAACATTTAATCCCCCCCCCACCCTACCACACACACACATAGAGAACATACACAAACACCCAGACACGTAACATTCATACCACACACACACACACACACACACACACACAGTTATGTAAAGCTTTCCAATGGGTTTGTTCCAAACACCCTCACACCCACAGAACATAAAATACACACAGACAGACAACCAGAAACATACATAGACACCTACACACGCACACGATACCTACACTCGCAGGTGCAGTCATAGCCATACACCCCCCCCCCCCCCCCCCCCCCCCCCCCCCCCCAAAAAAAAAAAAAACACAACACACACACAAGCACCTACCGACTTACTTAATCAAACGCAACACATACGTCCACACATACATCCATTCATACTATACGGTCGCGCTAATAAGTTATGTCCCAGCTGTCATTACGTTTGTCTTGATCTGTGCTGTATTAATGTCTGTCAGATGTTGGATAGGGTGGGTAAGTGTAGGAACATGTTTGTATATTTCACTCGATATGAAGTAATGAAGCTTAGATATTGCTGATAACAATTATTGATGAAAACATACTTGGTGCCGAAACATCACTTATTAGCGCGACTGTACATACAATCAAAATACATACACAGTCGTTACAGGCAGCTTTATCGTTAGTCTCCTTCACACTCACACACACACACATACACACACCACAGTCACACACACACACTTTGAGACAGCCATGTAAAGCTTTCCGATGGCTTTGTTTCCAACACCACAACTTTTCACAGTTGGGCGGTGGAGGAAGTGGGGGGGGGGGGGGGGGGGGGGAGTGAGGGGAGGGTAGGGCGGAATGGGTAGAGGAGGGCGGGGGGGGGGGGGGGGGGGGTAAGAGGAGAAAGGGGAAGGGAGAGGGAGGATGGGGAGGAGAGGACAGAACAAGGTTGAAAAGAGGTGGGGGGTGGGGCGGGAGGGGAGGAGATAGAACAATTGAGAAGAGAAGGAGAGGGGAGGAGAGAGACAAGTTGAGATAAGAGGGGATGGAGGAAGAGGGGGACTAGTAAGCAGAAATGATGCGGAGGGGGTTATAAGGGAAATGATGCGGAGGGGGTTATAAGGGAAATGATGCGGAGGGGTTATAAGGGAAATGATGCGGAGGGGGTTATAAGGGAAATGATGCGGAGGGGGTTATAAGGGAAATGATGCGGAGGGGGTTATAAGGGAAATGATGCGGAGGGGGTTATAAGGGAAATGATGCGGAGGGGGTGAAAAGGGAAATGTGGGGGGGGGGGTTATAAGGGAAATGATGCGGAGGGGGTTATAAGGGAAATGATGCGGAGGGGGTTATAAGGGAAATGATGCGGAGGGGGTTATAAGGGAAATGATGCGGAGGGGGTTATAAGGGAAATGATGCGGAGGGGGTTATAAGGGAAATGATGCGGAGGGGGTTATAAGGGAAAATGATGCGGAGGGGGGTTATAAGGGAAATGATGGGGAGGGGGTTATAAGGGAAATGATGCGGAGGGGGTTATAAGGGAAATGATGCGGAGGGGGTTATAAGGGAAAATGATGCGGAGGGGGTTATAAGGGAAATGATGCGGAGGGGGTTATAAGGGAAATGATGCGGAGGGGGTTATAAGGGAAATGATGCGGAGGGGGTTATAAGGGAAATGATGCGGAGGGGGTTATAAGGGAAATGATGCGGAGGGGGTTATAAGGGAAATTGGAGGAAGAAGAAGTGAAGGAGGGCCATTATGGAGAACAGATAGGGGAGTGGGGGTGGAAGGGAGAGAGTATGGGGGAGGAGTGGCGGAGGAGAAGGGGAGAGGAGGGGAAGGAAAACTGGAAGGGGGAGTAAGATATACTGTATATATAAGAGGCGAGAAATGACCAAGAAGAGGGAGAAAAAGGAAGAGAAGGATAAAACGGAAGCATAGGGAGGAGGGGAAGATGGAAAAATGAAGGGGAAACAGAGGGAAACTATAGAGGAAGAGGAAGAGGAGGAGGAGGAGTTGGGGAGGGACAAGAGGGTAAAAATGGAAGAGACGGAAGACGAGGAGAATAGGGAGAGTCGAGAAGAAAGAGAGGAAGGAAGAGGGGAAGAAAAAGAAGAAGAAGAAGGGTAAGAAGAGGGAAATAGGAGAATGAAGGGGAGGAAGAATTAGGAAAAGAAGGAAGGGTGGAGAAGGTGGGAGGGGTAATGGAGAAAGAGGAGGACTGGGGGGGGGGATGGATGAAGAGGAATGGAAGGAGGTGAAGGATAGGAAAATGGGGGGGAAGAAGGAAAAGAGAAAGGGAAGTACGAAGAGGGAAATTAGGAGAATAAGTAGGACGTCGAAAAAAGGGTAAGAAAGGAAGGAGTGAAACTGAGGAATAGGAGGAATAGGGAGAGCAGGAAGAGAACAACTATAGGAGGAATAGGGAGAGCAGGAAGAATAGGAGGAATAGGGAGAGCAGGAAGAGAACAACTATAGGAGGAATAGGGAGAGCAGGAAGAGAACAACTATTAAAAAAGACACAGTAAAATTATAAATAACCAAATATTTACAAGTTTAGTTTTCCCTTGCACCTAGCGTATTGTATAAAATAACGTATATGGTATTGTTCAGTTGAACCAAAGGTTCTGGTGGGTCATACCTTAAAAGGGGGGGGGGGGTGTTAAGGAGAGGGATTTCTGAGCCCCCCTTCTTCCTAAAGTCAAGCCCCATTCGTTTTTGAAACCCTAGGATATTCCTTCCATTAGTTTGGGGATTATATAACATTTCGTGGTATTTAGGTGGCGAGAGGTAGTAAACCTGTGATTCAGGAGGAGGACATTTATCTACCGAAAAATACACAATTATATCTCGAAGAGAGTTCTTGGGGTTATATTTTTTAACTCGATGGAGGTCTAGGGAGGAAACTAAATACATCAATATGTGTTCAAGAATATTTATAAATAAACATATACATATAAATATATATATATTCCATTATTAGGCACCCTTTCACAATGCAATGGAAATTGCTTTATTATTAAACATGTGGGAAGGGTACTACCAATACTATATCAAACGAAGGTAAACTAATTGAGCGCTAATTTGTGATAGAGAATCTAATATTAGATTATCAATAGGTTCAAGGATATTTCGTAGGGAGGTCGGTCTATATGATTTGTGCCCCATGAGTATCCTTCCCTCTCACTTTACCATTGACTATTCATAAGTGCAGTTGGGTGTAGTACATGATTAGATTAATGTCCAGTATTCGATAAATGGATATTAATCGTAGGCATGTGCTATACTTATAACTGCCTTGATGGTGTATTGGTTAGAGTGTTTAAAATCTGTATGTGGTAACCCAGGTTCGAATCCCGGTGGATCACATGCTTACTTTCATTAATTTCTTTGGGAGGTGTTTGGTGTTGGAGTGAAATTAATATAAATTAGATTATTCAGTTTCAGAAAATCAGTATCTGTTTATACCTACAGTATTTAGTTTACGAAGTTTTAGGGACCACCTTTAGTAAGGTTTATTAATATGGGTGTCAGACCTTATTTATCCACAACACTACCTTTATTTGAAACTCACTGTGCAGAGTAATTCTCCAACAATCAATATCCGTGTATTGTACACTATATTCAATTATTACACATTTGTTTCAAGGATTGAGCTCTCATTAATGCCTACAGTTTCATTTCGGTATTTGGTTTTGCATCTATTTCTTCACTTAATAACTACACACACATATAAGTATGTCCTGGCAAGAAACGTATATTATTATGTTCTCTGTTCATTTATGCACGAGTGGGTAAGCGTATGTTTGTGTTTTTGCGTATTTACGTATATGCGAGTAAAAGAACCACATAAAAGGGAAACGCCACGAGAATTAGGGTTGGAGAGTCGAGGAGAATAGTAGTGCCTGCCTGGTGAATATGGTGATGTGGGTGGGGAGGGAGGGAAAGTGGTTGGTTGGGAGAGGTGGACGAGAAGGAGGATAATGGAAGAATTTAAGGTAAAGAGAGATAGAGAGAGGAAAGGTGGAGGATATAATGGATATATATAGAGAGAAGGGGGGGATGGAAGGTAGAGAAAAAGAGGGGATTGAAGGGAGGGGGAGAATAGGAAAGGGAAGGTAGGGAGGAGGAAGATAATGAAAGAATGTAAGGGAGAAAGATAAAGGGGAAAGGGGAGGAAGGAAGGTAGAGAGAGAGAGGGGGAGTTAATGGGAGGTAGAGAACACAAGGGGCTGAAGGGAGAGGGAGAATGGAAGGAGGAACGAGGGGTTGAAAGAAACAAGAATTAGAGATGGAAGGGAGCGAGAGTACAAGGAAGAGGTAAATATGGCAGGAAAATTGGAGAAGTAGAAAGAGAGTAATGAAGACGAACAGGGGAAGAAGGCAAATAAAGAAAATGGTGGGAGAGGGGGAAGGGGAGGATAATGAGCAAAATAAAGACCACGAGAATAAGGGTGGAAATCGAGAATACTAGTACCGCCTGGTGAATATGGTGATGTGGGTGGGGAGGACGGAGGGGGAGTGGATGGAAGGGAGAAGGACGGGGGGAGGGAGGAGGTTGTAGAGTGGATGGGAAGGGTAATGGAAGGGAGGAATGAAGTAAGGCAGGGAAGCGAGGATGGAGAAGATAAAGAAGATAGGAGAGGTTGTTCAATGGATTGGGGAAAGAAAGGGAAGGCTTGGAGGAAAGGAAAGTGAAAGGAGATATAATGTGGAAGGAAGCTGTAGGTTGTAGTTGTGTAGAGAAGGGAACTCAATAGACACATGTATAGAAAGGAGAGAGGAAGGGGCGGGAGGATAGAGAACATTAAAGGGAATAGAGTGGAGAGTAGTAGCAATAGTTGGAAGAGAAAGGCGAATGATTGGCGTTTGATTTACATATCTACACTGACTACACCGACCTTCCGGTCCAAGCGAGGTGGTCAGCGATTAACTCTAGCAGAAATAGAGAAGGGAGAGAAGTGGCAAATACAGATACAAAGGAATACAAAGGACTTACAAACTGCAACAGACCTATTGGTCCTTACGGGGCAGTTTGGATATCTACACTGCTAATGCGGAGGTCACACATTCACGTAAGTCGCTCCCGACAGCTCCCGTCAGGCGTGATCGCCAATTTTGTGTTCTGACGGGCGTAGTCCGGCCGTGTACGCCCATATAGACCATGACTATTGCACTTCCCGACAGACGTACCGTGACAGGGCCAGTGTTACGTCAGACGTAATGTAGTCGTATGGAACTACGTACGTGCTTGCGACTTGCGTAAGCATGTCCCCGTTAGTCCGCCTGGGCTGCCCGATTTGTGGGAACACAGGCCACACCCATGGCCACGCCCCCACAAGACCTGCGTAGGTGAGGCCGTACGTCTTGGGAGTTTGTAGGACTTACGTGGACCGTTTCCGGACAATCGTAGGCACACCCTGTCTGTCCAAACACAGACAAAGACAGTCTTTGTCAACCACGTAGGTCTGGGTTGGAATCTGGGAACTACAAAAGGGCAGGGCTGGCCACAACGTTCCCATTCCCACTCCTGACTCGGCACCATGAAGAACATCACGGAATACATCCTGGAGGAGTTCAAGATGGTGAACTCCCTAATCAAACCGGAGAACAGGCATAACACTCGGCTCATTCAATGGATCATTTCCTACATAGAAATGTTAGAACTGCTGGCAATAGCAAACTACATCCATGAAGATGAACAAGAGAAGGAAAGGAGCAAGAGGACAGTGTGGGTGTGGCCATATCTACAACGAAGGCCTGAACATGGCCATTATGAGAAGCTGATACCAGAGTTGGCCACAGAATGTCCACAACTGTACAAAAACTTCACCCGGGTAGACAAACAACTATTTGATGAGATAGTGGAATGTGTCGCCCCCCTCATTCAGAGGAAACCTACGTTCTGTCAGAACCCCATTCCTCCTGGTCTGTGGGTGGCCATCACCCTACGTTTCCTCGCTACGTGTGATTCCTATAAGAGCCTGCAATACAACTTTCGTGTTGCCCACAACACGATCAACCAAATTGTTCCAGACACCTGCCAGGCCATCATTTCTGTCTACGGAGATCAGGAGATCAAGACGCCACAATCGCCTGCTGAATGGAAGGAGGTTGCCAGCGGCTATGAGGAACGATGGAATCTGCCGCATTGTGTAGGAGTCACTGATGGCAAACACATACGGATCCGAAACCCAAACTTTGGTGGCACATAAAATTATTACTTCAACTACAAGAAGTTTTTTTCCATTGTCCTGATGGCAATTGTTGACTCCAGCTACAAGTTCATTTACGTCGACGTTGGTGCCATAGGGTCAGAGTCTGATGGTGGTGGTTTGCACACACCAGTCTGTCTAAGTTGCTTGAGAAACAGAACGCAGGGTGCAGAGGGTGGCAAGCAGGGCAGGGCAGGGTGCAGAAGGTGGCAAGCATGGCAGGGCAGGGTGCAGAGGGTGGCAAGCAGGTGGCAGGGTTGGCTTGTTGTTTGCTGCTCCGGTGTGGTGAGAGGTGTGACGGGAGTGTCCCCCGCTGGTCTTTATATACCCCCCCGTACAACGTTGCCGCGTCTTCCCGCCAACACGCAGTGCGGCGGTGCTGCCAGATGCGCCCGGACTAACTTTAACTGTCCCGTTTGACGGGAATATCGTACGATTGGCGGGAGAATCTTACGTTTGACCGCTCTAGCCGCTACGTCTTATGGGGCTGCTCCCGTAAGACGTAGCAGCTAGCCCGGTGAGACGTAGGATTTCCCGACTTTTGACATACGTGAGCGCGAGCCACGTATCTGATTCGAAATCCAAAACATGCCGGGCGGCCTTGGCCGCACCCACCACCTCCCTGACCAGCGTGGCTACTCCCGCCATGCGTACCAACCCCCACAACTAGACACAATTTAATTTACGTTTTGCGTACTAAACCTTACGTTTTACGTATTCGGTTGCCAACTACCAATAAACATTCGTACGGGAGCATACGGGAGCATATACGTGAATGTATGACCCCAGTATAAGCTACTAACTACTAGGTAAAGAAATGGATAGTAAAGCAGAAGGCTCCTCCCCACCCACCACTCCCTCCAGCTTATGCTGGCGGCGTGGAAACAGTTGGAAAAATAAACCAAGCAGTATAGACAAAACTGACATGGAATTTCGGATAGGATAGGACGAACGTAGATAAATCAGTAGTTTATTACGCTCGTTCTACATCTAAGATCTAGGGAAAATAATGCAATTGCAGTCATGAGTAAAATGGTATGCAGAAAATTTATATATATTGCAATCAGTGGTATTTCTTCATTACGACTGGGAGTTATTCTGAAAGAAATGGTGTTAATTGGGGGATAGTGGCCAAGTATGTATCAAGACGGTTCTTGAAATGATCTACTGTATCGTAGTGCACAATGCTTGAAGGTAGCCTGTTCCAAGTGTTCACAACACGATTGAATAAGAAGTGTTTTGCTTCAATAGAATGAACTCGCTTTCCTATAATATTACAACCATAGTTTCTAGTGAAGCTTGATCGGTCGATAGTGAAATAATCACTTACATTTAGGTTGCTGAATCCCTAAAAGATATTGAAAATCTCTATTAGAGAGTGCAGAAGGACAGGGGGAGGGAGGTGAAGTATGGAAAGGGAAACAAGAAGGAAAGGGAGAAAGGAGGGGAGAGAATCAAAGAGTGGATGTGAGAAGGAGAGAGAGAAGATAGGAAGATTGGAAAATGAGGGAGAGATAAAGTGAGGGAGAAGGGCCAGAGAGTAAAGAAGGGAAGGAAGGGAAAAGAGAAGGGGGAAGGAAACAAGGATAGGGAGGGGAGAGGAGGAAGAAGGAACGAAAGTTACATATTTAAATAGAGAACACAGACCTTGCGATCCCTGCTGGACAGTCTGGCCTTAAATCTAACGAAGTATTTGATACGAAGTGGAATATATGGATAGCAGATCAGTAAGCTTTCTCTCCACCCACCAGTGTCTTCGACATTGGGTCGGCATGAAAATAATATAGTTGAGAAAAAAGTCCGCCAGCAGAATGAATAGAAGGAAGAGAGAAAAGAGAGAAAGGGGTAGGAAGGAAGGAGAGTAGGGGAGAAGAGGCGAAGTGATGGAAGGAGGGAGGAAGAAAGGACGAAAGAGAGGGAAGAACGTAATGAGGGGAGTGGGCCGGAACGGGAGAGAGGAGGGGGGGAAATATAAGAATGATGAATTGGGGGAGAGAAGGGGAAGTGAGGGGTGGGGGAAGAATAGGAGAGAGGAAGGAGGAAAGAGAGGAGAGTAAAATAGAGAAACGGACAGGAAGGAAAGACAGGAGAGGGGAGAGAGAAAACATTGTGAACTGAGGGGATGTGAGGGGAGGGGAGAGAGAGGGCAAAGAGTATAACAAGGAAGGGGAAGAGGAAGGAAGGGAAAAAAAGGAGAGGGGAAGACAGGAAAATAGTGAACTGAGGGGAAGAGAGAGAGATAGAGAGGGGGGTAGAATACAGAGGAATGGCAGGATTAGAGAGGGAGAGATTGGAAGAAGGGGAAGTGCAGAAAGGAACGAAATAATTATGTGGTGACGAGGCAGGAAGGGGAGAAAGAAGACTAATACATTGAGGGTAGAAGAGGAGAAGTGAGAGGAAAAGAGAGAGGGTAGAGAATGGGAAGGAGGAATATTGAATGGGAGAGAGGGAAGAGGGAATGACAGAAAGGGAAGAGAGAAGAGGGGAAGCGAGAAGAATGATGATATGAGGTGGGAGGAGGGAGAGAGGGGAGGGGAGAAATGGAAGGGAAAGAGTGGAATGGAGAACAATTAGAATGGTGAACTAGGTGAGAGGGGAGGGGAGGGGAGAGGAGAGGGAAAGAATGGATGGGGAGAAAGGAAAGAGAAAGCTTGGATGGGGAGAGAGGAGAGGAGAATAATGGATGGGAGAGAGGGAAGAGGGAAAAGGAGTGGAAGGGTAGGACATGAAGAGAGGAGTGGAGGAGATAGAAAAATGATGAAGTCAGACGAATGGAGAGAGGGAGAGAGATTGAAAATGAAGAGAGGAAGGAGAGGGGGGGGGGGGGGGGGGTGGTCATCAGGTGCCAAGGGGTCTGACATTAAGTCCCTCACCACCCATCGCCTGCTGCTCTGTGTGTCTGGTTGAGAAGGAAGGGGGGGCGGGGGGGGGGGGGTGAAGATAATGGAGGGCTACAGAAGGGGGGTGCAGAGGTACAGTTGGGGAGGGGGTGGTGAGGTAATGGAGGGCTACAGAAGGGGGTGCAGAGGTACAGGTGGGGAGGGGGTGGTGAAGGTAATGGAGGGGTATGGAGGGTGGGGGAGAGGAAATGGATGAGTATAGAAGGAGAAGGGTGAGGGGGGAGGGGGTTGAAGGTAATGGAGGGGTCCAGAGGGGGGGGGTGGGGGGATAGATGGAGAAGAGAGTGAATGGGGTGGAAGGGTATAGAAAGGGGAGATTGGAGGGTACAGATGGAGAAGGGTATAAGGGTGAAGGTAATGGAGGGGTACAGATGGTGAACGGGGTGGAGGGGTACAGATGGTGAAGGGGGATTGGTGGGTACAGATGGAGATGGGTGTGAGGGTGAAGGTATTGGAGGGGTACATAAGTTTTATTAAGGTGACAGTTACAAAGTGGTGTACAATCTATCTTATTCTAGTTACATTATAATTTATCTTATTGTACCAGTACCTCCCTACAATCAACCTAGTTGTTCCCCAATTCGGCCCTCCGCCACGACCATTTCAAAGTCCAGGTCTCTCACTCTTGTCCTCTGTAGCGGGGAGGACCTTGTACCCCTGAGACATAGGAGTGCAGACCTGAGAAGAGAGAAAGAGAGTCGGCATCTCATCCAAGTTATGACTTGGCTTCTATGCTGGCACTTTTTCTCCGATATTTGTTCAGCTAATCTGGCATAGAAGACACTTGCAGAAGGTCCCATTCCTCCCGACGATGAGAAGACCAGAGGAGTAAAGCATCCTTGATCCCTGTTCAAAATTCTTTCTTCATAAGCGCGTTTCTTCTCACTTTCGTTTCTCAAGTATGCCGCCTTGAGTCCTCGCTCACGATATGTTTGTGCTCTTGGGTTGAAGATTCTGATGTCGAAAAAAGCCTGTTGTCCCCTCGTTCAAAAACCTCGAGCACTTACGTCCACTATTGCTTCATTTGAAGTATTAGTATGTTACCTCCACCAACCGACTTTACTCCTAAACTCAATTAATGAAATCAACAAATACATTTGCAGTATTGTGGGCCAAATGCTGTCCGTCCATAGGCAGAAGTTCCGGTTCGATTCTGACATCATGGCACACCTCGTTCAGCATTTGTGCAGTGATGTCTCGTACTTCATCATGCCGGATACAGATGAATCCTCCTTTCTTACAGGTCATACAGTGGTCTGAGTTGTATATTTCACCACATGCACATTTCAGTGGCAGGTTCGAAACTGGCCACCCATACCTCAGGGGTACGGCATCATTGAATTTTTTGTTATTTAAGCTGAAGCCTTTTTCCTTTATTGGTAATGAAGTGAGCCAATTTGAAGCCCCCGTGTCTTGTGCCATCTCAACTCTCATTTTCAGTTCTTCACTACATTCGGTCTTAATTTGTTCTAGGCTATGTTTCTGTCTCTCTTATCTGCTCTTTGTAATTTCCTGTCTTGCATTTCGTTGTTCCTCTTCGCCCACCTCATAATTTTCATTTTGCTCCCGTATTTTTTCCGTCAGAGACGTAGTAATTTTAAGGGAATTTGGTACTCATGAGGTGCCACCTCCACTGGGTTTATGATCCCCATACCTACGAACCTTGGCGGAAGAGCTAATAGATCTCATAGCTCTTGCGTGACACCTTTCATCTCTGTTAAAACAGGTTTATAGCTCAGATCGTATGCATGCACTTACAATTAAAAACATATATAGTATGTTGTCTATTAGTAAATAAATATAATGTAAATCATTCATCTAATGATTAATTATTATGTTCTCTTCACTAACCAACTTTACTCCTAAACTCGATTAATGAAATTAACAAACACATGTGGCAGTTCGCCAGGACGCTCACACCGAAAATCAACACACTTTATGCATTGCACCACGAAGACAGTTAAAGAATTGCACAAGCCTACGATTTATTATGCAGTTTCGAATCCTGCATACCAATCTTAGCATATATAATATCACAACTGCACTATTGGAGGCTATGAATATATGTGAATGGAAATAGTAATTAATGGGGCACTTAACCCTAGGGAAGGCCTCTCGATAAACTACTACTGAACCAGAATTAATTATTATGTTCTCTCCACTAACCAACTTTACTCCTAAACTCGATTAATAACATTAACAAACACATGTGGCAGTCCGGGGATTCAAACCCAGGACGCTCACACCGAAAATCGCATTGCACCACGAAGACAGTTAAAGAATGTTGCACAAATAATTTACGTGGTTAGAAAGCAGGATTTTGATTTGGAAATACATAACCAGAAAGTGTGACAACTTTCATGTTCCTAAAGCTTGGAGACGGAGAAAGGGGGGGGGGGGGAGGGGGGGGGGACAGGGGAAACGGGGGAAAGGGGGAAAATGGAGGGGTACTGAAGGGGAAGGGAGGGCAAACGGAGGAATACAAACGTAAAGAGGGAGAGGGGCAAATGGAAGGGTAAGAGGTAGGGGTGAAGGGGGATATAAGGAGGGGTAAGCACATGGGGATACTGAAGAGGGATAATGGAAGGGTAAGAGGTAGGGAAGAAGGGGGATATAAGGAGGGGTAAGCACATGGGGATACTGAAGAGGGATAATGGAAGGGTAAGAGGTAGGGAAGAAGGGGGATATAAGGAGGGGTAAGCACATGGGGATACTGAAGAGGGATAATGGAAGGGTAAGAGGTAGGGGTGAAGGGGGATATAAGGAGGGGTAAGCACATGGGGATACTGAAGAGGGATAATGGAAAGGTAAGAGGTAGGGGAGAAGGGGGATATAAGGAGGGGTAAGCACATGGGGATACTGAAGAGGGATAATGGAAGGGTAAGAGGTAGGGGTGAAGGGGGATATAAGGAGGGGTAAGCACATGGGGATACTGAAGAGGGATAATGGAAGGGTAAGAGGTAGGGGTGAAGGGGGATATAAGGAGGGGTAAGCACATGGGGATACTGAAGAGGGATAATGGAAGGGTAAGAGGTAGGGAAGAAGGGGGATATAAGGAGGGGTAAGCACATGGGGATACTGAAGAGGGATAATGGAAGGGTAAGAGGTAGGGGTGAAGGGGGATATAAGGAGGGGTAAGCACATGGGGATACTGAAGAGGGATAATGGAAGGGTAAGAGGTAGGGGTGAAGGGGGATATAAGGAGGGGTAAGCACATGGGGATACTGAAGAGGGATAATGGAAGGGTAAGAGGTAGGGGAGAAGGGGGATATAAGGAGGGGTAAGCACATGGGGATACTGAAGAGGGACAATGGAAGGGTAAGAGGTAGGGGTGAAGGGGGATATAAGGAGGGGTAAGCACATGGGGATACTGAAGAGGGACAATGGAAGGGTAAGAGGTAGGGGTGAAGGGGGATATAAGGAGGGGTAAGCACATGGGGATACTGAAGAGGGATAATGGAAGGGTAAGAGGTAGGGGAGAAGGGGGATATAAGGAGGGTAAGCACATGGGGATACAGAAGGGGGATAATGGAAGGGAAAGAGGTAGGGAAGAAGGGGGATATAAGGAGGGGTAAGCACATGGGGATACTGAAGAGGGATAATGGAAGGGTAAGAGGTAGGGAAGAAGGGGGATATAAGGAGGGGTAAGCACATGGGGATACTGAAGAGGGATAATGGAAGGGTAAGAGGTAGGGAAGAAGGGGGAATATAAGGAGGGGTAAGCACAGGGGGATACTGAAGAGGGACAATGGAAGGGTAAGAGGTAGGGGTGAAGGGGGATATAAGGAGGGGTAAGCACATGGGATACTGAAGAGGGATAATGGAAGGGTAAGAGGTAGGGAGAGAAGGGGGATATAAGGAGGGGAAAGCACAGGGGAATAGAGAAGAGGAATAAGGAAAGGGAAAGGGGTAGGGAAGAAGGGGGATATAAGGAGGGGTAAGCACATGGGGATACTGAAGAGGGATAATGGAAGGGTAAGAGGTAGGGAAGAAGGGGGATATAAGGAGGGGTAAGCACATGGGGATACTGAAGAGGGATAATGGAAGGGTAAGAGGTAGGGAAGAAGGGGGGATATATAAGGAGGGGAAAGCACATGGGGATACTGAAGAGGGATAATGGAAGGGTAAGAGGTAGGGAAGAAGGGGGATATAAGGAGGGGTAAGCACATGGGGATACTGAAGAGGGATAATGGAAGGGTAAGAGGTAGGGGTGAAGGGGGATATAAGGAGGGGTAAGCACATGGGGATACTGAAGAGGGATAATGGAAGGGTAAGAGGTAGGGAAGAAGGGGGATATAAGGGGGGGAAAGCACAGGGGGATACTGAAGAGGGATAATGGAAGGGTAAGAGGTAGGGGTGAAGGGGGATATAAGGAGGGGTAAGCACATGGGGATACTGAAGAGGGATAATGGAAGGGTAGGAGGTAGGGGTGAAGGGGGATATAAGGAGGGGTAAGCACATGGGGATACTGAAGAGGGATAATGGAAGGGTAAGAGGTAGGGGAGAAGGGGGATATAAGGAGGGGTAAGCACATGGGGATAATGGAAGGGTAAGAGGTAGGGAAGAAGGGGGATATAAGGAGGGGTAAGCACATGGGGATACTGAAGAGGGACAATGGAAGGGTAAGAGGTAGGGGTGAAGGGGGATATAAGGAGGGGTAAGCACATGGGGATACTGAAGAGGGATAATGGAAGGGTAAGAGGTAGGGGTGAAGGGGGATAAAAGGAGGGGAAAGCACAGGGGGATACTGAAGAGGGATAATGGAAGGGTAAGAGGTAGGGGTGAAGGGGGATATAAGGAGGGGTAACATGGGGATACTGAAGAGGGATAATGGAAGGGTAAGAGGTAGGGAAGAAGGGGGATATAAGGAGGGGTAAGCACATGGGGATACTGAAGAGGGATAATGGAAGGGTAAGAGGTAGGGGTGAAGGGGGATATAAGGAGGGGTAAGCACATGGGGATACTGAAGAGGGATAATGGAAGGGTAAGAGGTAGGGGTGAAGGGGGATATAAGGAGGGGTAAGCACATGGGGATACTGAAGAGGGATAATGGAAGGGTAAGAGGTAGGAAAGAAGGGGGATATAAGGAGGGGTAAGCACATGGGGATACTGAAGAGGGATAATGGAAGGGTAAGAGGTAGGGGTGAAGGGGGATATAAGGAGGGGTAAGCACATGGGGATACTGAAGAGGGAAATTGGAGGGGAAAGGGGTAGGGGAGAGGGGGGTTATAAGGAGGGGAAAGCACATGGGGATACTGAAGAGGGATAATGGAAGGGTAAGAGGTAGGGAAGAAGGGGGATATAAGGAGGGGTAAGCACATGGGGATACTGAAGAGGGATAATGGAAGGGTAAGAGGTAGGGGTGAAGGGGGATATAAGGAGGGGTAAGCACATGGGGATACTGAAGAGGGATAATGGAAGGGTAAGAGGTAGGGGTGAAGGGGGATATAAGGAGGGGTAAGCACATGGGGATACTGAAGAGGGATAATGGAAGGGTAAGAGGTAGGGAAGAAGGGGGATATAAGGAGGGGTAAGCACATGGGGACTCTGAAGAGGGATAATGGAAGGGTAAGAGGTAGGGAAGAAGGGGGATATAAGGAGGGGTAAGCACATGGGGATACTGAAGAGGGATAATGGAAGGGTAAGAGGTAGGGGTGAAGGGGGATATAAGGAGGGGTAAGCACATGGGGATACTGAAGAGGGATAATGGAAGGGTAAGAGGTAGGGGTGAAGGGGGATATAAGGAGGGGTAAGCACATGGGGATACTGAAGAGGGATAATGGAAGGGTAAGAGGTAGGGGTGAAGGGGGATATAAGGAGGGGTAAGCACATGGGGATACTGAAGAGGGATAATGGAAGGGTAAGAGGTAGAGGTGAAGGGGGATATAAGGAGGGGTAAGCACATGGGGATACTGAAGAGGGATAATGGAAGGGTAAGAGGTAGGGGTGAAGGGGGATATAAGGAGGGGTAAGCACATGGGGATACTGAAGAAGGATAATGGAAGAGTGAAGAGAGAGAGAGAGAGAGTGAAGAGAGAGAGAGAGAGAGGAAAGGGGGGGGGGGGGGTAATGTCTATGAAGCGTGAGGAAAATACAGTTATGCTAAAATCTTCTGCCTCACTTTCACATTTGTTTCTTTGAAATACGAGAGATAATACTGCTTAAGGGGGGGTCACCGGTTTTTCTATCTTTCTCTCTTTTTCTCTCTTTCCCTGGCTTGTATCCATTCGACCCCATTCAGCCAACTGTTTTAAGACGTTTATCCCCATCCAGGTGTCGATTTTTTCCTGGCGAGCGATAGCTCGCCGTCTCGATAGCTCTTTCTGTATGGAGAAATCCGGAAACGCCGGATACATTTTTCTATCGAAAAATGTACAAATTTAGCTTGCTGTCAAAACAAAAATATATATATGCTGGCTAGCTACCGCTCACCAGGAAAATATTGACATCTGGATGGGGATAAACGTCATAAAACAGTAGTCTGAATGGGGCCGAATGAATACAAACCAAAGAGAGAGGGAGAGAAAGATAAAACAAGCGAGGTGGGCTCCCATAACATAATTGTACTGGTGAGATTTTAGACACCAATCGAGCAGGGCTATACCAGAGGAGGCCTCATAGGCATGTGAAAAGAAAGCTGCTGGAACTCCTGTTGTGTTTGTCTGGCTTCCCTCACTGCTTCTCTTTGTTTCTCAACTACATAGAAAGTAAACCAGCTAGCTCTCACAAACACCTCCTCCTCCTAAACATTTTACTACACTAAGCAATCATACCACTCTTCGTTTTAATATATCCCCCCAAATATCTTAATTTGGCTCTCACTCTTTCAGCTTTGGCGGAAACACATGTTAAAGGCAATTTTGTCTTGTGTCTCTTTCATGTACTGTCGCCGTCAATAATTTCCTGGACACCCAACTCACAAGGAGTCATGATTTGTTTTGGTAACACTGATGCCCCCCCCCCCCCCCAATCCACCCTCTCTGTATGGTTTCTCATAGCTCTCCCCCTCATTCTCCTACGTCGTCTCCTACTGTAAGCTCCGCCCCCTCGCTTCGTCCACCAACACATCCCTCACATTACTATCTCCGAAATATTAATTAATTATAACTGGTATGAGTTTTAGAAGCTTCTTTAAGGGGAGAATACACATTACTCTCTGTTTCGGGATTTTATTCATTCGGCCCCATTCAGCCAAGTGTTTTAAGAAGTCTATCTAGGTGTAAACAAATTGTTGACGAGCAATACCGAGCTAGCATTGTATGAAGTAATTGTTGACGAGCAATACCGAGCTAGCATTGTATGAAGTAATTGTTGACGAGCAATACCGAGCTAGCATTGTATGAAGTAATTGTTGACGAGCAATACCGAGCTAGCATTGTATGAAGTAATTGTTGACGAGCAATACCGAGCTAGCATTGTATGAAGTAATTGTTGACGAGCAATACCGAGCTAGCATTGTATGAAGTAATTGTTGACGAGCAATACCGAGCTAGCATTGTATGAAGTAATTGTTGACGAGCAATACCGAGCTAGCATTGTATGAAGTAATTGTTGACGAGCAATACCGAGCTAGCTTTGTATGAAGTAATTGTTGACGAGCAATACCGAGCTAGCATTGTATGAAGTAATTGTTGACGAGCAATACCGAGCTAGCATTGTATGAAGTAATTGTTGACGAGCAATACCGAGCTAGCATTGTATGAAGTAATTGTTGACGAGCAATACCGAGCTAGCATTGTATGAAGTAATTGTTGACGAGCAATACCGAGCTAGCATTGTATGAAGTAATTCGGCTTCGTTTGACATTCTTTACAAATATAGCCAGCTGTCTAAACATATTCAAAGCTTCATGTTCTTATATTCACTAATTTGTGTTCACTGACGTCTGCCTCAGATACTACACTGATCGTTGAAAATACATCAAAACACATTTGGTCAACAAATCTCACTATATGGCCAAGGGAATGCAATATTGGTATATTAAATCTGTTAACGAATACGAAACTTTATACATTTCTACGTTTTAATAGTGTTAATATGATCCTAAAATATATAACGTAATCATGGTGCTGAATAATTACAATTATCAGTTGTGTGAGAGAGAGAGAGAGAGAGAGAGAGTCAGCATAATGGTGTGGATGTGCTGTGTGTGGAGTCCGGTGGTGGTGGAGAGGGAGGGGCTTACAGTTGCCCGACGAGGGAGAAAGAGGGGGAGGGACATGACTACAGAGTGGGTGGATGGGGAGGGGGGGGGGGCAACACTGTTACCAAAACAAATCACCAGTTATCGTCAGATGGATGTCCAGGAAACGATTGACGGCGACAGTACATAGACAAAAAAAAAAAAAAAAAAAAAAAAAAATGATAATTGTAATAGACCAGTAGAATAATAGAACGTATTACAGAACAATATCACAACCTTTTCCATGTGTGTGGTAAGGACTTTTTATTTTGTTCTCCCTTTTAATACATATAGATAATTGAACTTGAGAATATGGAGGTACAGTTGTGCTTAGGAATTACTGGACACCATCATTTTAATATACCGGTATATACAGTAGATCACTCATTCTATCTTCTACTCAACAAGTTAACTCGGGAACTCCCTTCCTCAATCAATCTGTCCTTCATTCTATGACTTATACTGTTTTAAACTTTGCGTATCCAGCCATTTTTACTCCAATGTCCCATGGACATTGTCCCATGGACATGCTGGCTCGCTATCGCTCGCCAGGAAGAAATCAACACCTGGATGGGGATAAACATCTTAACCCTTAAAGATCGGGGCCCGACTTAAGTCCGAATGAAAAAATGTGGACTATGTGGCGGGGCCCGCCTTAAGTCTGAGTGCAATTTTTGGGCAATATTGGCTCTGAGAGAGAGACGAGTGACTGGAGGAGCATGGCTTACCTCATGACCGCTCGCCACGGCCGCCGTGGACCTACTGAGATTTACTCCACTTACATCCACCCTCACTCCCTCGCTACATACGTAATTATATAAAGAAATTACCGTATTTTAGCGATTTTGCCCTTCGGTTGCACGATCGTTGCAAGACAACCAGTGATCGTAGAAGGATGGTTCAGGTGTCATTGGAAAGCTCAATTATGCCCTTTCAGGGATACATACTTGTATTACGCTCTGGGTCTTGTTTATGCATGAAAAAGAGCATGGAAACAACCCCATTTATGGTAAAAAAAAAACTGCTGTGCGGCACGGTCAAATACACCGCCTAGCCCGATCGGTCAACCTCTCCCTCTCTGTCTTTCCACCTCACTCTCGTAAACTCTATAAGTCATTCTCTTGCTTCCCATAAGTTCTACATGGCCGAACCATCTTATGGTGTTCCTTTTTACACTTTCCAGCACATCTACATCCACACCACACCTCTCTCGTACTTCCTCATTTGTCTGTCTATCCCTCCATGTAACTCTGCACACACTTCTTAAATAATTAATTTCTACCCCTCTCACTCTTGGTTTTAGCCTCTCTACCAACGTCCATGCTTCGCTCCCATAAGTCAAAGTCGGGACTACCACACTGTCATGCAAGGAATTGTTTCCTTCAATGCTGATCACCCTATTTCTTGTTACTGCTTTCAGCATTCCTACAACCCTCTTCCCCTGCTGCATCCTCTCCCGCACTTCTTCATCCATGCTCTCATCTTTACTCAACACACTGCCCAAATATTTAAATGAGCTGACATTTGCCATAGCCTGACTGTCCAACCTTACCTCGTAAGCCCCAGGCTTGGGGAGGTGTGGTGGAGTGGTCTTGCCACTGGCCTGGTAGTCCAAAGGTCCCGGGTTCAAATCCCGATGTATCAATGGGAAGATATTATTGGGATGGAATTTGTGCTGTACCTAGTATCAGTGCACTACCACAAAGCCCACCGAAACGTCAAATAAAATACCCTCATTGTTCTCTGATTAAATAGCACTGTATGAATTTTCCCATATTCAAAATATGCTGTAGGGGTGCAATGCCTGGTGAGTGTTCTGCTCAACAGGTGGCGTTGTGTGTGTGTCTGTGTGTAAGAGTGAGAGTCCGAGTGTAGGGGGTGAGACAGTGAAGCACGGGAACGAGGTGGCTTCAGAGATGGGGTTGCTTCGGGCCATGACTGAGCACCGAGCCTCATGTTAAGGCAAGATGGCAGGTGCTCGTTGTACTCTACGTGCTTCACATGTCTCACTCCCTAGACTGGAACAAGACTTCACGGACTTCACTGTTCATTGTAAAGCAGTGAATGTTCAGGCTCTCAGCCTATGCCCGAGAGGTAGTAAATTGAAGTATAGAACAAAATAAAAAATAAAAAAAATAAAAGCGACCCTGGCAAAACCCAAGCCGCCCTGCAGCGTCAGGTCACACGCCCCCCTATAAATAGGGCGAGGGAACCCAGTCGCGCTCTCTTTATGACCACACCTGAGAGTTCCAACCTCACCCGTAGGCTCAGAGTTCAGACCCCTGCCGCCCCTCTTTACTACTGGACCTCCGGCCGTGAGTTCTTACCTAGTAAGGCTTCGGCTTACGGGATCGTGAGTTCTAACCTAGGCAGTAGACCAGTACCAAATCTGGCCAGTTTAGTTCCAACTAACCTGTAGAGGGGTTTTAGTTGGGGACCAGAGCCCTGTGACCTGCACCAGCAGCAGAGATTCACCCTCGAGCAGATCAGCGTGCCCTCACCCAGCAGGGACGCCCTTCACCACGCCCACCGAGCTCCTAGGATCAACAGAGACGCCGATTACATACAAGGATTCTGGAGACGTACTCCGTACTCCGGGCAAGAGTATTATTAATTTAATTAATTTATAATACACTCGCTTCATACCCATTTTTTCTCTGTATTTTCTTATAAAAAAATAGAAAAGAAACATACACATTCCTTCTATCCCCTTGTTCGGAATAGTATATGTTCAATAAACTCCTTGACGTTCTATGCTAAGATTTTATCTTGCTCATATACAGTATATTTCACGTTCGTTATATATTCATCACCCCACTTGATACAGTTCCTGAATACATAAAGTCACTTTGCCTGTGAGTAACACTAAGGGTCATCACATTGATTTACCTTTGTGATATCCATATATATATGCTTACCATGGCCATGTGTCCTATTGATTATAGTGCCAGAGCATATTATATAATTCCTGTGGTTGAAAATAACCCACATAATTATGACCCAAAAGTGGTTCTGATTAAAGTGATATAACACGATTAACATATCTCCCTGATTGAAATTATTCTTCGCCGCTCCACGAGTTATAGTAATAGAGACCGTGTGTGAGTCATTACGAAATCTTATTGTATGTTATAAAATATTCTATGATGTTGTCTACGTGCATTTATGTTATTCAGTCTCCTACCATGCGATGAATGCAAATATCTAATATTCTTGAAAGCGAACTAGGTATTTATCTATATCCTCGAGACGCATTTGACTTCCCAGTAACTTGATCCTCCATACGCGTGTGACTCACTTGTATACCTGAGTCGTCCAACCTTATCCGTAATACTGTTTAACTGATAAAGCCTTCTGCCTGCCCCTTGTCCACTACACCCCAGTGAACCATTTTAGTGTTTTGTGTATTTATTCATTCCTTCATTCCCGTTCAATGATACATGCATTTTGGGTCATGATTTGAGACTGTTCTTTTGTGTAACACGTGTGACCATTTTATGCATTGAGCGCCGCCATATCGTTACCCAAGCGCATCTAAGTTGGCCTCGTTAGGAGCAAACACATTCATGATTATTATTCTAAATTATTACATGCCAATTCAGCCAGCGTGTCTATTACTAGTATTAATTAGTATTGTACTGGATAGGGATTAAATATGGTGAACCTTATAACTTGTATCTCTCGATACTCGCATGTTAGATAAATGTATTAACTAAAACTCCTCCAGTTAGCCTGAACACATCATAAATACCTGCTAATTGCTAGTATTTCTATTATATTTTTTGTGACAAATAAATGGACCTAACACGATTTGACAGTCTAAAATCAAAGTTCCTTACCATTTATTGTGTTATTTATTTAATTGTTTGTGATATATATACCGTATATATATATATATATATATATATATATATATATATATATATATATATATATATATATATATATATATATATATTTATCTATTTTATTATATACAGTATGTGTATTTTTTGTGACGATCTGCATCCCTCACGATTAGTTTCCAAGTGAGATGCTTGAACCTTAGCTTTATTGACAAAATCATAAAAGCACCACCCTAGTTCGACCAGAATGTTTCCACACCAATCTGACAAACTGACGTGTAGCTAACTCGGACATCTCTCTTGGAAACTGGTCGTGTTGACAGACCTCTGGAAAAAAGAAACAAAAAACATATGAATACAAAAAATAAAAATAACACACACATGCGAGCATACCTACCACACCTTCCCACTCTGAACCTGTTTTGGTGACTAAATGACATTACGATAGGGCAGACTGGGAGGGTCTTCAAGGTTTCTTTATTCATATTCCCTGGACCTCTTTCTTTTCTAATGATGCACACTCCACCTTGAGCCACATACAAGATTTTGTAAACATTGGAATGGAAACTTTTATTCCTCATCAAAAGTACAGTAAAAGATCTAATTCACCTAAATGGTTTGACCATAATTGTGCTAGAGTAACTGAACAAAAAGCAATAGCCTACAATGCATACACAAGATCAAAAACTCATGAAGCCTTTAATTACTTTAGAAACATCAGAAATCATGCCAAAACTGTTTTAAACCTAACTAAATCAAACTTTCTCCACAAGCAGGCAAATAAACTTCTAAATAATCCAAATGATAACAAAATATTTTGGTCTACTCTTAACTCATTTAAATCCAACTTCACTACTGCTTCATCCATTCCACCATTAAAATCTCCGACTGGCAATCTTGTAAGTGACCCACGAGGTAAAGCTAACCTTCTTGCGGATATTTTCTCCACCAACTCAACCTTAGATGAAATAAATCAAGATGTCCCTGTACTTAATTTTAATTCGCCTGAAATTCCCTCACTTAAGATCCACACCAGACATGTCAAAACTATTTTGCAGAATCTCTCCGTAGATAAGGCTCCTGGTCCAGATGAAATTCCTCCAATAGTACTTAAGAATTGCTCCTTGGTGCTCGCTCCTGTATTGGCAAAATTGTTCCGTCTGTGTACTCATACCTCATGCTTCCCAGTACCCTGGAAAGAAGCAAACATCCATCCAGTTCCTAAAAAAGGTGCCTCTTCAGATCCATCAAACTACAGACCAATAGCTATAACTTCCACTCTTGGTAAAGTCTTTGAAATTATATTAAATAATCACATAATTAAGCATCTTGAGAATAATAAATTAATCAGTGATAGGCAATATGGTTTTAGACGATGTCGATCAACTGCAGACATGCTTTGCCTTCTTACGCATCAAATCAACCAAGATACAGACCAACATGGTGAAACACATACAATAGCACTGGATATATCAAAGGCATTTGATAGAGTCTGGCATCAATCCTTATTGTCGAAGATGTCACACTACGGCCTTGCATCATTAGTTCCACTAATTTCTTCTTATCTTCATAACAGAAAAATATGTGTAATGGTAGATGGCCTTTATTCTCAATTTCACTCAATAAATGCTGGTGTTCCCCAGGGATCAGTTTTGGCCCCAACTCTGTTCCTCATTCATATCAATGATCTCATATCTACCACTCATAATCCAATACATTCCTACACAGGTGACTCAACACTCCACAGTTCCTTCACATTTACCAATTCTTTCACCCAACCCGATCTTATAAATTCAAAAATAAACACTACAATTTCTCTGAACCAGGACCTTTCTAGAATTAATGAATGGGGACAAAAGAATCTAGTTTCCTTTAATGCACAGAGAACCAAGTACATTCAATTTTCTAACCGACAGAATCTCACTGACTCCCATATATTTTTTAATTATGTAAATATTCCTACTTCCCCTAGTATTGACATTCTCGGTGTAACATTAACTACTAACTTGAGCTGGTCACATTATGTTAGAAGCATTGCTAAGAATGCCTCTAAAAAACTGGGACTCCTGTACAGAGTTCGAGAATTCTTCACTGACGAGCAGTTGGCCGTAATATATTAAAGTCATGTGCGTTCTCAAATGGATTACTGTTCACCTCTGTTGGGTGGAAGTGGAGTGGTTGCATTGAGGCAGATGGACAAAATTCAAAATAAAGCTATTAGATTAATCAATAACCCTGCAATCACATAGGACCTTCCTACATTATCCATACGAAGACACGTTGCATCCCTTGCATTATTCTACAGATATTTTCACAGCAATTGTTCCGAGGAACTTGCTTCAATTGTGCCGCCTCTCCACATCTTTCCCCGTAGAACTAGGGCAGCTGAGAGCGCCCATGAATTTACACTTTCTCCTCCACAATGCAGAACTTCTGCTTATCAGAATTAATTTATCCCCAGAGCTACTACTCTTTGGAATTTACTTCCCTCGAATTGCTTTCCACAAACTTACAATCTACAAATGTATAAATCCAGTTGTTACAAACATTTTATGAATGGAGGATGCCTTTAGGCACATGGACCTTTTTGTTTTATCTGTGTTTTTCCTTCCTCCGTGCATTGTCTCTTAATAAAAAAAAAAAAAAAAAAAATGCACACCCACCCACACACACACACACACACACACACACACACACACACACACACACACACACACACACACACACGCACAAAATGCCTATCCATGCCCTTTTCAAACTAAAGAGATAACTCTACCCCTGACACCATTCAAGCTTTTTGAGGTATAATAATGTCCCGGCCAAAGGCCGATTTCTCCTAAATTGAAATCTAGATATTGCTCACCCACGACAATGCAACACCTGAATGGGGTGAAATGTCTATTAATCGCCAATCTAATGAGGTGAAACATCGTATAATATCGAAACTACTGGAGTAAAATAGGGATGGCTTAACAAATAATAATAATCCAACAAATAATGAACACGCACAGTACATACTGTGTGTGTGTAAGTGTGAGAGTCCGAGTGTAGGGGGTGAGACAGTGAAGCACGGGAACGAGGTGGCTTCAGAGATGGGGTCGTTTTGGGCCATGAGTGAGCACCGTGCCTCATGTGAAGGCAAGATGGCAGGTGCTCGTTGTACTCTACGTGCTTCACATGTCTCACTCCCTAGACTGGAACAAGACCTCACGGGCTTCACTGCTCATTGTAAAGCGGTGAATGTTAAGGCTCTCAGCCTATGCCCGAGAGGAAGTAAGTTGGAATATAGAAGAAAAAAAACAAAAAAAAAACAAAAAAAATACAACATAATATTCCAAACGCCTTGCACCAGATACAGTTGGGTCATTCAGTAACGATAACCCTTTACCAATTCATTCTGGCAAACAATAGACGACTTAATCAGTTATTGAAAGGTCCAGTAGATAATAATTTATGTAGGGGTAAAATAAATTCCAATAAGCCCACTGCCACCTTAAGCTTCTTCCTATAATAAAGAATATCATGTGTTGCTAGCCAGAACTAAAGAATATCATGTGTTGCTAGCCAGAACTAAAGAAAGAAGAGAGTTAGGGTAGCCTGCACTGAAAGGTCGAGCGAAGATGAGCGTATTTTGTTGCTTGTTAATTGAGGGTTTCATCGTGTTTTTGTTTTAGTATCCTCCCTAGTCCTTTATCAAGCATTAACAAAAAACATCAAAATCCCCCTTTGAGATAAATGTGTACATCTTTCGGCAGAAAAATGTCCCGGCCGGCCGATGGCCGGCAGCTCCAGGCTCGCTATCGCTCGCCAGGAAAAACAATCAACACCTATTTTTATTTTATTTTTTATATTCCAACTACTCCCTCTCGGGCATAGGCTAAGAGCCTGCACACTCTACCGCTAAACACGGTGAGGCCCGTGAGGTCTTGTTCCAGTCTAGGGAGCGAGACATGCGAAGCACCTATTCACGGCCCGAACCCAACTCCATCTCTGAAGCTGCTTCAGCTCTGTGCTTCACCGTCTCACTCCCCAGACTCGGACCCTCACTCTCAGAATGCCACCTATTGAGCAATTAATTATTTGGCATAAAACGTCTTAATATTGACAGAGAAATGGGGCAAAATGTTTTAAAATTGGTAAACTAATGGGGCACACGTCTTAAAATCTAAAAACTATTGGGCTATACATGAGGAAGAAGGGGGTCATAAAAACGCCATACCTTCCCTTAAGTTTTCAATATCCTTGTTTTTCTTTTGTTTTTCCTTTACTCAGTACCAATGTGGGAGGGAGTTTTGGAGTTTGACTGGAGATAGCTAAACTGTCAAAATATATAGGCATTATAGAGGTATATATTATCATTGGGTATATTGATCGTGATTTACCTTTCTATCCTTATATTGGATGGGTTTATTACTGCCAATATACCTGTAAGCAATTAAGAGGTGTAGTGAAGGTATACAATCATTGGGTATATTGATAGTGATTTACCTTTCTATCCTTATATTACATAGCTTTATCTCTACCAATATACCTGTAAGCAATTAAGAGGTGTAGTGAAGGTATACAATCATTGGGTATATTGATAGTGATTTACCTTTCTATCCTTATATTACATAGCTTTATCTCTACCAATATACCTGTAAGCAATTAAGAGGTGTAGTGAAGGTATACAATCATTGGGTATATTGATAGTGATTTACCTTTCTATCCTTATATTACATAGCTTTATCTCTACCAATATACCTGTAAGCAATTAAGAGGTGTAGTGAAGGTATACAATCATTGGGTATATTGATAGTGATTTACCTTTCTATCCTTATATTACATAGCTTTATCTCTACCAATATACCTGTAAGCAATTAAGAGGTGTAGTGAAGGTATACAATCATTGGGTATATTGATAGTGAATTACCTTTCTATTCTTATATTACATAGCTTTATCTCTACCAATATACCTGTAAGCAATTAAGAGGTGTAATGAAGGTATACAATCATTGGGTATATTGATAGTGAATTACCTTTCTATTCTTATATTACATAGCTTTATCTCTACCAATATACCTGTAAGCAATTACAAATTGTATTAAAGGTATATATTAAATCACTGAATATATTGATACTGATTACATTTATATCCTTATAATTAATAGATGGGTTTACTGTTACTCATATACCTATATAAGGGGATAGCAATACGGATCCTATAACCAACCCTTTCAAAAACTTTCAGGGCGCCCACCTCGCGTTTTTTTTTTATCTTTCTTTCCCTCTTTGGCTTGTATTCATTCGACCCCATTCAGCCTACTGTTTTAAGACGCTTACCCCCATCCAGGTGTCAATATTTTCTTGGCGAGCGGTAGCGAGCCAGCATATATATTTTGTTTTGTTTTGACAGCAAACTAAATTTGTACATTTTTCGATAGAAACATTTCTCCGGCAAAGCCGGAATTCTCCATACAATGCTGGCTTGCTATCGCTCGCCAGGAAGAAATCAACACCTGGATGGGGATAAACGTCTTGAAACAGTTGGCTGAATGGGGCCGAATGGATGCAAGCCAGGGAAAGAGAGAAAAGGAGAGAAAGATAAAGAAAAAAGCCGGTGACCCCCCTTAAAGAATATTATGAGTATGAAAAGGGTAATTAATGTGACCAAAATAATCTAACCTTATAAAGATACATAATTTAATATAGGAATGGAAAAGTAAGTAACTATCAATATTATAATGTAAAACTTGTAAAATAAACAAACCAAAGCTTATACGAACACAGTAAAAAGACAAAACAACTAATTAAAATTGCTATGTTGAAACAACGCTTAAGTAAAATAATACTGGTTTAAATAAAAGAACACAATCGACCAAATAGTCCTATATACCTTATTGGCATGCCATTTATATACCCTACGTTATTGACAGTGTATTCTTATATTTTGTTATTGTTTCGTTAATTGAATATGTTTAGTGTATAATATGTACAAATGTGAAATTAATTCAATTAATATTTATGTATTCATAGTTTATTAGAGTGTATTCATATGTTTACAGTGTATTTATGTATTCATAGTTTATTAGAGTGTATTCATATGTTTACAGTGTATTTATGTATTCATAGTTTATTAGAGTGTATTCATATGTTTACAGTGTATTTTGATAGTATTCACAATGTGAATTCATAGTTTTTCACAGTGTATTAGATATATTTTAATGTATTCATATTTTCTTACAGAGTATTAACTAACTCAGAGGCACAGGTAAACTAAATTTGTATCTGTGTGTGTGTGTGTGTGTGTGTGTGTGTGTGTGTGTGTGTGTGTGTGTGTGTGTGTGTGTGTGTGTGTGTGTGTGTGTGTGTGTGTGTGTGTGTGTGTGTGTGTGTGTGTGTGTGTGTGCGCGAGCGCATAGCAGAAAAACAGGTGAAAATAATATTAGGAATGAATAATCAAAAAGGGTGGAAGGGGAGAGGACCTATGCCATTAAATATGCATGGGAGAAAACACGGAGGAGGGCTGTTGGTATTACATGGTATGTATGTGTCTGCAACGTTAACCCTTTTAGGCCGGTGGACGTTCTTTCCATTGTATGCTGGCTACTATTAGACAATTTTATTCAGCTTAGGAAGGACCTCTAGCACTTAAAGAGACTACACACTCGATCGTTCTACCTACCACATGTTTACTAAGCTGCAAAAATTAACCTAAATATAGGTTGAATAACAAATAAAGAGGTCTCCCGCTCTGAAACTGTTGAAGAAGGCCAAAAATATATTGAGAAGTTGGGGTAAACTTGACTTATAAAATTAAAAATAATATACAAATAACGATTGCTGGAAATCTTGACATCGAAATAGCTTACTACGGTACTTAATTATTGTGAAACTTAACCCCTTCAGGATTATGACGCCTTTAAACAGTATATGTTTACATTGTATCAACTTCTGGAAAGCCCTCTATACGCAAAAAACGGCCTCACTCATCAATACTTTTGATTTATTTGAATATAGAGAATAAATAAATTAACTACATATATATATATATATAAATATATAAATAGACCAACGCGGCACCTCAGGGGAGGTGTGGTGGAGTGGTCTTGCCACTGGCCTGGTAATCCAAAGGTCCCGGGTTCAAATCCCGATGTATCAATGGGAAGATATTATTGGGATGGAATTTGTGCTGTACCTAGTATCAGTGCATTACCACAAGCCCACCGAAACGTCAATAAAATACCCTCTTTGTTCCCTGATTAAATAGCACTGTATGAATATTCCCATATTCAAAATATGCTATAGGGGTGCAATGCCTGGTGAGTTATCTGCTCAACAGGGGGCGTTGTGTGTGTGTAAGTGTGAGAGTCCGAGTGTAGGGGGTGAGACAGTGAAGCACGGGAACGAGGTGGCTTCAGCGATGGGGTCGTTTCGGGCCATGAGTGAGCACCGTGCCTCATGTGAAGGCAAGATGGCAGGTGCTCGTTGTACTCTACGTGCTTCACATGTCTCACTCCCTAGACTGGAACAAGACCTCACGGGCTTCACTGTTCATTGTAAAGCGGTGAATGTTAAGGCTCTCAGCCGAGAGGAAGTAAGTTGGAATATAGAAAAAAAAAATAATAAATAAAAAAAATTAGGTAAACGCAGTATGGGTGGGAAATAGGGGACCTATCCCCTCTGCTTGGGCGCCTTTTGTTTTATTTGTATTTATTTGTATTTTTTATTTTTCCTATGTGAATGAAGGAAACAAAAGGCAGAACTGCCTGTAGCAAGTGCATCCCCCAGATTTGAAAGAGTGACAGGGCCAAAATCAGGGGACGTTCGAGCCAAAATGCCTGGACACACGGAGTTTGAAGCAATTTAAGTCATAGGAAGAGGGAAAGACGGATTCTGGGAGAGAGTTCCAGAGCTCAGCAGTTGAACAGAAGAAAGTCTGAGAATAGCGTTTCACTCCTGGGTTGGAGAGTTGCACAGAGTAGGGTTGGGATTGTGTTGCAAGATGGGTACTATGTCTACCCTACGTAGAAGAGGTGGTATACACTGGGAAAGCTCCGAGGAACACTGATTATTGTAGTAGCTATAGAATAGCAAGAGAGATGCAACATTGCAGAGAAGAGAGAGAGATTGCAGAGAGTTGGTGAGTGGACGGGAGTTAATAATATGAAAGTCTTTGCTTTCTATTTTGTCTAGGAGTGGGGTGTGAGAGGATCCTCCCCACACATTTGAACAATGCTCAATACAAGGACGCACTGTGCCCCTGTACAGAGCAAGAAGCTGCGCAGGGGTAAAGAACCCCATGAGGCAGTTGAGCACACCCAGTTTCTGGGAGGCTGCCTTAGAAAGACTGGTAATATGGTCCTTCCAAGTGAGAGCAAAAGAAAAAGAGACACCGATAATATTGAGAGAAGATGAAGGATTGATTTTGGTATTGTTGAAGAATGAGGGATAGTCCTCTGGAGGCCACCCTCATTAAGGGGAGTAAGGCGTCCGACAATAGATAGATAGATCCCCTCGCCAAAGGCGGCTTTCCTAGCTGATGCTGAGAGTATTGGGTTCTAGTCATGTGGGAGGAGGTTGTAAGCACCCAAAGTATATATATATATATATATATACATATATATATATATATATATATATATATATATATATATATATTATATATTATAAATATATACATATACTGTATATACATACATATATATATATATATATATATATATATATATACTGTATATATATATATATATATATATATATATATATATATATATATATATATATATATATATATAGAGAGAGAGAGAGAGAGAGAGAGAGAGAAAGAGTGTATATACTTTGATATGGACCAGCTGAGCACAGAAGAACTCCGTAGAGTGTTATAGGTGGCTAGCAAGGGTAACTGGGACTCTGGTTCACCACTTGGCCTCCCCTAATGTTTTTTTTCCGTGTCTCGTGAACACAGAAGACAATTCCCATTCCACCTTCGAAAACATCACCTCTTTCTATCAAAACACTAAACTTCAAGCATGTTACACACTATTGTATCCTGGAGGAAGGAACCCCCCCCCCCCCCAAAACAAAAAAATAAATAAACTCCCCTATGCGACAAGTGGCCATAGGGAGCAAGTTAGCTGGTTAGAAGGGTAGGGCTCGCAGACCCCCCCCCCAAAAAAAAAAAAAAAAAAAAAAACACACAAACAAAAATAATCGCTACCAAACACAAAAGAGGGAAAGGGTCCAGGTGGGTGACAGGTCAGTTGAACCAGTGCCACTTCAACCAGTGCCATTTTAACCAGTGCTAACTCAACCAGTGGCCACTTCAACCAGTGACCATTTCAACCAGTGACCATTTTAACCAGTAGGTTAGGTTAGGTTAGGTTAGGTCCATGTGTCATGACCAGCACTACCGAGCAAGTGCACACGACCCTGGCCCAGCAACTGTGGGGGGTCCAATTAAGTAACACCCCGTTCTTAACATAAATCATCAATTACAAACCCCAATGCACTTGAATAAACTAATAAAAGCATATGGTCCTCCAGGGATTCAAACTCGGGACACCACACCCAGAACATAAGTATGTAAACCATGACACCACCAACACAGTTAAAGGTTGAATATAGAATCACGATTAATATCCTGTACAGCGTAGCTGACTATCTCACAGATGAAAGCACACTGGCTCCTCGAGCCTGTATTAATTGTATCGCTGTGTCACGTATTGTCACGCTGCATTGCTAATGGATTCACTATGTTCTTTGCATCAATCCCTTCCAGTCCCTCCTTAAATGTATTGGCCATCCTGTATTCTCTCTCTCTCTCTCTCTCTCTCTCTCTCTCTCTCTCTCTCTCTCTCTCTCTCTCTCTCTCTCTCTCGCATTATCTACATAAATATTTAGTCACAAATTTAAGCAAGCACCGTTTCTCATCCCCATTATTTTATTTTGTTTAGTATTAGGCCTATATTATTATGTTGTGTCATTGCTTTCTAAGGTAATTCAAATTTCATGTCAACAAGCCTATGAATTACTTTTTTCTGAATTGGTGGATTTAAAAATAAATTATCAAACTAAATTTTATCCTTCACACAAATAATACACAAGGCACAAGCACCGGTAATTTATCAGTTTGCTTGTTGCTGAAAAAATATATATTCAAACTATAACTGTGACGGAAATGTAAATATGCTTCAGAAAGCATACCAAAATATAATGCATTAAAATATATCTGTAACGTATGGCATATTAATTTTCTCAAAGAAAAAAGGTTAAACATATTCTACAATTATCAACATATACCAACAAAATCTTATATTTTGTTATGGAATTCTGGTTACATATGAAGGTATAATATTATACCTGAATAAATATATTTATAACGTAAACATGGGCTAATATAATTATATATACAGTATATATTTATATAATTTATATATATAAAATATATATATATATTTATATTGCAGCACTTCGTCCGATCGAGCAAGTTTTGTAAAGAAACCTCTGGGAAAAAATATGTGTAAAATGTTGAAAGATATGTCTCAAAATTTAAATTTTTTTTTTTTTTTAACTGCACAGGATACTTGAAGTCAGTACAAATATTTGTGTAAAAACATTTACTAGAATCGTATAGATAAAAGGAACTAAATTTTAAATACGTTCCACGACAAGCTAACCTTCGGGACATCTATTTCCAAGGATTTAGTAATTATATGATTTATTAAAAAAACATATTTCAACCGTTTTCTATTGATTTTGCTCTGCGTTTAGAAAATCGCAACTATATATTTATTATTCAAAATATAACAAGAGAACGTCACGTTTTTAATTGAAACAATACTGAAATGCAATATGAATAAAACAAATGTTAAGTCAGCATTTGATTTGTATGATAAACTATATGTCACTGAAAAAAAAAATACCTTTGGCAATTTGACTTACCTGTATCTAAAAACATATGTAAAATATTTGGTGTTAAAGGGACTTCATAGAACTAAATCTAGATAATTACATAATTCAATTCCAATTCGTTCTATTTATAACTGATATATACCTTTGCAGTTATCATGAACGTGTTTTATTATTTACCTGACTGATAATCCTCAAAGGAAATAGCGTTTTGACATTTTGAAGATGAATTAAATAAACAATTTTGTTATCTCTCTCTCACTCTCTCTCTTTCTCTCTCTCTCTCTCTCTCTCCCTCTCTCTCTCTTTCTCTC
>CM064484.1:6375222-6402722 GCA_032716605.1 Paralithodes platypus | reverse complement strand
TTCAGTAGAAAACATTTCCTGACAGGTTCTCCCTAAATTACAGCCTCGCTATCGCTTGCCAGGAAAAACATAACAGCTAAATGGAACTAAAGGTCTTAATATTGACAAAGAAGTGGGGCAAAAGTTTAAAAAAACGCCAAACTAATGGGCCGAACGTCTTAAAATGTGCAATCAAATGGTGCTAAACATGAGGGAGAAGGTGGACCAGAAAAAAACATCCATCCCCCCTTAATGGAATTTCAAATAACTGTTTGTATATATTTTTGTTTTGTATTTTATATATATTTATATATTTATAACGGTCAGAGTTGCGATGTAAATGCATTTTAAGGGGGGATGAGCGTATGTATTTACTTTCCTCCATAGACCTCCATCAAGTTTAATACAAAAACAATCAAACAAAACAAAAAACAAAACCCTCCCCCTTCAAGAGAAATGTGTACATTTCGATAGACAAAATTTCGTCTTAAAATACAGGTTCGCCAGGACAAAAATTACACCTAAATTGCATAGCATAAATATGGGGCGAAAGGTTATACAATCACCAAACTAATGGCGCATACGTCTTAAAATATCAGAAATAATGGGGCTAAGCATGAGGGAGAAAGGGGGCCAGCAAAACTACAACAATCCCTCCTGAAACAAATCAATGAAAGACATTTAATATATATATATATAACATTGTATGTGTTACCCAAGTTATATCTGGACAACTAAACAACAAATATTTCGCTCATAAATCACCCTCAGTAATTTGACTTAACTGTATTTACAAACTTAAGCAAATGATTATGTATCAAAGTGAGTGTGTTGAGTTATATCCAGGGAATTATATCATTATGTATCAAAGTGAGTGTGTTGAGTTATATCCAGGGAATTATATCATTATGTATCAAAGTGAGTGTGTTAAGTTATATCCAGGGAATTATATCATTATGTATCAAAGTGAGTGTGTTGAGTTATATCCAGGGAATTATATCATTATGTATCAAAGTGAGTGTGTTGAGTTGGATCCAGGGAATTATATCATTATGTATCAAAGTGAGTGTGTTGAGTTATATCCAGGGAATTATATCATTATGTATCAAAGTGAGTGTGTTAAGTTATATCCAGGGAATTATATCATTATGTATCAAAGTGAGTGTGTTGAGTTATATCCAGGGAATTATATCATTATGTATCAAAGTGAGTGTGTTAAGTTATATCCAGGGAATTATATCATTATGTATCAAAGTGAGTGTTAAGTTATATCCAGGGAATTATATCATTATGTATCAAAGTGAGTGTGTTGAGTTATATCCAGGGAATTATATCATAATATTCCAATTCGCTCTTTATTTAATCTAATATATTAATGTCACTCCCAACATCTAACACCTCCCAATGAAATTAATGAAACCATGTGATCGTCCCGGGATTCGAACCTGTGTTAACACATACAGATCTTAAACACTCTAACATATATGTTTTCAATGGGTATAGATATGTTTTTCAAGTTACATCATTGATAATGCTCGAAGGAAATTACATTTTGAATATATATTAATTAACTAATGTCTCTCTCTCCCCCTCTCTCTCTCAATTTATCTCTCTCTCTCTCTCTCTCTCTCTCTCTCTCTCTCTCTCTCTCTCTCTCTCTCTCTCTCCGCCGCTTGTTTGGGTCATATACTGTATATATTTTTATTTTATTTTACTCAGGTAAGCAATTTTTTGTCAACAAGCTCGCAATTAAATACCGTTTGTATCATGACCCTAACCTTTAGCACAAAATTCGTAAATATTTTATGTACGCCAGCTACACTAAGTTAACAAGGAAGTAGATGAGACAACCACTTTTGAAATATTTCGTACACAATTTTTACTTCTTCACCACCAATATGCAATTTCCATCATATTCTGGTTGCCAATAGACTATCTATCTATCTATCTATTGCTGAACGCCGTGATCCCCGAATGGCCCAGAAGGGGTGGATATGAACGAATCGCACCCATGTGAGTTATCTGCTCAACAGGTGGCGTTGTGTGTGTGTAAGTGTGAGAGTCCGAGTGTAGGGGTTGAGACAGTGAAGCACGGGAACGAGGTGGCTTCAGAGATGGGGTCGTTTCGGGACATGAGTGAGCATCGTGCCTCATGTGAAGGCAAGATGGCAGGTGCTCGTTGTACTCTACGTGCTTCACATGTCTCACTCCCTAGACTGGAACAAGACCTCACGGGCTTCACTGTTCATTGTAAAGCGGTGAATGTTAAGGCTCTCAGCCTATGCCCGAGAGGAAGTAAGTTGGAATATAGAAAAAAAAAAAAAAAAAAAAAAAAAAAATGCACCTCTGTCCCCAGTCAGTTGACGCCCCTCCTCCCATCCAGCACCGCTTTCACGCATATACTTCTTAGCTCCACCTCTCTCTCAGTTTGCCTCTCCCTCTTTGTCCTTCCACCTCACTGTCATACACTCTCTTAGTCATTCTCTCGCTTCCAATACGTTACACATGGCCGAACTAATCTATCTGCACGACTCAGATTGGTAAATACGATCTCATTAAACCCTCTGAGTAACACAGTAGTGGGGCAGATATGTGAAACATATGTGGGAATTGTGCGTTTCTTGATACAAGTGTCAAAATTGGCACACACAATAATACACTCAGTATAATCAAAATTAGCTATAGGGCCATCAAAGGTTTAGCCTATGTTGGCTTTGGCAGCCCCTTTTCAATTAATCTCCAGAAGAGTACTGAAACACCGATATTTACCCCAAACTGTATACTGTGGTAGAGATGTCAAACTAGTCTCAAATGACTCGTCTGAACAAGGGACACAATAAATGTTCAGACAATGTTTATACAAATGTTGTCCATTTGACTTGTACTGGTCCCTGTAGTTCAACAAATTAGTGGCAATTGGCAACAATTCTTACCAATTTGTAGCATGATAATAAACTTCATGGACCAGTACAAGTCAAACGGTCAACATTAGCCAAACATTCTCTGAATATAAGTTGTTTCCCTTGCCCGGACGAGTCATTTGAGACTAGTTTGACGTCTCTACCACAGTATACAGTTTGGGGTAAATATCTGTGTTCCAGTACTCTAATGGAGATTAATTGAAAAGGGGATGCCAAAGCCAACATAGGCTAAACCTGTGATGGCCATATAGCTAATTTTGATTAGACTATGGTGTGTGCCAATTTTGACACTTGCATCATGAAATGCACACTTCTTCCACCTATCTGCTGCACTAATAGGTCCTTCATCAACTGCATATTATTTGTTTAATATTACCCAGAATCAACAGCAAAAAGGCGTCATGGTGCGGAAGGGGTTAAGAGAAAGATTATAGTTTCCACCTTAGACCCCTCATTAAGGGGGATGACCTGCTTTTTGTTATTTCTGTCCTTCTCTCTCTTCCTCTGGGTTGTATCCATTCGGCCCCATTCAGAAAACTATTTTAAGACATTTATCCAAATCTAGGTGTCAATTTCTTCCTGGCGAGCGATAGCGAGCCAGCATTATATGAAGAAATCCGGCTTCGCCGGAGAAATGTTTCTATCGAAAAATGTACACATTTAGCCTGCTGTCAAACAAAAATAAAAAATATGCTGGCTCGCTACCGCTCACCAGTAAAAAATTGACACCTGGATGGGGATAAACGTCTTAAAACAGTAGGCTGAATGGGGCCAAATGGATACAAGCCAGGGAAAGATAGAAAATGACAGAACAAAAACAGGTCACCCCCCTTAAGCGTAAACACATGCCGCCAAGACCCTCCAAGATATATTTGTACAGTTTTTGGTTGACACATGTCCAGGGCAATGGCCGGTTTCTCCTATATTACAGGCTTGCTATCGGTTGCAAGTATAAAATCAACACCTAAATGGCACGCAAGGTCTTGATATTGACAGACAAATGGGGCGAAAGGTCTTAAAATCACCAAACTAATGGAGCAAACGTCTTCAAATCTTAAAGCTACTGGGGGTAAAGGGGGACCAGGAAAAACAAACACAAACTAAATCCTCCCCTTGATTTATGATTCGCAATACTTATGCAAGCGGTCAGAACGAAGACGTGTTTTAGAACTCATCTCTGGTTCCCATTAACCCATTCAGTACCGGTGATGTCCTTTTCATTATATCCTGGCAACTATTAGACGATTTAATTTCGCTTAGGAAGGACGTCTACCCATTAAAAGGTTACAGACTATCTCAAGTAATCCTTTTAGCTACCATATATCTTCCTAAGCTTCACAAAATCGTCTAAATGTAGCTGATATTAAATAAAATAGACGTCACTGGTACAGAAAAGGTTAAAGGTCTTCAAAGTACAAAGGAGCTCAAAAGGAAACAAGCCACACCAGAGCTAGTGATCCTTACGAGGCTGTTTGTGGTGTATCTATCTATATTCCATTCTTTATGAATAGGCCAGAAATCGTGAAATCCGGCCCTTATTAATTAACGATAAGGGGAGATGGGCCGGTTTTCTCGACCCCTTTCTCCCTCGTGTTAATCCTCATTTGTTTTGAGATTATAAGACGTTCGGCCCATTAGTTAGGCGATTTTAAAACATTTCGCCCCATTTCGTTGTCAATTTTAAGACCTTCCGTGCCATTTAGGTGTCACTTTTTCCAGGCGAGCAATAGCGAGCCTGAAATTTTAAGAGGAACCGGCCTTTCTACCGAAAATTTTACTAATATATCTTGAAGGGGGATCTAGGGGGTGTCTTTCTAAGCTCGATGGAGGTCTAGCAAGGAAACTAAGAAATAAAAGAATAAATTAATTAATAGACCAACACAACGGCCCATCTCTTCTTAAGGGGAGATTTTTAGTGTGTTTCCTAGACTTCCATCAAGGTTGAAATTACACCCCCTTGACCCCTTTTCAAGATAAATGTGTACATTTTTCGGTAGAACATTTTCCCGGCCAATAGCCGGTTTCTCTTAAATTACAGGCTCGCTATCGCTCGCCAGGAAAAAATGGACACCTAAATGGCACGAAAGATCTTAAAAGTGAATTAAATGGGGCAAAAGTTCTTAAAATTGTCAAACTAATGGGGCGAACGTCTTAAAATCTCAAAATCAATGGGGCTAAACATAAGGGAGAAAGGGATCCAGAAACAAATCCCTAGAGTGGAAACCTCCCCTTAACACCAATAACCACAGAATGAAATTAATGAAAGCATACGATCGTTCCAGGATTCGATTAATATAGTCTCTACTCTTATATTTCCCACAGATCCTTCCTAAATTGTATAAATCTCTCTCTAAGGGGAGTTTCTGTGGCATTGTTTTAAAGCTTGATAGAGACATATGGATGACACTAAAATATATATATATATAAATACGTAAAAACAAATCTCCCCTGATTTTCACAATCTCGTTATTTTCCCTGTAAGATTATATTTAAATTTATAAGATGCAGAATGACGGTCCTCCCATAAAAAGAAAATATAATTCTCTTAAAATGGTACTACAAGGATATCGCGGGGAAAATATTTGTCGAGAAACTTGACCTTTTACATTATTATAAAAAATAGTATGTAAAATGTTTTCAAACTGCTATCATGAAAATTATGAACTGCCTCTAAAATATGAGACAGCAATATATATATATATATATATATATATATATATATATATATATATATATATATATATACTGTATATACTGTATATATATATGTATATATATATATATATATATATATACTGTAGCGAGCCAAGACAGGAGGCTATACCAACATACTGTGGTAGCCTACCCCGGATCCTCCACCCACGACAGACACTGACTGAACAGCGAGGGTTCTCCTGCAAACAAAGCCAAAACATTATCAGTGCCCTTAGCATGCCACACATCCAACTTGTGTTCCGGCAGCACAACAACACCTGACACTGATAAACTGCCCAGTTCATCGCAAGACTGGCACTTCTCTTCGCTCTTTCCGGCAACGGGGCCTGCCAATAACCCTTCACTAGTTCTACCTTCGTGATGAGCGAGGCAGCCCCGAAGCGGTCTATGGTGTCGTCAACTCTGGGTAATGGATAGGCGTCTGTCAGGGATAATGCTTCCACACTCTTGCAATCAACATACACACAGACTCTGCCACCAAACTCAGGTTACAAAGCCAGTGGCAACGACCATTCACGATATCCCTCATCCCTCAGACCCCCTCTACACACGCCGTCCAGCTCCGCCTTCACAACAGGCTGTCGAGTAGGATTCACACGGTAGGGAACCAACTCGAGCCTTGCACTGTCTCCAGCCTCCATGTCGGATTCTACCCCGTACATCAGGCATGGAGAAGCAACAAACATGCGGACGGACTGCCACAGCCTAGTAAACAACTCCTCTTGTCGCTCAGGAACAAGAGGTTGCAACTTATCTCGCAGAACAATATGCCTAGTGCCCTCCCACATCTCCTTCACCATGTGGAGAGGACCCCTCATCTGATGCCCGAAAACAAGCTCATTCGGACTAAAACCGAGACTCTCTCCAGGTACTTCTCTTGCCGCGAACAAAACATACGGCAGACCAAGGTCCCAATCCTTTCCATTCTCTGCGCAGTAACATCGAAGCATGCTTTTCAGCGTGGCGTGCCACCTCTCCAACACCCCTTGACTCTCCGGGTGATACGCAGAAGAGACGACAGTGCTGATGCCATGCTGAATCATAGTTTGTTTGAACAGATTAGATGTAAAATTAGAACCTTGGTCCGATTGCACCTCTTGCGGGTAACCATACTGCGAGCAATACAAGAGCAGGTTCCGGACAACAGTTTTCGCCGTGCCATTTCTCATTGGATATGCATCAGGATAACGAGTGGCCACATCCATGATAGTTAATAGAAATTTATTACCGGCACTAGTAGGGGGTAGGGGTCCGACCATATCAATGATGACCTTACTGAAGGGCGGTCCACTGACAGGAATGGGGTGCAACGGGGCTCTCGGAATTGGTTGGTTAGGTTTTCCAACCCTCTGGCACGTATGACACCTTGCTATCCAGGTTACCACCTGCCCCTTCAACCCCGGCCACCAAAACAATTTTTCTAAAGCGGCCACCGTTTTTCTCACCCCTAGATGTCCTGCCAGTGGTATGTCATGCGCCAACCTCAGTAGGCTATCCCTGCACTCCCGTGGCACCACCAACTGGTCCACTACTCCGGACCCCTCTTGCCAACTACGTTTAGGGTCTTGAAAACGCCTATAGAGGATGCCTTCTAAATAAAACAAATCTCCTGGCTGTGCATCGCCGCCCTCGTCGAGCTCTACAGCTCCATTAGCACACGTTTGGAGCTCAGGGTCCTCTAGTTGCAACCGACGTATATCTGAGGGTGCCAAGCGATCTAACTGCTCCCGGAGCAATGCATGACCTTCCCCGATACTGGGCTGCTCCCTCCGTCTCTCTCGATGTACATAACGTTGCTGTCGTGGAGACTCGTCATGCCCAGCCTCGTCACTCTCGATGACAGGCCCAGGGGCTATTCCAGAATAAAGTAATGGTGCTAATTCTGAATCACCCAGGAGAGCCGCCGAGTCAAAACTCTTAAAACCAACTCCAGCTTTAGCCTCCTCCTGTTGATCGTTCCTCCGCTGGCCTGAAGACGGAGGACTAGGGTGTGCCACTTTAGCTGCCCGAGCTCGAGTGACAACACACGCCATGGGTTGTGTCTGGCACCGCTCGACCCACTCTTGCTCTTCCCTACTCACGTCGGCCGGCCTCTCGGCAACGACTAAGGGTAGAACCTCAGAAGCGGGCATTGCAAAGTCGTTGCCGAGAAGAAGGTCGACGCCCTCCACTGGCAGTTTCTCCACAATCCCGACATCCAATTCAGGTGCCACACCATCCACCTCCAACTCCAACCGCACCAGCGGGTATGACCAAGTTGCATTAATACCCTGCACCACTACCACCCGAGCCGCGTTTATAGGGTAGCCAGTCAGGTTTTTCATCAGAGTCTGGGAAGCACCTGTATCACGCAGGACCTCTACTCCATACTTGCGCCCCGCCCACATCACGCAACCCCGCCCTCTATGGTCGCAAAAAACATCCTGAGCAGGGTTCGAGCCTCCCAGGTGCTTCTGCATTGGCTGTGCCTCAGCCTCTGACGAACTGCCCGGGCAAACTCAGACGACTTCGGAGACACACCAATGTTGCAGGCCAAAGACACAGCTGCTGTAGATGGTTTGCTAGGACAGACTCTTGCAAAGTGCCCCTTTTTATGACAATGATAACACTCCAACTCCCCTTTGGGCTTCCCTTGGTACTGGGAAGGGCCCGGCCCCTTCTTAAACGGGACGGTGCTAGTCTTGTGGTCAGTCTTGGTATCATGGCTCTTGTACTTGTTTGCATAAGGTATATCACTAACTCGGGGGGGTGGGGCGTCACGCCCCTTGTTACCTGCCTCACTACGCTGGGCAGACCCGCACCCACGAATTAGTGATAGCCGGAGGTCAGCCATCTCAGCTGCCTCCTGTAGAGTTTTTGGTTGCTTTTCTTACAGGTTTAACGTCAGGTCGCCGCCCGTGCATTTGAAAAACTGCTCTAAAAGCACCAACTGTTTAATGTCGTCAAACGTAATAGCTTTCTCCGACCTCAGCCAATTCCCAAAAGCATCGGACAGCTCCCGGGCATGTTCCAAAAAGGTGCTCTCCCGACCCTTGGTAACATCCCCGGAACTTCAACCTGTACGTCTCTGGTTGTAGTTCGTATGCCCTCAGGACAGCCTCCTTGAGTTCCTCATAGATAATACACAACTCTATAGGCAATGCATCATAAGCCTTTAGTCCCTTGCCCACAAGTCTAGAGGAAACAAGGGCTGCCCACTTCTCCCCAGGCCACTGGTGTTCCTGGCACTTCTTCTCGAATCATGTTGGCTTTGATTAGAAGAAAATTAGGCTACATCTATAGTAGCCGCAAAAAAACAACATTAAAATAAAATATGAAAAATTAAATAAAAACTCTTTCTTTTTAATAATTAATTTTAAGATAATATTGTAGCTGAGTACTGAGCGCAGATGATTTTCCCTCAGTAGGCTGTGCTTCTTAAAGCTCGCTCTGGGAGCACAATGTTATGAATTAATGTATTATATTTGGGAAGGGTGATAAGATTTTTTTATATATAAAATGTATTTTTTTTTGGAGGAAACTGAGCTTGCATTCCATGAGTGGCGGAGTGGTTAGGAGTGGCAGATTCTAGCGACATTCTGCCTGTTCAGATATGGGCTAATGGTTGAGTGTCCCATATCTTGGGGGGGGGGGTGTGACGCCTCCCGGCGTTAGCAGAATGGTTGCCTGGGGCATTGCAGCTCGCTAGCGCTCGCCAGGATGGGGGGATAGGCTACAGTTTTCCTAGAATGATCTGCTTTATTTCATTAGTGTCGTGTTGCCACAGACAGTCTAGAAGTGGTCTTTGTTTTGGTCTGTGACCGCGCCTTATATTTTATATTCGCTATAATATAAATGTTGCTTGTGTGGGAGGCGAGCGAGAGAGTGTGAGGGAGTACACCCGGCAGCGAGGTGAGCTATGACGTGGCTCGCTTGGGCGCTGACGGCGTTGGCGGCAGGGTCGTCAACTAGTCCCTTCCCGTCGCGGCCTCGTGTTTTTTACCAGAGCTCAGAGCTTGCCTGACACGCGTATCACCTACATCCTTTGCAATTCTGTCCCCCATACTCGCGACTTTGCATACTATCTCTCTCTCTCGACTTCTCCTTTCTCATTCTCTAATCTTTATTAAACTCAACATCCCTTCTGGTTTCAGCATAGACGTTCACCGTCGACTAGTCATATTGTACGCGAAGCTCTCAGATATTTCCATGTATTAGGTTAAGGAGGTATTATGCTTTATTGAGGTTTAGAGAGACGGACTTTTCCGTATGTGTCCTCTCTTGGGAAGGTTGTAGACCGGTATAATATTATGTCTCCCTTGCAAGGTGTTGAGTGATTCTGCTTGGTTATCTAAAGCTAGACTAGGGGTAAGGTTACTGTGTCGTTGTCTCCGATGTGTGCAGTGTTAGCTAAGCTCTGCACGACATCGACAGGTACTGTGGGAGCCTAAGTTGTCTTCGGGTTGGTTTACTTTGCGAGCACAGCGCTGTGGTGTGAGAGGGCCATAGCCTATCCCTCACAACATAGTGCTGCCTCTTTGTGTTGACTTCTGAGGGATCGCCAGGATAGAGCTAGGTACTAGAGACCTAGATTTATCAAGAGAGCATCCCCGTCATATAACGTAATCTTCATTATACCACCCTCGGACAACGTTAGGCTACGAGCCGCATGCTCGCCCATTGTTGCCCTGCCTTGATACCCCAGCTAGACTTTATTAACTGAGCAGACACTGGTTAGAGATAAGCCCCCATTATTATATGTATGCAGCATTATTATTCACTGCACTTTTGAGCCGAGGTTGTTGTTCAGTTGCACAACCCGAGTAGGCTGTTGCGTTGTGTCACGAAGCATTTCTTTAGTTGTCGAGCATTACTACCTTTGTGCAGTCTTTATTATTCGCCTGCCTATTATTACTATATGTCCTAGCATTTATTGTGACCCGTATTCTGCATTATAATTGTTCAAGATTCTTTACGAACATCTTCCCAGCATCAGACTTATTTCAGAAGTTTCCAGTTGATGTTGCATGACTAGCATTGCACTTCCTTTAATACAGGAGTGCCAGTTATTTGAGTATCTACCGTAACGTAACGTTAATTAATCACGTTAACTATCTTTTCTTTGTGTAACATAATCGAGTAATCTTTTACTGTTTGAGAATAGGCTGTTTCACTGAGCGTCAGCCTAGTGTGTGTGCACCAGTTACCGAGTCATAGGATACCTCGTTGTCCAGGCACGACTCAGGGCGGTAATGGTGTTTTGTTTTCTAGTGTTAAAGGCAGGGGTTGGATCTAGTGTTACCGTTGTTGCTTTTTGCCATTATCTAGTCCAATGTTGAAGAGCCCTGTGTCTTTGAGAACCTGTATCGTAACATTTATTTTGCATTATATGTGTTTAACTTGAAGGGGTTCTGGGGAAACGGTTCTTGCTTAGTATCGGAGGCAAACTGAGAACAAATTGCTTCAAAATGGCAAACACCTTTAAAACCCTCAATACTAATTAAAGAAAAATACCTCAAGGGAGCCCTCCTCGTTTTTGGTTTCTCTTTCTCTGAGTTGTATCCATTCGGCCCCATTCAGCCTACTGTTTTAAGACGTTCATCCCCATCCAGGTGTCGATTTTTTTCCTGGCAAGCGGTAGCAAGCCAATATATTTTTATGAAATATTTTTGACAGCAGGCAAAATTTGTAAATATGTTGATAGAAACATTTCTCCGGCGAAGCCGGAGACCACCTTATAATGCTGGTGCGCTATCGCTCAACATGAACAAATCGATACCTGGATAGGGATAAACGTCTTAAAACAGTAGGCTGAATGGAGCCGAATGGATACAAGCCATAGAATGAGTAAAAAGGAGAGAAAACAAGCAAGTCACTCCATTTAATAAATAAACACCCAAACTTCGGGTAGCCTCTTATTATTTTAGTTGATGGGAGGATTTTGATTGTCTGTACCTCTTTCTCACTCCAGTTAAGCCGTATTACCTTTGAGATTTTAGGATGTTCGCCCCATTAGCTTGGCATTTTTTAAATCTTTCGCTCCATTTCTTTGTCAAAACTAAGACCATTCGTGTCATAAATGTCTTGATTTCTTCCTGGTTAGCGTTGACAACCATGTAATCAAGGAAACCCTCGTCCAGGATATTTTTTACCAACAAATGTAACAAATTATCTCGGATAATATATAAATAAATAAATAAACAAACACACCAAGACTGCCCACACTTTGAAATCATTGGGATATGAAAAGACTATCTAAATGTATATTGGTAATGATATATCTAACCTACTATTAGGATAGAAGGGTAAACCACTATCAATATACCTTTTTTTTTTTTTTTTTTTTTTAAAGAGACAATGAACGGAGGAAGGAAAAACACAGATAAAACAAAAAGGTCCATGTGCCTAAAGGCATCCTCCATTCATAAACTGTTTGTAAGAACTGGATTTAAACATTTGCAGATTGTAAGTTTGTGGAAAGCAATTCGAGGGAAGTGAATTCCAAAGAGTAGTAGCTCTGGGGATAAATGAATTCTGATAAGCAGAAGTTCTGCATTGTGGAGGAGAAAGTGTAAATTCATGGGCGCTCTCAGCTGCCCTAGTTCTACGCGGAAAGATGTGGAGAGGCGGCACAATTGAAGCAAGTTCCTCGGAACAATTGCTGTGAAAATATCTGTAGAATAATGCAAGGGATGCAACGTTTCTTCGTATGGATAATGTAGGAAGGTCCTGTGAGATTGCAGGGTTATTGATTAATCTAATAGCTTTATTTTGAATTTTGTCCAACTGCCTCAATGCAACCACTCCTCCACTTCCACCCCACAGAGGTGAACAGTAATCCATCTGAGAACGCACATGACTTTTATATATCATGGCCAACTGCTCGTCAGTGAAGAATTCTCGAACTCTGTACAGGAGTCCCAGTTTTTTAGAGGCATTCTTAGCAATGCTTCTAACATAATGTGTCCAGCTCAAGTTAGTAGTTAATGTTACACCGAGAATGTCAATACTAGGGGAAGTGGGAATATTTACATCATTAAAAAATATATGGGAGTCAGTGAGATTCTGTCGGTTAGAAAATTGAATGTATTTGGTTTTCTGTGCATTAAAGGAAACTAGATTCTTTTGTCCCCATTCATCAATTCTAGAAAGGTCCTGGTTCAGAGAAATTGCAGTGTTTATTTTGAATTTATAAGATCGGGTTGGGTGAAAGAATTGGTAAATGTGAAGGAACTGTGGAGTGTTGAGTCATCTGCGTAGGAATGTATTGGATTATGAGTGGTAGATATGAGATCATTGATATGAATGAGGAACAGAATTGGGGCCAAAACTGATCCCTGGGGAACACCAGCATTTATTGAGTGAAATTGAGAATAAAGGCCATCTACCATTACACATATTTTTCTGTTATGAAGATAAGAAGAAATTAGTGGAACTAATGATGCAAGGCCGTAGTGTGACATCTTCGACAATAAGGATTGATGCCAGACTCTATCAAATGCCTTTGATATATCCAGTGCTATTGTATGTGTTTCACCATGTTGGTCTGTATCTTGGTTGATTTGATGCGTAAGAAGGCAAAGCATGTCTGCAGTTGATCGACATCGTCTAAAACCATATTGCCTATCACTGATTAATTTATTATTCTCAAGATGCTTAATTATGTGATTATTTAATATAATTTCAAAGACTTTACCAAGAGTGGAAGTTATAGCTATTGGTCTGTAGTTTGATGGATCTGAAGAGGCACCTTTTTTAGGAACTGGATGGATGTTTGCTTCTTTCCAGGGTACTGGGAAGCATGAGGTATGAGTACACAGACGGAAAAATTTTGCCAATACAGGAGCGAGCGCCAAGGAGCAATTCTTAAGTACTATTGGAGGAATTTCATCTGGACCAGGAGCCTTATCTACTGAGAGATTCTGCAAAATAGTTTTGACATGTCTGGTGTGGATCTTAAGTGAGGGAATTTCAGGCGAATTAAAATTAAGTACAGGGACATCTTGATTTATTTTATCTAAGGTTGAGTTGGTGGAGAAAATATCCGCAAGAAGGTTAGCTTTACCTCGTGGGTCACTTACAAGATTGCCAGTCGGAGATTTTAATGGTGGAATGGATGAAGCAGTAGTGAAGTTGGATTTAAATGAGTTAAGAGTAGACCAAAATATTTTGTTATCATTTGGATTATTTAGAAGTTTATTTGCCTGCTTGTGGAGAAAGTTTGATTTAGTTAGGTTTAAAACAGTTTTGGCATGATTTCTGATGTTTCTAAAGTAATTAAAGGCTTCATGAGTTTTTGATCTTGTGTATGCATTGTAGGCTATTGCTTTTTGTTCAGTTACTCTAGCACAATTATGGTCAAACCATTTAGGTGAATTAGATCTTTTACTGTACTTTTGATGAGGAATAAAAGTTTCCATTCCAATGTTTACAAAATCTTGTATGTGGCTCAAGGTGGAGTGTGCATCATTAGAAAAGAAAGAGGTCCAGGGAATATCAATAAAGAAACCCTGAAGACCCTCCCAGTCTGCCCTATCGTAATGCCATTTAGTCTCCAAAACAGGTTCAGAGTGGGAAGGTGTGGTAGGTGATAGACAGGTGGCCTGTATCAGACAGTGATCAGCAGATCCAAGCCTCTCTCTCTCTCTCTCTCTCTCTCTCTCTCTCTCTTGCAACAAAAGAAAAATTGATAGAGAATTTGAATGTTGGTGATTAATTCAGTATTAGTGACCATCATATTATCACTTTCCATTTAACATTTAATAGCAACAAACTCAATGCCAGCAGAGAGAAAGTCCCAGATTTAAAGAGAGCAAACTTCCGTAAACTTAGAGCAATACTTAAGGAAACCGATTGCATTTTTCTGATTAACAAACAATATATGAATCAATCATGGATATTTTTCACCATAACTTACTCAACATGCAGCACATAAGTGCATTACGGAAACAAAACGAAGATCAGTGCATAATAATAAGCCTAAGTGGGGGTATAGAAAAATAGCTGAGTGTCTGCTTCCCAAAAAGAATGTTCATGATAAAATAAACACCTCTGATAACCAAGAAAATAAAGCGATATTCATAGATCTACGACGCAAAGCCAAAAGATAATTAAACACAATAAAAACACGCTAGATATACATGTTGCAAGTCAAAGTAAAACAAAAAAATTTTTTTTTTAGTTACATCAGGAAGAAGGAAGTGACTTCAACGATAGATCCGTTAATTGATGACAATGAAAACTACAAGAGATGATGCAGAAATGAGTAATGCCTTCAACACCTGTTTTGCATCACTGTTTACAACAGAGGACCATCTAATATCCCTACAGTATCACCAGCATAACTATACATTTTTGATTTTCTTAGCAATATCAGCATTACAGAGAAAGAGGTACTGAGATGTTTAGATAAACTGAAGGAAAATAAATCACCTGGAGCTGATACAATCACACCTAGAGTTCTTAAAGAAGCTAAATGTAAACTCTCCAAACCACTTAAACTACTTTTCAATAAGGCCTTGACAACTGGGATTGTGCCCAATGAGTGGAAGCTCGCGAACGTTACCCCGATGTTTAAAAAAGACGGCAAATCTTTGCCTAGTAACTATCGCGCAATCAGCTTAACCTCTGTTCTATACAAATGCTAGAAACTCTGATAAAAGACAGACTCGTAAACCACCTGGAGGAAAACAAATTACTAAAGTATACCCAACACGGTTTTCGAAATAATCGTTCCTCTTTGACCAACCTTTTAGACTTCCTCCATTACATCCTTAACCTATATGATGAAAGTAAACCTGTAGATATTATATACCTTGACTTCCAAAAGGCCTTTGATAAAGTTCTGCACAGACGCTTATTAATGAAGATAAAAGCACACAGAACAGAAGGCAATGTTTTGAATTGGATAGAAAATTGATTCGGAAAAAGAAAGCAAAGAGTAGTCATAAATGGGAATAGAAAGCATCAACATGGACCATGTAACTAGCAGTGTACCTGAAGGATCAGCATTAGGGCCAATGCTCTCGCAAATCTACATTAACGACATAGACGACGGTCTAACCTGTACAATCTCAGAGTTTGCAGATGATACAAACATTGCAAATACTGTACTCACAAATGGACATGTTCAAGATATGCAACACAATCTAGATAGGTTGTCAGATTGGGCTAAAATGTGGCAAATGAGCTTCAACGAAGATAAATGCAAAGTACTTCACATCAGAAACCGAAATGAGAAAGCAAACTATTCAATGAACGGCAACAAGCTAGAGTGTGTGGACAGAGAAACAGGCTTGGGAGTAACAATATCGAGTACAGGTAACCTAAAACCTAGTCAACAATGTACAGTGTGTGGACAGAGAAACAGGCTTGGGAGTAACAATATCGAGTACTGGTAACCTAAAACCTAGTCAACAATGTACAGAAAGCAAAACAATCATATAGTTCATAGGCAGATCTTTTGAGCATAAATCCAAAAAAATTTAGTCCTCACTCTTTACAATTCGTTAGTCCGTCCACTTCTGGAATATTGCGTTCAGTCCTGGTGACCCTACTACCAAAAGGAATAGACAAACTGGAGCGAGTTCAACGTAGAGTTACCAAAATGATACCGTGTTTGAGGAGCAAACCATATAGGGAGTGTCTTGAGGAATTGATTTGTTTTCCCCTAACACAGCGGAGATTAAGAGGAAACTTAATTGAAGTTTTCAAGATCATCAGAGGCATCAACAATTTGAACTGCAGTAAGTATTTGCAATCGACCAGTCAAATTACTAAAGGAGAAATGGTTACAAAATAATTGGTAAATAATTTAACTCGCATGAATAAACTTCTTCTTTAACGAGTTATCAATCTCTGGAATCAGCTTCCCCAAGATGTTATAGACAGCAAGACCTGTTGTTGCTTGATTTATTTTGTACTCTCTAATTCAAATATGTATCCTTTCTAATAACTTATTTATTCTTGCCTCTCTCTCTCTCTCTCTCTCTCTCTCGTGCCAATTACGTAACCTGGCCAATATATATATAAGCTCTCTTTCTCACTAACTTCCTCGCTAACTTTCACTCACTCTCACTCTCAGTCTCTCTATCTCCCTCTGTGTGTCTCTCTCTGTCTCTCTCTCTTCTACTTTGCTGGCCTATTCTTCCACTATAAATTGTCCCTGTCTAGTAGGATTAAGGCCGGACCACCTAGTTGGGACTGCAAGGTCTATGTGTGTCTGAGTATCTGTGTAACTCTGTGTAACTCTCTCTCTTTCTCCATGTATCGAATATGTATCCTTCCCAGTAATGTAATACAAATGAGTTCGACAATATGAAATATAACAACATGCTTATCCTCCATAGGAATACAACACGTAGCCATGGCTGGAAATTAGAACCGCTTTAAGGGGGGTGCCTGCTTTTTTTGTTATTTCTGTCCTTTTCTTTCTTTCTCTGGCTTGTATCCATTTTTCCCCATTCAGCCAACTATTTTAAGGCGTTTATCCCCATCTAGGTGTCGATTTCTTCCTGGCGAGCGATAGCGAGCCAGCATTATATGAAGAAATCCGGCTTCGCCGGAGACATTTTTCTATCGAAAAATGTACAAATTTAGCCTGCTGTCAAACAAAAATAAAAAATATGCTGGCTCGCTACCGCTCACCAGTAAAAAAATTACACCTGCATGGGGATAAACGTCTTAAAACAGTAGGCTGAATGGGGCCAAATGGATACAAGCCAGAGAAAGATAGAGAAGGACAGAACAAAAACAGGTCACCCCCCTTAATAATAGTATGGGACTTGCTCTATCTATGAACGTATAATATATTGCATGTAGAGAATAATACGGGTTAAAACAGAGCGATAACATACAGCACGTGTATCGTCTCGTGGTAGTGACGTGTCCGCTTGATTGTAAAGGTAGTGGCAATAAGTTAGCATAATTAACCCTCTCACGACCATAGGACGCAGAGGTTGCCAGATTAGCAATAAGAAAAAGATTACTCTCACTGTTATAATTACCTCTCCAAAATTAGTTTTCTGCCCACAGCTAACTCAAAGACAACTGCAGAGGTTGAAGTAAACAATCTAAAGGTTTATAGATACCCCTGACGGTAACAAAGGATTTAAAGTATCCCTAATAGGCTCAAAAATCGCGTCCTAATGTTTAAGATACTCTTGAGCATGAACGAACAAGTTGGTAGTAATGTTTCTGTTAGTATTAAGGTTCTCTTTCTTGAGCAATAGTCTTTCTTGTGTTGACTAATTTATATTTCAGTAATTTATTGATGTGGGACATGTATGCCATTTGGAATCAGTTCCCAGTTGTCTCATTGTATATATTGTCTGTATAACTATGTGGAATGTAACTATGATGTACTTTGTGACAATACATTGTTTTGAATTGAATTGTATTTTGAAAATGTTGAATATAGGTAATGTGTACAGTAGGTTATATTGGTTAAAGTAGGATATAGTTTAGTGTAGAGAAATAACTAATAGGGATGTAGGGAAAAAGGTATCTGCCTTGTATGGGCCAATAAGCCTTCTGCAGATGTCCATTTTCTTATGTTCTTATGTTTGTATGTACCGGTGCCGTCCTTTTAATTATATTCTGGCTATTTATTCATTTTCAAAAGGGCCTCTAGCAGCTAATAGGCTTGGAACTATCTCGCTTATTACCACAGATCCTTCATAAACTGCACCCAATCGTCTGAACATAGCTAGAATAATATTATAAATACATCACCGGTACAGAGAGGGGTTTACAAACTTAATCAACTGTGAGAGAGTCAAGTTTTTAGGAGAGTAATGCAAAGGTGTGTTTCCCTCGTCTGAACCAAGAAGAGAGTGATTTATTTAGCAAGATTTATCAGTCAAGGAAACTGGCATCTAGTGTGCCTTAAGTCACGTGTTTTTATGTTAAGGGGACAGTGGCTGTTTGTTGGGTCTATAATTCATTAATTCATACAGGTTTTTAGTTTCCTCCCTAGACCTCCATCAAGCTTAGAAGAACAAACTAGACCCCCTTTCCTGATATATTTGTAAATATTTCGTTAGAAAAATGTCCCTGCCAAATGCCGATTCCTCCTAAAATTACAGGCTCGCTATCGCTCGCCAGGAAATAAATCGACACCTAAATGGCACGAAGGGTCCTAATATTGACAAAGATATGGAGTGAAAGGTCATAAAATCCCCAAACTAATGGAACCAACGTCTTCAAATATCAAAACTAGTGGGGCTAAACATTAGGGAGAAGGGGGTCCAGAAAAACGGTCTGTCTCCCCTTAAGGTATCAATATGCATCCCAAGCGGTCAAGTTATGCCACACGTTTGCAATCATAAGCAAGCTCTCCCACGGCAGGTGAGGATGCGGGCTTAAGGGAGCCCAGTCGGTATTGTGCAGCATAATTTACTGGTTCGGCTCAATGGTTTAAGGAGGGAGTTTAGTTTGCTCTCTAAACCTAAATCACACTTTAAAAAAAACACCCACATGACCCCCCTTCGATATAAATTTGTAAAACAAATCGGTAAAAAAATGTCCCGACCGAAGGCCGATTCCTCTTCATATACAGGCTCGCTATCGCTCGCCAGGAAAAAAAATCGACCCTTAGATGACACGAAAGGTCTTAATATTGGCAAAGAAATGGGGCATAAGATCTGAATATCACCAAACTAATGGGGCAAATGTCTTGAAATCTCATAACTAATAGGGCTAAACATGAGGGTGGAAGAGGTCTCCAAAAACTAACTGCCTCCCCTTAATACTTACCCTAGTTTACCCTATTCAGCACCGGTCACATCCTTCTCATTATATCATGCCAATTATTAGACTATTTTATTCAGCTTAAGAAGGACGTCTACCAATATAACGGTTACAGATTATCTCAATGAATCCATTTAGCTATTATATATCCTTCCTACGCTTCAGAATACACCTGGAATTAACACAAAAAGATGTCACCCGCACCAAAGGAGTCAATAATGCAGAGCTTACACCGCTATGTGACTCCATTGTAAAGTTAGATAGTCTGGGTTATATTAAGGGAGCCAACCTCGCTGTTTTATCTCTTTCTCTCCCTTTCTCTTTGGCTTGTATCCATTCGGCCCCATTCAGCCTGCTGTTTTAAGACGTTAACCCCCATCCAGGTGTCAATATTTTCCTGGCGAGTGATAGCGAGCCAGCATATATATTTTTTGTTTTGACAGCAAGCTAAATTTGTAAATTTTTCGATAGAAAAATGTCTCCGGCAAAGCCGGATTTCTCCATACAATGCTGGCTCGCTATCGTTCGCCAGGAAGCAATCTAAACCTGGATGGGGATAAACGTCTTAAAACAGTTGGCTGAATGGGGTCGAATGGATACAAGCCTGGGAAAGAGAGAAAAGGAGAGAGAGATAAAAAAAAAAAGCCGGTGACCCCTCTTAAATATCTTACATCATTAACATTCTCGGTTTGTATTTCGACATTTGTATGGTCTTTCACTTAATTTTGTGTCCGTTAGTTTTTTGTATTCCAATGATTTGTTTTTCGTTTCGCTTGATACTTGTCCTCGTATCTGTCGTTTTACCTATATTGTTCTTGTTCAATTGTTCCGTTCAATTCTTTTTCTCGCCTATCTGCTATCTGCTATCTTCCTTTCTTTACTGTGGCCACTGGTTTTGAGGAGGAAACTTTAGTATTTCTATTTGTATATCCATTGTTTGCATATATCAACAAAATGGGGTGAATCATTAGTAAATCATTAGTAAAGTGTATGCAGTGCCAAGTGAAAATATATTACGGGGGAGGGTACGTACCGGTAGTTGCATTTTCTGGACCCCCTCCTCCCTCATGTTTAGCCCCATTAATTTCGAAATCTTAAGACGTTCGCCCCATTAGTTTGGTGATCTTAAAACCTTTCGCTCCATTTCTTTATCAATATCAAGACCATTCATTCCATTTATGTGTTGATTTTTTCCTGGCGAGCGATAGCGAGCCTTTAATTTGGGAGGAACCGGCCTTCGCCCCAGAAAATTTCTACCGAAAAATACACGCATTTACACGAACGGGATCTTGAGGATAATTTATTATATTTGATGGAGGTCTAGGGACGAAACTAAAACAAATAATATATATGTATATACAGTTAACTCATGGACGGATGGACGGACGGACGGAAGGTGATAGGACGCTAAAAAATCTAACTCGTCCAAGGTCTTATTGTAGAGAAGCTATGTTGTAAATCTTATAATATTCGGTAAAGAAGTCTATCTATCTATCTATCTATATGCTCAGGCCCATTTCCCACTTTTCCCATTTGTTAATTTTATTTTTAAAGAATTAAAGAAGTAATGAAAGTTAACCCATACGCTGCTGTTAGTGAAATGTGGTGGCAGCGCCTCAAGATTGTTTTGGTAAAAAGATGAAAATCGAACTTGTCCAAGGTCTCTCAGTAGTGAAACTATGTTGTTATAAGTTATATCAAAATCAGTAAAGACATTTAGCAGCTAGAGTGATGACAGGAAAAGTTAACGCACGGATGGATGGACAGACGGACAGAGTGTATATCATAAAATGTCCCATCGACAACGGCCGTATAAAAAGCATTTGTGCAAATGGGCTGTAAATCTCCACACCTATTCCCTGGCTGACCCTTCTCAAAAGTGGTAGAAATATGACCTAAATTACTCTAGTCGTGTGTGAGTTATAGAGGTTAATGTTCAAGAGTTGTGGCCTACTTATTTGGAACAAGGTATAATTCAAGTTCAACCTTGCCCGGCAGGTTAACCTGAGTAGTACTGTATCATGGCTACTATTGGACCATTTTTCAGCTTAGGAACAGTCTTCGAACTGTCTTAATTAATCCTTTTTACTACAACAGATCTTTCTTAAACCGCACAAAGTCGTCTGAATATAGATAAACATAAAATACAAAAGACGTCCGTCGCCGGTACAGGAGTTGAATGTTAGGGATCAGACTAAAAGTGCTCCAGCCGAACTATCCCCGTTTGTTCAAAACCTCCATAATTAGCTTATCACTATTTGGTCCACGTCTTGGGTTTTGATTGCTGCTGCCATTTTTTAGCAATATATTATTATATATATTGCTCCCGAGACTAAGAAAACCGCCTCCCCAGACCCCCTTCAACCTAAGGAAACCACCTCCCCCGATCCCCCTCAAACAAAGAAAACCGCCTCCCCAGACCCCCCTGAAACTAAGAAAACCGTCTCCCAAGACCCCCTTCAACCTAAGAAAACCGGGTCCCAAGACCCCCTTCAAACTAAGAAAAACGCCTCCCAAGACCCCCTTCAACCTAAGAAAACCGCCTCCCCAGACCCCCCCTGAAAGTAAGAAGACCGTGTCCCAAGACCCCCTTCAACCTAAGAAAACAGGGTCCCAAGACCCCCTTCTAACTAAGAAAAACGCCTCCCAAGACCCCCTTCAACCTAAGAAAACCGCCTCCCAAGACCCCTTTCAAACTAAGAAAAACGCCTCCCAAGACCCCATTCAACCTAAGGAAACCGCCACCCAGGACCCCCTTCAAACTAAGAAAACCGCCTCCCCAGACCCCCCTTCAAACTAAGAAAAATGCCTCCCAAGACCCCCTTCAACCTAAGAAAACCGCCTCCCAAGACCCCCTTCAAACTAAGAAAACCGCCTCCCAAGATCCCCTTCAAACTAAGAAAACCGCCTCCCAAGACCCCCTTCAAACTAAGAAAGGGCCACCTAGAGCCCCTTCAAACTAAGAAAACCGTCTCCCAGACCCCCTTCAAACTAAGAGAACCGCCTCCCCAGACCCCCTTCAAACTAAGATAACTGCCTCCCAAGATCCCTTCAAACTAAGAAAACCGTCTCCCAAGATCCCCTTCAAACTAAGACAACTGCCTCCCAAGATCCCTTTCAAACTAAGAAAAAAGCCTCCCAAGACCCCCCTTCAAACTAAGAAAACCGCCTCCCAAGACCCCCCTTCAAACTAAGAAAACCGCCTCCCCAGACCCCCTTCAACCTAAGAAAACCGTCTCCCAAGACCCCCTTCAAACTAAGAAAGGGCCACCTAGACCCCCTTCACACTAAGAAAACCGCCTCCCAGACCCACTTCAAACTAAGAAAACCGCCTCCCAGACCCCCTTCAAACTAAGAAAACTGCCTCCCACACCCCCTTCAAACTAAGAAAACCGCCTCCACAGACCCCCTTCAAACTATGAAAAGGGCCACCTAGATCCCCTTCAAACTATGAAAAGGGCCACCTAGACCCCCTTCAAACTATGAAAAGGGCCACCTAGATCCCCTTCAAACTATGAAAAGGGCCACCTAGACCCCCTTCAAACTATGAAAAGGGCCACCTAGATCCCCTTCAAACTATGAAAAGGGCCACCTAGACCCCCTTCAAACTATGAAAGGGCCACCTAGACCCCCTTCAAACTATGAAAAGGGCCACCTAGACCCCCTTCACTCTATGAAAAAGGTCACCTAGACCCCCTTCACACTATGAAAAGGGCCACCTAGACCCCCTTCACACTATGAAAAGGGCCACCTAGACCCCCTTCACACTATGAAAAGGGCCACCTAGACCCCCTTCAAACTATGAAAGGGCCACCTAGACCCCCTTCAAACTATGAAAAGGGCCACCTAGACCCCCTTCACACTATGAAAAGGGTCACCTAGACCCCCTTCACACTATGAAAAGGGCCACCTAGACCCCCTTCACACTATGAAAAGGGCCACCTAGACCCCCTTCACACTATGAAAAGGGCCACCTAGACCCCCTTCACACTATGAAAAGGGCCACCTAGACCCCCTTCACACTATGAAAAGGGCCACTTAGACCCCCTTCACACTATGAAAAGGGCCACCTAGACCCCCTTCACACTATGAAAAGGGCCACCTAGACCCCCTTCACACTATGAAAAGGGCCACCTAGACCCCCTTCACACTATGAAAAGGGCCACCTAGACCCCCTTCACACTATGAAAAGGGCCACCTAGACCCCCTTCAAACTATGAAAAGGACCACCTAGACCCCCTTCAAACTATGAAAAGGGCCACCTAGACCCCCTTCGAGCTATATATAGAAATATTATGTCTCGCTTGAAGGCCGGTCTCTACTAAGTTGCAGGCTCGCTATCGATCGCCCAGAAATAATTGACACCTGACCTGATCCCATATAGTCAAAAAGCTCAATTACCTAAACACCATTGCTACAACGTCTCGGGGATTATTATGGTATTGTGTTATATTGTTATTGAGTGTTTTCATTGCTGTTGCCATTTTCCATCAATATATATTTAGTTTCCCCCTAAACTAAGAAACACGCCTCCCCAGACCCCATTCAAAATATAGGAAAACAAATGCCACCCAGACTCAAGATAGATATGTAAATTTTTCTGTAGAAGAATGTCCCGGCCAAAGGCCAGCTTCTCCTGATTTGTAGGCTCGCTATAACTCGCCCAGAAAAATCTACACCTAAATTGGTGAAGTGTCTGATAACAGCCAAGCTAATGAGATGAAACGCGAATTAATTTCAAAACTAATGGCGTGAAAGAGGGCAGCTCCAGAAACACCCACCCTGCCCCAGAGAGGGTTAAACCTACCAAACAACCACACTGACCAACACAAACCACAATAAACCAATGGTATGTGTGTGTGTGTGTTTGTGTGTGTGTGTGTGTGCTGGAAAGACATATGGTGTGCTTGATAAGTGCAGTGAAATGAATAAGAGGAGGAGGTGTTTGTGAGAGCTAGCTGAACTACTCTCTATGTAGGTGAGACACAAATAGAAACCATGAGTTCCAGCAACTCCACAGCACACGCCTATTAGGTCTCACCTGGATATTCCCCTGCTCGATTTGGTGCCTATTATCTCTGAAGACGAACTTTTAAATTTGACCCTGTTTTCGTATATATGGAGACAATAGGCAAAGCTGCTCCCCATAGTTGAAGGAATGCCAATTTCAAAGCACATCAGAGTTTTGAAACATACAATGTCCGGACTTTGAACACTGAAGCAAATTTGACTATCCTATGTGTGAGGAATGGAGAAATGATAAATGGGATATCGAGAAAGAGAGTTTTCTCTTTGATCTCTTCATCCCGTTTTATTTCTCGTGAGTGGTTTTGGTCTGTATTTTTTTTATTTGTATGGACCTTCACTTCATTTATATGTGTGTATTAATATCCGAGAGATTCCTCTCTATTATCGGATTGTTTTTTTGTGTTATTGTTATTAATCGTGATATTTATGGACTTTCACTTTAGTTTTACACCTTCATTATTTATTTGTAATATTCATGGAATTTTACTGTTTTCTGTTTGCTATATTATTCGTGATGTTTATGGACCTTGATTTTATTTTGTTTTTGTTTGTTTTATTCGTGATGTATATGGACTATAGTTGTGTCTTGTTTTGTCTTGCTTTTGGACTTTGACTTTATTATTTGTTTGCCTGTGTGTTATGGTTTATATTGTTATGGACTTTTGATTTATCATGTGTGTAATTTGTATTTGTGTTTGTATTCGGACTTTAGTTTTTGTTCGTTTGTATTTATTTCTGTGTTTTTGCTTTTATAAATAGGATATTTCCCCCTGCTAGCTTTCTTCCAACGCTGTAAAAATAATATTTATAAAAAAAAGGTATACGAATCAAAGAGGTATGCTGATAGTTATTTTATTTTTAGTTATATTTATTGTATTAAATAATGGTTAACTGCCACATACAATAAATAGGGAATAGGGAAGTTTTAGTTTTCTTTTGGCTCCCTTCTGCCTCATGTTTAGCCCCATTAGTTTTGAGATTTTAAGATATTCGCCTTATTAGTTTGGCGATCTTAAGACCTTTTGCCCCATTTCATCGTCAATATTATAACCTGTTGTGCCATTTAGGTGTGGATTTCTTCCTTACGAGTGATAACAAGCCTGTAATTAAGAAGGAAAAGGCCTTTGGCCGGGATATTTTTATACCGAAAAATGTATATATATACCGGTATATATATATATATATATATATATATATATATATATATATATCTGGAAGGTGTAATTAGGTTATTTATGTGTTTTTCTTCGCCCCCTTTATATAAATAAAAACAGCTGCTTTATATAAAAATACAGTGAACACGGCGTGCAGAAATATATGAAAATGTTTTGAGACAAACATTATTTCTAATTTCGTTGTTTAATAACGCAATAAAAATACCTGAATACATTACTACATACCCGGACAATATTGTACTATATCCAAAAACCTCTCTCTCACACACACACACACACACACACACACACACACACACACACACACCAATTTATTGGCATGATTAAAGAGATCAGTGGAAACAGGCAAACAGTAAATATAACATATTGAAGTGTTAATACAATATATTGAAGTATTAATATAATATATTGAAGTGTTAATATAATATATTGAAGTGTTAATATTGTATATTGAAGTGTTAATATAATATAGAGTGAAACCAAATGGAAGTTAAATTTTGCTGAATGTTATGAACAGAAAAGCAGGAACAATTGTTTATGTCTTCGGGTAATAAATTATTATATTATAACAATATAATTGGACAGATTGCAAACGAAAATACAAAGCACACATTAAAATAATAAGATAATACGAAGCTAAATATTCACCAGGTCTAATTAAAACAAAATATTATTACGTAGTAATGTCATTTTTATTCGCAGGGAGAGTTTTAATAAATAGTGGTAGCTGCAACTACCGAAATCTATATTTTCTGAAGGATAACGGCAGTGGTAGCGCCATTATCATTGAAGTTGAATAGTTATATATTTCGAAACTATATATATATATATATATATATATATATATATATATATAGATAGATAGATATAGATAGGTATATAAATAGATAGATATAGATAGATAGATAGATAGATCGATAAAGTACTGTATATATGTATATAATCTAAACAATTGAGAACGGCATGAATACAAATTGTTTCAGAAAAACAATAATACAAGACTAACATACACACACACACACACATACAACCCCCCCCCCCCACACACACACACTAAAATTAAACACATATATACAGAGAAGTGAAATACTTTGTATTTTTTTTTACCATGAGCGAGGCAATATATTTATATTATTTTAGCTTGACAATCTCTACTAAATATATCTTTGACCTTTTGCACTTGTCATTATTCAAATATGCCATTTGAAGTTGAAATATGGATGTTACTTTGCATAACACAGTATACATACATTTCTTATTTGCTTGTTAACCCTTTCAGTACCGGTGACGTCTTATATATTTGACTTGAGCTACATTTAGACGATTTTATGCAGCTTAGGAAGAATATATGGTCGCTAAAAGGATTGAGTTAGCCTGTAGCCTTTTAATTGGTACACATCTTTCCTAAGCTGAATACAATACAATAGTCTAATAAACACCAGAATATAATGAATAGGCTGTCACCGGTACTGAAGGGGTTAATGAACAATACAACAAATCTATTGAATATTTCCAAGATATATAGAGTATTTTTATATACATGCGACGTTCAATAATTGACCCATTCAGTACCGGTGACGCCCTGTTGGCTACTATCATGGTATTTTAATCATACTAAGAAGGACGTCTACCAATTAAAAGGATACAGACTACCTCAATTAACCTTTTTGGCTTCTATTTATCCTTCCATAGCTTCATAAAATAGTCTAAATGCCGCTAAAATACAAACGAAAATACATGACCGGTAGAGAAGGGGTAAATATATCACTAATAAAGGAAGCTATGACAAAAGGTAAATACATTTTTTGGGGGTATATATAAAATTATTACCTCCACCATCGGAGTTGGGCGGAGGTTATGTTTTAGCCTCGGTTTGTCTGTCTGTCTGTACACAAAATATCTCGCAAAATTACAACCCGATTTTCACGATATATGGACGTGGGCTTATAGAATA
>CM064484.1:6150222-6370222 GCA_032716605.1 Paralithodes platypus | reverse complement strand
TGATTAACCTTCAATGCAATAATAAATGAGAGTCCCGTATCTTCCGTACTTCAAAAATACTTCAATACCCTAGGTAATGATCCTAGAGTTACAATGTAGAGAGTTGAGGTTATAAAGATATTGTCACAGGGGGGGCCCCCCCCTGGGGAGTCACGCGTACGGCTCAGCTGAACCTTTAAATCTGACCGCGTGATCTTGCCCTCAGGTCAGGTCACTGGGAAGGTCACCAGGTGAACTGAGATAGTAATAAATACTTTTTCTAGTTAGTGCAACGATATTCTTAGGCAGAATGCAAGGTGAATTTAAATTACAAAAAGGAACTGAGATTATTATTTATAATAACTGAGAAGTGTCCAATTAGCTCAAAAGGGAATTTATATCTTATCACGGAATTATATTACTTGAACATATGCTACGATAACAAACCAAACTTAGGAATTCGTGTTTCTATATTTCTCTGGGACAGAGCAAAGTAATAACGTGAATTTGATAGGAGTAGAAATGGATTTTAATATGTCTACGGGATGGTATTAATTATGTCAAGATGTAATCTTCAATATTCGCGACTAAGACAACACACGAAGATAAACAAAATAATTACTGAGTTCCAATAGACTCAGACTGGAAAGGATGTTATAAATTAATCTTAATAAGTTAGATCTGAACTGGTTAACAGATATCGATCGAAAGATCGTACAAAGTAATTAAGTTGTCGCTAACGAAGAAGTTTAGCTCATTGATATTTAAAGCAATATCAGACTCGTCCTGAACGGGTTAGCAGGGCGAGGTGCATAAAATGTACAGGCACAATTAGTACATGGACGTAGGCGACGAAGTCCTACTCATTGATACTCAAAACAAATAGTACCAGACTCGGGTCTGAACGGGTTAACAGCTGCGAGGTGAATTAAATACACAGATACAATTAGTGTATGTTGGACGAAAGTGAGACGAAACACAGAGGAAAGAATTCCTAAACATGGCATTCGAAATATCACAACATCAAGATTTACAAGAACATAAAAGCACGTCTATAAGATATATTTCATAAGTGATTACTGAATACAAGATGAAAGGAATTACACTATGCACTCGTTGGAAAATTTGGCGTAGGTTCTAGGTAAAGAGCGAGTATATAAATGGATTGATCACGGAAGATACTGGGACTTCAACTCACAAATAATAAATCAACATACACGTAGTCAGTAAATGTGCGAGCATGGGGGGCCTGAATATATGTTAATAACACTGATATGTAACGTATGCGTAAGTTATGAATTAAAGATAGTCTTGAACAAGGATCAAGGAGTTAAGGCAAAATTAATATAGAATAATACAGGTTCAGAAGGATGAAGCTTATTACGCAGGTGCCTGGTCTAGGGCACAGATCACAATTAATTCAGGGCACAGCACGGTTCACATATTTACATAATCAATACCTCACAACAATAACCAACAAAGAGAGACACAGAAACACTTAAGTATTTGGGAGGGCAGAGGGACGAGAGTACTGGTCTGGCTGGCGTAGAGGGTAGTAGCCAATCTTGCACGGCTGGTTACCTCCTCGAGCAGGGGTCCTGGGTTTAGGCCTGTTTACGTAATTTGAACAGGGGTCCTAGGTCCGGGCCTGTTTACATAAGTCGAGCAGGGGTCCTAGGTCCAGGCCTATGTACGTAGCTTGAGCAGAGGTCCTCGGTTCAGGGCGCTGGGCAGCAGACGGGTAGCCCTTCTGTAATCCGGAAGGTGCTACGTCAGGAGGCACTCTCGAGGGGCAGGGGGCGGAGGTTGGGGCAGACCGTAGATATCACTGTCCCAAAAAGCCTGAGTCCTGAAGGGGGTAAGACTAATCGGTAGGTGATGGTTTGCATACATTCTTCGGGATTTTCTGAGGTCCTATGCTAATTTATTCTTGATTCAGGTGTCAATGAACTCGGGGGGGAAAGGGGTATTGAGAAGAGAGGAAAAGTGGTTGTTGTGAGGTACATATACATTCTAGCCTTGGAACTTAGGTATTATCATATGGGCCTGGTTCCAAGGTAACATTACAATATTTAATGGGGAAACTGGAACGTCCAGGGTTACTGTGAAAAATAGAAACACTTAAGGCTTGTAATGCAGCAATTGTCTTGCAGGTCCCCTAATTATCTGAGTACATATACATAGAGGATTGTGTCTGTATCCTCGGGGGCATGGAGTTGCCAGGCATTATCAGGTCCATTTGTTCCTGTAATATTCGGGGCGCTGGTGAGTAGATTGCATAAAGGAGTGTTCATCATATTCCAGATCTGGCGGAATAATACAGGGAGCCTCACTTCTGGTGGAGGGTACGTAAAAGGAGGGTTCTAATTGGTGGTCCCAAGGCGGTTGTGGTTGGCTGAGGAAGACGGCTTGTGACTGGCTGAGAGGGCACTCCGTTCTCTTGGAGGGCTGTTGGCGTGAGAGAGAACTGGGGGTGGACGGCTGGGCATGGTCAACTCGGGTAGATTCCGGTCTACTCGGAGGGGGAACTCAGGTAAACGTCCTCGTTGTCTGTCCTGGCCACTCGGTGTATCGTTGGTTTGGGGCCCATCATCTCACATATATGTATATATATATATATATATATATATATATATATATATATATTATTATATATTTGTTTTTCTTTTTTTTCATCTAGAAAGACGGTCGGGTTATAAGAAGCAAACTAATATGAAATTGGTAAAACATCGCAAAATACAACACCCTCAATAATTGTACCATATAATTTAGAAGTTACTTATACTAGTAGAGTTTGAATACTTACAATAATCAGTATAAATTATCCTACAGAGTTTTAAGTTCCCATTATAACCTTCTGTACGATCGCTACTAATAGTTTCACTTACTTTGACTTTGGTCTCAAGGCAAAATAAATATTAACCCCTTCTGTACCGACGACGTGTTTTCATTTTATTCTGGATACTATTAGACGATTTTAGTCAACTTATAATGGGCCTCCAGCAAATAACATGCTTGGAACTATCTCACTTAACCTTTATGACCTCAGATCCTTCCAAACCTGCACACAATCGTCTACACATTGCAAGAATTAAATAAGAAATACGTCGCCGGTACAGAAGGGGTTAATCAAATCAAAAGAAACTATGATGATAAGATGCAAACTTATTTCTTATAGTAGATATTACGCGCGATTGATAGCATGCTCTGGAAGAGGTTATATCTATAGTGATAAGATAGTTTCCATACAACATAAATGTTTCCAAATGGTGAGGCTTGATTGCCCGTCCTATCTAATACTCCAGCTAAAGCTCGACGATCACAATTCCTATTGTTCAAGCCTGCATAGGTTGCAAGTAATATTACGGTATTACCTACTTCTCAGATCGAGTTAGATTGTAAGTAGTCCAACCGTCTGATCAGCCTAGTGTCATGTGATAGCTGGGTGCGTACGTCCCGAATCAATCGATTTCTAGACTCTGACAGCATGGCACGTATGACCCGAACTGTCAATTACATAAACCTGGCTTCTTCGATAGCTGGGTACGTACGTCCTGAATCTATCAATTGAATAAAATATAAATATATATGTAAAATTATTCGGTAATGTAAACCTATGTTTAATTATCTTTGATCTTCCTATAAGGACCTGGCACTATTACTAACTGAATAGCTTTCGCTATGCTAACCAAGTACAGCTAACACCCACGTGTTGTAGTATGTATTGCATCATTTGTCTAAACATTCTTTGAAAGGGTTGTCCAAGAGGACACATCACTTTTTAAATGACGAGGACAGTCAGTCTAAAACATTCTCCCTATATCTCTCTGATAATATAGGTTGACCAGCTATCTTCTCGATATTGTGTGTATACTGTGGGTAATAGCTGCCCCCTTTTTAACAGTTTCTGCTATCTTCTTCTCACAGATATTTATCTCTTTATGGTGGGTAACAGCTTCCCCTTTTTAACAGCTTCTTCGGTCTTCTTTGTACAGGTATCTTCTCATTATTGTGGGTAATAGCCGTCTCTAGCCACCCCGAGCTGGATAGGGATTATTTCTTCTTTTAACCCACCCAGCTTTGAACTTCCCGCATCCTCTTCTCCCTCTTTTTTTTTTTTTTTTTTTTTTTTTTTTTTTTTATGTGGAAGAGGGAGACAAAAGGCAAAACTGACAGTGACGAGTGCCTCCCCCAGAGTTGAAACAGTGACAGGGCCAAAATCAATGCATGTTCGAGCCAAAATGTCTGGACACACAGAGTTTGAAGAAATTTAAGTCATAGGATGAGGGAAACATGAATTCAGGGAGAGAGTTCAGAGCTCAACTGTTGAATAGAACATAAGAACATAAGAACATAAGAAAATGAGAGTCTGCAGAAAGCCGATTGGCCTAAGCAAGGCAGATCCCTGTCCCACACAACCCCAATTCAATTACAAAGCCCAATTATAGGCTCCACACTCTAATACCCTGAGGATCATCTTACCAAGACGGTTAGGGATTAACGCAGGATTATGGGGGTCTGCAGAGTGCTGATTGGCCCAACCCGGCTGATCCCCCTTCACACCCAACCCCTCTCGTCCATATGCTAAGAAGAAGGATTGGGAGTATTGTTTCACTCTTGAGTTGGAGAGTTGTACAGAGTATGGGTGGGATTGTGTTGCAAGAGGGGTATTACGTACCCAACATAGAGGAGATGGTATACACTGAGAGAGCTCTGAGGAATACTGTTTATTGTAGTAGCGATAGAATAGCGACAGAGATGCAACATTGCGGCGTAGAGAGAGAGATTGCAGAGATAACGTGAATGGACGGGAGTTAATGATACAAAGGAGTACAAAGGAAATCAAGCAACACAAGTCGTGCGCCCCTTCTTGGCTGCTTGTCCTCCAAAACACTGAGGACCAAGTGTCCAAACAATGGTTTAGAGGGGGTAAGGAAAAATTGAAAAGGGAACTACTGCCCTGGAACTAATGCCTGTGGCAGGATTAGAACTCACTTGGATGCTGAAGCGCTCCGGGTTGCCATTGCGCTCAGAGTGGGTGCGACAGTTTGTCACCCACACACTTGCAAGTGTGGTGTGTTGATGGATGCTCAAGGTCACTATGCCTTGTCATGTAATCACAGCGCAGGCCGCCTGCCAAGACGCTCTGCACTAAATGATGTCATAAAACGGGCCCTGCAGAGTGCTAACCGTGCATCAATCCTTGAACCACATGGACTTTTCAGAGAAGACGGCAAACGGCCAGATGGGATGACCACTTTCCCTTACAAGAATGGCCGGTGCCTCGTGTGGGATGCCACATGTGTTGACACTTTCTCCATGACCAACATCACCAGAAGCGCCAACGAAGCAGGTGAAGCCGCCCGGATAGCAGAAAGTAGAAAGCGAGAAAAATATCAAGTCATCGCCAGAAGTCATCAGTTCGAGCCTCTGGCATTCGAAACTTCAGGAGTCTTCGGCCCTACCACCCTTATTATGGTGAATGAAATAGGCCGTAGAATCAGAGAAGTTTCAGGAGAACCCCGGGAAACCCTCTGGCTCAAGAAAAGACTAGGGATGGCTATCCTCCGGGGCAATGCCACCAGCGTCATGAGCTCAGTATGACTGGGCCATGCCACTGTGTGAGGCCCGGGCAGGAGTGGTGCATCCGTAGTCTTTCCACGGTAGGGTATACAAATAAACTTTATTTGTATTTAGCATGTTTGATGTACATAAATAAAAGGAGATGTGTCGGATGGTTGAAAGACACAGTTACTCGCGCGTTTGGGGCTAGCAACAAGAATTATGAAAAACATGTATCCATCATACAATTCACTGTCTTTCACTTCACTCACTCACCCCCGCAATTCACCGGAGGATAACAGGTTTTTCACAATACGTAGACGGAGGTCTTTTTTTATAGAAAGGACGTTAGTAGTTGACAGTTGAGTTAGTAACATAACACAGTTATAAGTGATCTTTCGTGTATCTGGGAAAAAGAGAGTAACATCTTAGTATTTTATATATGCAATAATCCTTAATGAATCTGAGGGGGAATAAAATAAAGTTATTCATTTACAAACGCAGTCAGTCGTGGGCTTGAGGCAAGGTATTTGTTTATGTGAAGTTTAAAAGAATCAACGATGCTGCAGTCTATAACGTATCGTATCGGGGAAGCCCATTCCACAACTTGACAGCTCGATTGAATAAGAAATTCTTAAATTTGTGAGAGTTAAAAGATTTACCAATATTTTTGCAACCGTTTCCCCACGTGTAATTATATTGGTCAATAGTGAAGTACTTACTGTAGTGGGGCAGATAACTGGAATAATCATTCATTTCTGGAAACAAGCACCAAAATTGGCACACATACTCCTTGGGGATTGCTCTTTTGATAAAACCCGTTAGCCACCTAAAAATTCAAGATGGCGGCCATTTTTCAAGATAGCCGCCATTGAATATACAGAAACATTGCATTTCGCAATAAAATCGCAAAGACTTGTCCTATTTGAATGATCTTGGTGTCAAATCATACATTTTTCACTATGTAGAATCCGAAATTGGAACCATGGTCTTACTCACTAGCTTCCTTGTACCATAATATCAGTCCCGGAATCATAATTAGGGTAAAAAGTGCCCATATCATAGGCACCATCAGTCCGATATATTATTAGATGTACATGTAGGCAGTAGGCCTATACTTGTTTGTCACTTATTGTCTTGCTGCCTGGATGAGTATACTACAACGCTTCTAAACCTCGCATCTGCAGCTGCACAGTGCCATGCAGGTCAGACCAAAGCAGTAGCATTTGCATCAACCGCATCATTTCGACTTGCATCCACACTTGGTCAGCTGCTGGCAACTCTCTGCAATGGGTGGGAGCTCTGTCCAAACGATCTGCTACAGATCTCCTTTCTTTGTCCAGCCCCAGTTGGCAGGAGTCTGCGTTTCTGGTTGACGTACTGTTGACTGACTCCAGATGCAGCCCGCCTGGTAGGCAGCACGCTTCACATGCTGCTTCAGTGCTGCTCGGGTTGGTGGAATGGCTTCATACGGCCTCTGCTTCCGAGCAAACATGTCCAACCTTGCATCATCGATACCTTCAGCTGTGCTGGATCTGTCGTACATCATGATCACGAACTTCTCCAAGGTCTCCAGGTCTTCAGTTGAGATTTGATGTCCGCTCCGTGTTCAAGCATGGCCACAAACTGAAGAAGAGTGAATGGAATGGCCTGCTCGATGCACCCCTCATGGAAGGTTCCATCAAATGTGGACTTGTGGTCCAGCATATGTCTTCGCAAGATGTTAGCTGCTTTGCCAAGGATAATAGCTTCACTATAATAGTCAGAAGCTTCTGACAAGACAAAGCCCACATCTTTCTGGACAGCCAGAAGAACATCCCTTCCCTGCTTGTGCACTTCCAACTCAGGTATTTCTGACAGCAGTTTTTCCTTCAGTCTTGTGGAGTTGACAGCAGGTGCATCAATACCCAGCTGTTCCAGGCGCTGGGCATACAGGTGAACTATGTCTGCAAGTCGGAAGACTGCAGGACCCTCGCCAGATCTGGTGGTCTCCACTAGATATGTAACTAGCTCTGAGAATGCCTGTGGGTGGGCATCCTCTTCGGGTGCACGTTCTTGTTCGAGTCTCTTGGTGGCTCTGAGGTACGTCCTCTCTCTATTGTACAGGTCTGTCAAGCATGCAAAATGGTATTTGAGCTCCTGTGCAATAGCATCTCCACCGCTGAGTCTTGCAAGAAGTTTTCCGTCATTTAAAGTTTGGGCACATTCATTAAGTCTGTTATTGAGGTTCATCGTCATAACTTGTCTGAGTTCAGAGGATGGGGCTTCTTTGTCACATATGAAACACGTTTGGCCTTCAAGGCTGGTTCTACGCAGCTTGGTCTGGCATTCTACTGGTTGAGCACTCTCTGCTTTTCTTTTTCTGGCTCTCTCCAGTTTCGTGTTGTTGAACATAAGGCGACAACTTTGGTGATACTGCGCCTTGTTCCTCCTGAGAGTTTCTTCAATGCCACCACCATCATCAAGTCTGGCTGGATCCAGAACAATAGGCATCTCATTAATAAAGAGGGGAATAGTAGTAGCAATCATAGTGTAGCCATCATGTTCTTGTGGTTGTTGTGCACGTGGTGACTTGAGCTCTTCACTCTTCTTCTTCTGGCAAAGACAACACTTGCTCCAGTCAGTCCGGAATTTAGACGGTCCTGGATCTGTATTTGCCATCTTGGTGAATACAGTATGATAATTATCTGTAACACAGATATAATAGATAACAGATAATCACAGTACATAACAGATAATCACAGTATGATATAACACAGTATGTTATATGATAACAGATATAACAGATAATCACAGTATGATAATTATCTGTATTCAGTGAATCAAGGCCGAGGGGTTATCCTTTTACCACCTTGATCACAATCATGCACAATAAGGTATGGGATACGACTAGGTTCGGGAATAAAAATATATGACCTACACCTAGCCCGATCGTTCATCCAGTATCATTTAAGTCCCATGCGATCTGTACACCATCCAGGTAACTACATGCAAAGCAATGTAAAGCCCCGTTACCCTTGGCTCGGCTCTCCCGCGCTGGCACACCCTGTCAATTCAGGTGCGGCTATCTAACTAAACATCTATGTTAAACTACATGTAATCTACAGTAGCTAACTGATGCAGGGCTTATTAGACAGCATTTGGGACACTAAGCTAATTATTTAGCTACACTAAACTAATTATTCAGCTGATACTGAACCCCATGGTGAGTTTCACAGCAGCGGTGCCACCAGTGTGCCCTGGCTGTGCGTTGACATCCGCTCTGTTGAGCTACTACTCTACACCTTCCGCTGCAAGTTTCTCAACGCCCCCCCCCACCCCCCACCGCATCGTGTCATGTCCAGTTTGGAAGCCTTGTACAGGAAGATGCTACACATACTAAACCTCTAACACTACTACGATATACACTACCATGCATTTTAGCCGAGTCAGACGTAACATGAACCTCTAATTTAGCAGAATATTAGGATTCTGAGACTGATATTATGGTACAAGGATGCTAGTGAGTAAGTCCATGGTTCCAAATTCGGATTCTACATAGTGAAACATGTATGATTTGACACCAAGATCATTCAAATAGGACAAGTCTTTGCGATTTTATTGCGAAATGCAATATTTCAGGATATTCAATGGCTGCCATCTTTAAATATCTAGGAGGAACGATAAGCAGGAGTGGAGGTATGGAAGTGGAGGTTAAACAGAGAGTGTGTGAAGGAAGGAAGGTTTTCGGAGCAATGGGAAGTATGTGGAAGACGAGAAATCTCGGAGTGAAAGTAAAAAGTGCTCTGTATCAAGGAATTATTGTGCCAACAGTGATGTATGGGGCTGAGACATGGGCTCTGAAGAAAAAGGAGAAAAGAGGGCTGGATGTGATGGAGATGAGCTGCTTGAGGAGTATGTGTGGAGGTACTCGTAGAGACAGATTGAGGAATGAAGAGATACGTAGGAGAGTGGGGCAGCAGGAACATTTGTCAGCCAGAGTGGACAGAAGGGTGCTGAGCTGGTATGGTCATGTTGAACGAATGGGAGATGAAAGGCTTACAAAGAGAATATGTGAGTCAGGTACAAGGGGAGATAGAAGGGCAGGAAGACCCCCATTGAGATGGAGAGACTGTGTAAGAAAGGCTTTGGATGATAGAGGAATGACTATAGATCAGGCAGGGGAAGTGGTGGTGGACAGGAGTGAATGGAGAATGCTTGTGAATAGTTGAGTGAACACGTGGTCATTTGGAGTAAGGGGTCGGGCGCAAGTTCGACTAGATAATAGTCCATCAGGCGCCTGGCCCGGGGGGACGATTAATATGAAGGGTGTGCCTGAAAGTGTGGTGGGAGGGCTTGTGGCTTTGGCTCCGCTGCATGTCTGCCTGCCGAGATCGGAACCTCTCCGGGTGGTCAGGGGCCGGGGGAGTGATGGAGTGACCTTGGTAACCCTGGTCTCTGGGTCTTCTCCTGGGTGACCTGGATGTGTGTGAGTTTGTGTTTTTTATCTGTTTATTTTTTGTTTTATGTTGTTTTTGTGTTTTCCCTGTTCTTGCTCTGTCTTGAGTCGGCTACCCCCAAAATGGGGATTGGGCCTGAGCATATAGATAGATAGATAGATCTTGAAAAATGGCCGCCATCTTGAATTTTGAGGTGGCTAACAGGTTTTATCAAAAGAGGAATCCCCAAGGAGTATGTGTGCCAAATTTGGTGCTTGTTTCCGGAAATGAACGATTCTCCTGAAATTTGCAGTTATCTGCTCCACTACTACAGTTCATATTGTCTATGCCTTTGATGATTTTGAAAACTTGAATTAATTCTCCTCTTAATCTGCATTGGGTTAAAGGAAATAAAAATCGTTCTCTAAGACGCTCCTTTCTACTTTGTCTAGAAGTGCTGTGTGAGAGGATCTTCCCCACACATGTAAACAATACTCAATACAAGGATGCACTGTGCACCTGTACAGAGCAATAAGATGTGCAGGGTTAAAGAACCCCTTAAGAAGGTTAAGCACACCGCCTTAGCAAGAGTGGTGATATGGTCCTTCAAAGAGAGATCAGAAGAAAAAGAAACACCGAGCATAGTGAGAGAAGATGAAGGGTTGAGTTTTGTATTGTTGAAGTGTAAGGGATAGTCCTCTGGGAGTTTACGATGGGTAAATAGATGGCGAAATAGGGTTTTGGAAGAATTTAAGGCAACACTGTTTTTTGTTCTGCCCCAATCAGAAATGGTAGTTAGATCAGAAGATAAGTTTTGTATGGCTTCATTACGTTTGTTTTTAAGGGATTTCTTTCTGGGGCATTCTTGAAAGCTAGTTGAATAGTGCAAGGTAGAATCGTCTGCATATGAATGGATGTGACTGGAGGTACAGTTGAGAAAATCATTTATGAAAATTAGAAAGAGAATTGGAGATAGGACAGAACCCTGAGGAACACTGGAGTTGATAGGATGAGGAAGTGAACAATGGCTGTCCACAACCGCAGCTATGGAATGGCCGGAAAGAAAATTAGAGACAAAGGCACAGATGGAGAGATAGAAACTGAAGGAGGATAGTTTAGAAATTAGAGATTTGTACCAGATTCTATCGAAGGTCTTTGATATGTCTAGCCCAATAGAAAAGGTCTCGCTGAAGTCCCGAAAAGAGGATGACCAAGAGTTAGTAAGATATGAAAGAATATCACCTGTAGAGCGACCTTAAAGGAAACCATACTGGTGATCTGAGTGTAGATTATGAGAAGAGAAATGCTTAAGAAATATGGAAGTAAGAATAGATTTAAAAACTTTAGAGATACAAGAGATGAGAGCAATTGCACGATAGTTGGAGGGTTAATAGCAGTCACCATTCTTTAAGACAGGTTGAATGAGAGCAAACTTCCAGCAAGAAGGGATGACGTTAGAGGAGAGACAGAGAGGGAAAAGTTTGCCTAGGCAGGGAGTCAGCACGGAAGCACAGTTTTTTAGTACAATAGAAGGAACACCATCCGGACCATACGCCTTCTTAGTATTAAGCCCATAGAGGCTAGATGAGATTAGGATATTTGGCATAAGTAGGAGAGAGGGGGGTGGAAAAGGAGGAATAGTACCGGAATCATCCAATGTGGAGTTTCTAGCGGAAGTTTGAGCGGAGAGTTCAGCTTTGTCAGAGGAAGAAGTGATGATTGTGCTATCAGAGTGGAAAAAGGGAGGGAAAGACAAGGAAGAAAAAGTGTTGGAGAGGTTTTTGGCTAGATGCCAGAAAGTTTGGCAAGAGCTAGAGTTGGATAGTTCAGTGCATTTATTATTGATGAAAGAGTGTTTGGCGAGTCGAAGAACAGATTTGGCTTGATTCCGGGCAGAAACATAGGATGAAGGGATTCTTAATTTTGAAGGTGTCAGTACCATTTGAATGCTTCCTCCTTATTGCGGACAGCAGTAGAACAGCGTGAGTAAACCAAGATTTGTTTGCATTAGTCTGAGAGAAGAAAAATGGAATGTATGCCTCCATCCCCGATTGGATTACCTAGGTAATACGTTTAGCACTCTCTGAGGGGCCCTGGTAACGGAAGCAACCTGGGAGATTTCTACATGCTGATTGGCTCTTGAAATGACCTCTTTAATAATTATAACAATTGAAGGAGTAATTCCGTCCGCCAATCAGGAGATGGGATTAGCTCAGGTGGCTAAGCAAGGTTTACCCTCTAAATCTTGTAAAGGGGAAAACCCTGACACTCCCTTGTGCTCAACCAATCAACGGCCTCCTGTGACGCAGCACAAAGATCAACTCGCACCTCCCGTTAAACGCTCGCATCATAACTCACTCCTAGTTCACACACATATATTTGATCCTGGTCACAGATAATTCTATTACAATGGTGCCACCCTCTTACTCCCGTCAGCCATTACAGAACATATCTAACAAGATTCCAGGAGAATATTACGAAGGTGAAATAAAGCAGGAGGGGAAGTTTGAATTTCGAAGCGAGCAGGCTGGTGTAGCTCCTCCCGAGCGTGCGGTTTGGCCAATCACAGGGTCCCGGTCAGTGAGGGAGGGGTATAAAGGGAGGTTGGCGGGGCCACAGGACTCACTCAGCCACAGGCACCTGCCTGGATCACATTGGGGAGCTCTTAGAAAATACAACCCTTTCATTCACCTTGGCACCCTATCTATCTATAAACTCAGGCCCAATCCCCACTTTTCCTAAAATTTTTTGGAGGGGGGGGGGGGACTCAAGACAGTGCCAGAATATGGACAACACGACAGAAAACAATGAACACACAAAAACAAAATACAAATTCACACAAATCTAGGTCATCCAGGAGAAGACCCATAGACCAGGGTCACCAGCACTCCCTAGGCCCACGACCACCCGGAGAGGTTCTGATCTCGGCAGGCAGACATGCAGCAGGGCCGAAATCACAAGCCCGCCCACCACACTTCCAGGAGCAACCTTCATATAAACCGTCTCCCCTGGCCAGGCTACTGATGGACTATTATCTAGTCCAACTTGCGCCCGACCCCTTCCCCCAAATCACCACGTGTTCACTCATCTATTCACAAGCATTCTTCATTCATTCCTGTGTATTACCTTGGCACCCATGGGGATATAAATAAACCTGTTCCTGTCCTCCAGCAACCGAGCGCTACTGAACACAAGACGAGCCGGGACCTAGTACATCGCCCACCTTTGGCACTGATACACCTCCAGTATCCCGATGCCTGCCGACACAGAGATATTCCGGAATAGTTGTATAGGATCCTTAAGGGCCCGAACAGACTTACTAAAAAAATAAATGCTAAGACTGAGCAGGTGTGTTCCAACAATAAAATCTATGTATTCTTATAGAACAAGACAAATTATGATATATACTGTAGAGATGATTTGTTAAGAGATATAGCTGCTATTGTTAGTAAAGGCACTCAGCCAACCAGCTAGCAATAGAAAAGGATCTTATAGGATATTAAGTAAAGATATGTTAAATATTAAGTGGGAGTTCTTCGGGATAATGCTTCAGGGAGAAATCATTTATAAATCCCAGGTAATTGAGATAACTGGGTTTAGCTGAGCAGTTTTCAGGGGCTTAACATTTCCAAATTGGTTAGACATAGCTGAAGGAATAGTTAGAGAAGGGCTTCAGCCCAGACCCATGAAATACTCTCTTGTTATAAGGAAACAACAAGTATTAATTAGATATTCACCTCGTTGGCAGCATGCTTGCGATTGCGCGTAAATATCTAGCCAACTAATTTTAAGGATGTCATTGATTGAATAACAGATTGTAACATTGTGAATATGACCAGAAGGACATAGCGTTCTGATATTGTAAAGGTGACATAAATACCTGTTGATTTAGTAATTATGTTCAATATTGTAAAGGGTATTTAAGAAAGCGGAACTAATAATTGTTTATTAGTATGGTCATGGTGATGTAAATACCTAAAGGGTCAATATTCGTGATAAGTGTTTCGGATATTGCCATGGTGATGTGAGAACATATGGGTAAAATCCTTTGTCCTAATTTTGTTAAGGTGATTAAAGGACATATTGAGGGATTGTTATAATATAGTGTTGTCAACGATTGTGAATATAGTGATGTGCCTTTGGCTCGAAGTAAAAGTGAGTCAAGACTCTGAATAGTGATTGTCCAGATAGGTTGTGATGGGAATATAACCACTCCAAAGTGCAAACTATACTTGGCTGTCGTAGGTATTCAAATAATAGTTTGAAATCATCTTCACCCGAACAGAGTATCAATTGCAATGTGGATTACGGTTACCATGAGAGTATGTTAAATAAAGACGCAAACTTTCAAACAACATGTCGAATTATTCCTACACTAGTAGGGCAGTGAATTTAAGCTTAAGTACAACATTTGGTGGCAAGCGGTGGAATTCGACGAATTGTTTGGATTGAGTGTTTTTGCCTAACAGACCATACACAATGACGACATTACTACTATTTAGGTTATGAGGCTTATGAGAAGAAGGGAAGGAGATCAAACTGTGGATTGAACAACTGGAATGCCAATTCACCTTACTTTATGTCGGGGAAGACGAGAAGAAAGTAGCTTATGGGAAGGCTCACTTGGGCAAAGCCCTGAACGACATAAGGGTACGCCTTGAGGGGCTGGAATCATGGGTGGAGGTTAAAAAGTAGAAGAGTTTGGCCAAGAAACCTCCACAAGGAAAGCCAGGGACAAACTAAAAAGTATGAAGTTGGACGGACAGAATGTGAGAGCCCTGAGGAGGGAAATCATGAAAAATTTCAAAGTTGCTTACCCCCATATGAAACAGGAGAGTCAGGAGACAGAGATAAGGGAAATAATGGTTCAGGCCTGTCCAGTGGAAGCAAGAAAACACTGCATTATACATGAAGTGACCACCTCAAAGGAAATTATGGAAGTAATAAAACAAGTAATGGAAGCCAGGGAGTTAAAGGAGGAGAAGAAGAAAGGGGAAGAGGAGAACATAAATAAAGGACACCAGAGAACAATGATCCGATGTTTTGTATGCAGACAAACCGGACATTTAGCTAGGAACTGCCCAAAGCACACCCAAACTCAGACACACAGATTTAACCCGAGACCACTACCTACCAATGACCGACCTCTCCCAATGGTGACAGTCCCAAATCGGGGGGAGAATAATCCCATTGGAGTACAGGGAGGCAGAGACTCAACCAAAAATCACGTTGCCAGAAGATGGAGATTTGTTTTCTCTAAACCTCTCATATAAGGGCGTTATGGCGAGGCTAATATACTAGAGACACAAACGCCCTGTGAAACAATAGTAATAAATGGGAGAGCAGCAATTATGTTAGTAGACACAGGGGCAAATAGAAGTTGTCTTTTGGAGAATTTTGTGAGGAACAACCAGAGGGAACTAGGACTCCTAAATCAAACTAATATTCAGTTAGTAGGAGCAGGAGGACAACCGCTGACTATTTTAGGGAAAACCGACACCCTGTTGGTACAGTGGAAGGGAATTCAATTTACCACTGATTTCTGCGTTCTATCGGGGAAATCTAACAGTGGGGTAGATGGGTACTTAGGAATAGACCTGATGAGTCATTTGGGGGTAAATATACAGTGTGGCCCAAAGGAGACGATAACCACACTACGACCCCAGTTAGTAACTACCGCAGGACAAATGTCTATACCCCCTAAAACTTGAAGAATGATAGAAATCCCCAGACCCCACGGGATGACAACAGGGATTTTTGAGCCAGAATCACAGATTGAAGCTTGAATATCTCCCATTTTTATCACCCCACATCAGAGAAAGATAGTCATTACAAATTTTGGAGAGACCACAATTAATTACCAGAAGGGAAGACTGCTAGGTCAGGTCACACCCGCACAACCCACCACTATTTGGACTAATATAATGACAACCCACCACTATTTGGACTAATATAATGAACCCTCTAACTTACCAGAAATCCCAAAACAACTGACCTCAGACCAAGCAGGCACCTTACATGAATTTTTGTGGGCATATCGTGATGTGTTCGCCCAAGACAAAGGGGACCACGGATTAGCCCGGACAAAACACCAACATGAGATACACACACAAGGACCCCCTATTAGACTATCATATAGACGACAAAACCCAATCAGGGACCCCCTATTAGACAATCATATAGATGATAAAACCCAATCATGAGACAAAAAGAGAAAGAGCAGGTAGATGATATGCTTAAACAAGGGGTGGTAGTGGAATCATACAGACCGTGGTCATCACCAGTAGTCCTAGTTAAAAAAAAAAATGGGTCTACTCAGTTGTGTGTGGAATACAGGAAACTGAATTATGTCACAATAATAGACTGGGCGTTTATTATTGTCCAGCCCCTTCCTCGTATTGATGACTCACTGGAGTTGCTCAACGGGTCTACGTGGTTTTCTACTCTGGATTTGCAAAGCGGTTACTGGCAGGTACCGGTTAAATCAGAGGATCAGGAGAAACCGCGTTCACTACGAGCGAAGGTAAACTCTACTAGTTCACGGTTCTACCGTTTGGAGTCCTTTCCGAGTTGTTGAGATCAATGGACCGTACCAGGTCTGGTATTTACATAATGGGGATATTGTGTCTGCCACGCATATCCGCCATACTAAACGGTACGAGAGAATTTTACGGTCAGATATGAGTGCATGGAATAGTGAAGAAGAAAGTGAGGGAGACCCAGAATGTTGGGCAGAGAAATTATAAGATTGAGCCAGTGTGTTCCAACCATAGACCCTATGGTTCCAACAATAAAATCTATGTGTTCTTATAGAACAACCAAAGAGAATCTGATTAGACAAATGATGAAATAAAGAGATAATGTGTTAAGAGATATAGCTGTTATTGTTAGTAAAGGCACTCAGCCAACCAGCTAGCAATAGTACAGGATCTTATAGAATATTAAGTAAAGATATGTTGAATATTCAGTGAGAGTTCTTCGGGATAATGCTTTGAGGGGAAATTATTGATAAAGCCCAAGTAATTAAGATAACTGGGTTTACCTGAGCAGTTTTCAGGGGTTTAGCATTTGCAAAATAGGTTAGACCTTGCTGAAGGAATAGTTAGAGAAGGGCTTCAGCCCTTATAAGGAAAAACAATTATTAACCCTTAAAAAGCGGCTCACCACATAAGTCGAGTTAAATAAAGCTGGACTATGTGGCGGCGCTCGACATTACTCGAGTGGCAATTTCAGCACGTAATGTTGCTGAGAGAGAGAGACAAGTGGTGGCAGGAGAGTAGCGAGTGTATGACTGCTCCAGACCACCGCGGCGAACCTACTGACACGAATCTCACCTCCCTCCTACCTCTCTCACTCGCTATATACGGAATTGTATCGGGAAAGTGGCTAATTACATGCTTTTTGCACTCGCGTTGCACGGTTATTGCAAGAAAACTAGCCATCATAAAAGGATCGTTATGGTGTCATTCGAAAGCTCTGTTTATGCCCTTTCAGGGATAGATACTTGTTTTACGTTCTGGGTCTTATTTAGGCATGAAAATGATCACGTAAACAGCCCTATTTTGGCTAAAAACACCCCGCTGGGCGGTACATATAAATAAACCGCATAGGCCGCTCGTAAAGGGTTAATTAGATATTCACCTCTTCGACAGCATGCTTTCGATTGTGCGTAAATATCTAGCCAACTAGTTTTAAGGATGTCATTGATTGAATAACAGATTGTAATATTGTTAAAATGACCTGAAGGACATAGTGTTCTGATATTGTAAAGGTGACATAAATACCTGTTGAATTAGTAATTATGTTCAATATTGTAAAGGGGATTTAAGAATGTGGAACTAATAATTGGTTATCAGTATGGTCATGGTGATGTATAAATACCTAAGGAGTCAATATTCGTGTCTAATATGATTAAGGTGATTTGATCCCATGTAAAGGAATAAGTGTTTCTTATATTATTATGGTGATGTGAGAACATATGGCTAAAATTATCGGTCCTAATATTGTTAAGGTATTATATTGAGGGATAGTTATAATATAGTTTTGTCAACCATTGTGAATATAGTGATGTGCCTTTTGCTCGAGGTCGAAGTGAGTCGAGACTGAATAGCGATGGTCCAAAAAGGTTGTGATGGGAATGTAACAATTTCAAAGTGTAAACTATACTTGGCTGTCGTAGGTATTCAAAAAATAGTTTGAACTCATCTTGATCCGAACAGAGAATCAATTGCTTTGTGGATTACAGTTACCATGGGAATATGTTAAATAATTACGCGAACTTCCAAACAACTGTCGAATTATTCCTCCCCTAGTAGAGTAGTGAATTTAACCCTCTCACATCCTTATGACGCAGAGGTTGCCAGATCAGCAATAATAAATAGAGTTATCTCACACTTTTAATTACCTCTCCAAAATTAGTTTTCTGCCCACAGCTAACTCAAAGACAACTGCAGAGGTTGAAGTAACTAATCTAAAGGTTTCTAAATACCCCTGATGTTAACAAAGGCTTTAAAGTATCCCTAATAGGCTCAAAATTGCGTCAAGAACGTGAGAGGGTTAAGTTTAAGTACAACAATAATAATAAAATAATAATAATAATAAAATGGCTTACGGAAAACACGCTGACCATCGACAAATATATATTTTGGTGGTGTCCAGCAAAAATTAATTATTATATTTCAGCCTGACTTCAAGGCAAACATTTTATAATTATCTATGCTTGACCTTTTGTATTCTAATTATGTAAATGCGCTCTTAGAAATATAAACATGAGTGTGTTTGAATATAATTATACCGGTGCATTATGATTTAATATTTACTACTTACTAAATGATGTAATAAATTAATATGTCGCGAAGTACAGTACATATATATATATATATATATATATATATATATATATATATTATATATATATATAATATATATATATATATATGTATATATATACATATATATATATATATATATATATATATATATATGTTTCTAATCTCCCAGTGGGGTTCGAACCTCCGACCGTCAGGACGATAGCCGACGCTTTATATATATATATATATATATATATATATATATATATATATATATATATATATATGTATCTTTATATTGAAATTATGTAACGTCCAGAAACCTAATACAATTTAAATATTAAGTATTAATATGTTTTGGATAGATTTCACACCACACATAACTCAGATAGGATGTTCCCATCGATTTTAAACAATGTATGTTCATTACCATAAGTTGCTTCACACTGAGTAACTATGAGCGGGTATATTCATTAAAATCATACCAACAATCTTGACCACTAACCTCTATAACTCAAGGAATAACTCAAGTACTCTAGCTAATATTTCTACCAATCGAGAAGAATCGGCCAGGGAAAAGGTGGGGATATTTAGAGCGCATTTGTTCTAGCCCTTTATGAGTTACAAAGGTCATGGTTCAAAATATTTATGCCTGCAATATATATATATATATATATATATATATATACGTGTATACTGAAAATTAAAGTTTGTTGTTACATGTTACTCTATGCATTATTTTTTCGCATACCAATAACTAGATGATATAATATAATACATTTGAAGATATATCTATTTTGCTATGTATTTAGGTAATTTATTCAAATATATACTTACTCCGAGTACCAGCACAAGTAAAGTTCTGAAGTGATACGATTTTGTTTCCTATTTTAACTCTTTGATTACGATGACGCATTTTGACAGTTCATTCTGGCTATCATTAGACGCTTTTATACAGTTTAGGAAGGATATGTGGGATATATAAGGGTAAAGACTATTTCAATTTGCCCCTTGACTTCCACAAACCACATACCCTTCCTAATGTATATAAAATCGTCTAATAACAGCCAGGAGTCAGAACAAATGCGCATGCAGATCTTGAAAGGGTTAAACTAAATCCCTTGTGCACTGCAACAGATACGTGGAACAGGATAAACACAATCAACAACAATTAAATATAAGAATGTCGTTTTTCTCTAGCCAGGAAGGGCAATCAGTGTTTCATCCATCAACTATATAAAACTTGGAGGTAATTATCAAGCAATACGTGTGTGTAGGAGAGATTAGTCCCTCGATTATACACTCACACACATGCTCAGAAACACTCACACAAGTGCTCACAAACATCCACACACATGTTCATAAACACTCACACACATGCTCATAAACACTCACACACATGCCCATAAACACTCACACGCATGCTCATAAACACTCACACACATGCTCATAAACACTCACACACATGCCCATAAACACTCACACACATGTCCATAAACACTCACAAATGCTCATAAACATCCACACCCATGTTCATAAACACACATAAATGTTCATAAACATCCACACAAATGCTTATAATCACTCATAAATGTTCACAAACATCCACACAAATGCACACACATGTATACAAAGCACACAAAACATAAACACACACAATATAGATTTAATGCAGCCACTTTTTCTCTCCGACCGGTTATTTAGGCTTAAAAAGCTCGAAAACCTGAAAATACTATTAGGTGTTTACTCAACAAGAGTAAACATCCCTTCATAAGCCAGTGAAATATTATTAGTGAAATCCCATTGGATTTTTTTTTGTTTTTTAATGTTTTCCAAACTGTTCCTCTATTTCTAAAAACGTTATATAGCGAACTTTGAAATTGACATGCTCAGTAACTAATGGTCGTACGAGGATCGCACATAATATAAATGGAATGAGCTTAAAATACTCTACAACCTCCCATACGCTTTATCTTCTACTCTGCCGTGTTCCTGCATACAATATTGTAAAACATAAAACACATTTTTGTTTTACCTAATTACCTTAGACTTTCACATGTTTTTCTCAAAACTGGTTTGTCGCACTTTGGAATCTTATAATAAATGTATTATTAGACCTACAGGAATGGTGTATATACCATTGGCAAGGGAATTAAAAACACTACATTATTGTATATAGCTAATTTACTCTAGCCAACTTTGTTTGTTTGAAGCATGTTGTCACACTCGTATAATTCTACAAAATAATTTCAACTTAATTCATAATCACCCAAATCCAAATATACACAAAATATATGAAAAGTTGTTTATAGAAACTAAGGACACACCTTTTGTGAGTTGTTTGATCAAATACAGCAGGTGCAATAGGGATTTCTGTAGGTGTTATATGCGTCCTAGTAGTGCTATAGTGTTCAACCTTTGTTTTACCTAAATTAAAAGAAGAAAACAAAAAATTACCTAGTTTTATGGTCACATACACCTGTGCCAAATTGCATTTAAATTGAAAGTAAGACCTGGAAGTTAGTAAATAACCGTTCGGTCCCCTTAAACAGACTCTCACAGACATACATTTACCAATACACAGACACACAATTATACACACACTCACTCACGACAAAATTAACTCATATTTTCACTCACACACTCTCTCTCACACACATATACACACTTTGACATTCACCCACTCAAGATAACATTTTCACACACACACATTGACACCAACCCATTGGCGATAACACAAACACACACACACGATATTATTTTATTATACCTTTACACACACACGCACACACACACACGATATCACTTACTTATACCTTTACACACACACCCACACACACACACACACACACACACACACACACACACACACACACGATATTATTTTATTATACCTTTACACCCCCCCCCCCCCACACACACGCACACACACACACACGATATCACTTACTTATACCTTTACACACACACCCACACACACACACACACGATATTATTTTATTATACTGTTACGTCCTGGGATATAAAAACACTGGGCTCTTTCTATTGGACTAGGTATGCGGCAACAAGCAACAACGGAAAACGCTAGATCCAATCCTTATCTATAAACCCAGGCAACAAACCACCCTAAACCGTCAAGAGTCCTGCCTGGACAACAAGGTATCCTATGACTCGGTTACAGGGTGCACGCACTATAGACTGCTGATAGTCAAGCAGGCTATATAAAAGATCACACAATTAAGTTGACTTAAAGCTTCAAGGAAAAGATAGATAACGGAATTAAATTGCAGAAACAATTTAATAACAAACTACAAGAAAGTACATTTAACGTTACGTTAATTAATACAACTAATCACCCCTGCGTGAAAGAAGGTGAAAGCAAACAGTCCTCAAAACATCGTACAGGTAGACAAGATGCGGGTTTCTAAACTGTATGTGGCTATTGTAGGATCTGATGCTTAGCAAAGAAAGTACGTTACGGTTTTAGAGAACTCTTAACTCATAAGCAGGAATAAATACTAGTGATGGGACCTACAGTGTATAATGGCATAGGTATAATTAAATAAAGGTAGCAACTCGCAACATAACCACATACAGGTGTGCTTCTCACGCTTAGTCAGGCAAGCCTGCTCGGACAGAGTCTCTAAGCCACACCCTGACTCACAATGCTCACAAAAACGGTAAACTGTGGCACAATAACAAGCATACAGAGATAATAAACCCCTAGCTGTTAATCTGCCAGGTGGCAGAGGTCTAGCCGGAAGGATATAGGCTTCGGATACCTGGGCTGAGCCACCTGCTCTAGCCTAGGGACGTTCCCAAGTCTGTGCGCCAAATTACTCTAATTGAAAGGGTGCTCTCTTGAGAGACTCAGATCGCAAGTATCTGACTCTCTCCTGGCGACCCTAAAACAAAAGCAAGACGTGCTAGCGCAGTGCTGAGTGGACTAGGCAAGGGCCCTCACACAACACAACACTAGACACACAGGGACACAGACAAGAAAATGCCCCCAGACTCCCACGGGTATACTAGTAAAGTCGTGCGGGTCCACAGGACTCGCACCAGCAGACTTTACTTAATGGATCGCAAAAAGCCTTCCCTCCGTTCTAGCCCCTGCTAACCTGACACAAGAACACACTAGCAAGCATGAAACCACCAAATATGAGACAACAAAAAAGCTTCCTAGGTCTCATTAACAATTTCATCTCCGCATAACGCCCAAAATCCTATCTAGTTATCTGAGAGCTCGTCATTAATACAATAATAGATATAAGGTCTATCAAGGGGATGGGATAATTAAATAGATTGGTGAAGTAGTGGAAAGAAGGTATACAAATTAAGAGAGAACGTTTCTAAGTGGGGTTGAGAGGGATAGATATCAAGGAGGTCCGAAGGGTACGACAATGAGGTGAGCTCTGAGTCTTGAATCTGTCTGGACCCCACCCTAGGCATACAAAATACATCCCAGGCTTGGCAACACTCAACACTGTTGCCTGGTCAAAATCCTCAACCCCGTGTGCGAGTCGAAACTAAGCCTAACGTTGAAATCAAATGCATATGGCAACGCTTCAGGCTCGTCCCAAGCTGGCAAGCAAAGCAACGTCCCAAGCCGGTCTCTCTCTCCCGCTCGTCTCCTCCCGCCCTCACTAGACTTACATCTTATATATTATAATGAAATAATCAACTATCGAGAATAAAATATACTAAGATGCGTTGGTTAAGAATAAGGGCAGCTTCAAGCTGTGAAACAACATAAGAATATCCCAGACATTAGTTACATTGTCGTATGATATATACTAAGGAAAAGCCTGCCGACCGGCTGCCACCAGCCGGTTTCTAAATGGCTGGGCAGCCGACGTGCGCGCATGCCCGCACGTGGCTACTATGCAGAAGCGTCACACCTCCCCCAAGATATAAGACCCTTGACTAAGTTCTTCATATCTAACAGAAAGCTTCTCATAGTACCACACACTGTTGCGACACAAGGCACCATATATAAAAAAAAAATCAAGACTGTTGCGTTCCACCGAGCAAGTTCAACTAACTCAGCGACAATAAGCGAAAACATTCAACTTAGATACTGCTACAACATCTTATACAAAATTCTACACGTTATAAAAAATAAAGACTTTTTATAAGGTTTTTGCTTTTTTAATTTATTTTTTCCGGCTGAACTACAGTGACAGCCTATTTTCCTCCACACTCAACCCTCAATCCTGTGGCAGTCTAACCAACATAATTCACCCTGGATAGACAATCCGCTATCACGTTATCAGAACCGGCAATATGGCGTATGTCCAAATTATACTCCTGAAGCATGAGTGACCACCTGGTCAGCCTCATATTCCGGTTATGAAACTGATTCAAGAATTTCAGAGGGTGATGATCGGTATAAACCACTACGACTGGTCCGAAAGCAGGAACATATACATCGAAGTGCCTGAGCGCCAGCACTATCGCCAGGAGTTCCTTTTCAATTACAGAGTAATTCCTTTGTGCACTATTGAATTTTTTTCTGTAAAAACTCACTGGATGTTCGATACCTTCATCATCTGTCTGTAACAAGACAGACCCAGCCCCTACGCCACTGGCATCAGTCGCCAGCTGAAAAGGCCTGCTGAAGTCCGGGGCCCTGAGTATGGGGTGGGTACATAACAGGTGTTTCACCAAGGAAAACGCCTCTGCACACTCAGGAAACCACCGGAACTTCTTGTCCTTAGATAATAAGTCAGTTAAAGGTGCAAGTACAGTCGAATAGCCTTTGATGAAGCGACGATAATAGCCTATCATACCTAGAAACCGCATTATTTGTTTCTTAGTCGTAGGTTGGGGAAACTGATCGATGGCTTTGATCTTTGTCTGTGGAGGGCACACCTGACCCATCCCCACCTCGAACCCCAGGTACAAAACTGTGGCTTTGACAAAATCGCACTTACCCAGGTTTACCACCAAACCTGCTTCATTCAGTTTATTAAAAAGCTGTCCGATGTGAGCACAGTGACTGTTAAAATCATCGTCATATATTATGACATCGTCTAGGTACACCGTGCAGTTGGGAATGTCGGCTACAATGTCGTTCATTAATTTCTGAAACGTTGCAGGGGCATTTTTCAGTCCGTATGGCATAACATGGCAACGATATGTGGCACCGTCCACCACAAACCCACACACCTCTCGCACTCGCTCAGACAAGGGCACTTGCCAATAACCCTTAACAAGGTCTATCTTAGTGAGGAACTTGGCTTTTCCTATCTTATCCACACTGTCGTCCACACGAGGGAGAGGGTAGGCATTTGTGGGGGTTAAACCATTCAACCTGCGGAAATCTATACAAAACCGCACCTTGCCATCTGGTTTTGGCTGCAGTGTGACTGGGGAAGTCCACCTTACTGCACCCTCAGAAATCAGCCCACGTTTCAGCATATAATCCAGCTCTTCCCTAAGTGCTGGGAATTTAATAGGGGGAACACGGTATGGCACTGATTTAAAGGGCGGGTGGTCCCCAACATCGACATCGTGCACCGCTTGAGTAGTGATTGGATGCTCTGCGAAAACAGCTGGGTTTGAATCAAACAAGTGCTGCACAGCTACACGCTGTTGCTCAGGCAGGTGCAATATCAACTCGTGAGCCACTTGTCTAGAATTCCCCGCCCACTGATCCGCGGAAGCATGACAATCCCAATTATCCTCCCCCGCAGCTTGACTGTCCCTTCCTCCTTCTCCACCACGATCGCTGCAGATCAACACCGGGACAGTGAGAGGCTCGGAGGGGCGCCTCACATACTCTTTCATCAGATTTACTTGGCAAAGTTGGTTCTTTTTCTTACGATCAGGAGTAGCTACTAAATAGTCGAGATCAGAAACCTTCCTTACAACCCGATACAGACAAGAATACTTGGCAGACAAGGGGTGTCCCACCAGAGGCAGTAGTATCAGTACCTCCTGATCTACTTCAAACTCCCTCAGCTTCACCTTCTGGTTGTATCTGTCCTTCATCTGAGCATGTGAACTCTTAAGGTTCCGACCTGCTACCTCCAAGCTCTTTAGCATTCTCTCACGGCTTTCAACAACATACTTTAGAAGCGAGCATGGCTTTGTGACTCCCTCCCAGATCTCCTTGACTATGTGGAGGGGCCCCCTGACCCTGTGTCCAAAAACCAACTCGTTCGGGCTAAATCCCAAGCTCTCCCCAGGTACTTCTCTCGCAGCAAATAAAACGTATAGGAGACCTAGATCCCAGTCCTTCCCCTTTTCCATGCAATAACACCGCAACATACTCTTGAGAGTCGAGTGCCACCTTTCCAAAACTCCCTGACTCTCGGGATGTTAGGCAGATGACACCACAGACACTATCCCATGTTGCTGCATGGTCTGCTTAAACAGAGCAGAAGTAAAATTGGATCCCTGATCAGACTGGATCTCCTGAGGGTAGCCATAACGAGAGAAATAGACAAGTAGGTTTTTTACAACAGTCTTAGCCATCCCGTTGTGCATGGGGTAAGCATCTGGATACCGTGTTGCTACATCCATTACAGTTAGTAAACATTTATTGCCGGCACTAGTGGGGGGCAATGGGCCAACCATATCGATAACTACTTTGCTGAAGGGCGGCCCAATGACAGGGATGGGTTGTAACGGGGCTCTCGGGATGACCTGATTGGGTTTCCCAACAACTTGACAAGTGTGACACTTTGACACCCATGACACGACACTCGCCTTTAACCCAGGCCACCAGAAAAGCTTGCTCAGAGCTGCCTCCGTCTTACGTGCCCCCAGGTGCCCTGCCAAAGGCACATCATGAGCTAATCTCAATAAGCTCTCACGGCACACCCTCGGTACTACTAACTGGTCCACTAATCCTGACCCGCCATCCCACTTTTTCTTGGGATCCTGATGTCTCCGATACAAGATCCCCTCGGACAAGAAAAAATCACCAGGCTGCACATCCCCATCGCTCTCCAGTTCGATAGCACCATTACCACACGCCCTGACTTCAGGATCTTCCAGCTGCAAGGAACATATATCAGCAGGTGCAAGATTATCCAAGTTCATCTTAAATAATTTATTTCCACCTCCAATGTCCCGCTGCGCCATCCTTTCCTCACGCTGCGCATAACGATGCTGTCGCAGAGTCTCTTCCTGCCCTGCACCTGCACTAGCGGTGACAGGCCCTGGGGCCTCTCCAGACTCTAACATAGGTGCCAATAATGAGTCACCAAGAAACACTGCCGGCTCAAAACTCTCCAATTGACCAACACTTCCCGTTTTCTTGTGACCTTTCCTCCGCGGTTTGATAGACTGAGGTGGTGGCTGCAAGGCTCCGGATGTCTGAGAACGCGTCACAACACACGCCATGGTTTGTACGCTACACTTCTCAACCCACTCCTGTTCCTCCCTACTAACGTCGGCCGCCTTCTCGGCAACGACCAAGGGTGAAACCTTAGAAGCAGGCACCGCAAAGTCGTTGCCGAGGAGGAGGTCGACGCCCCCAACAGGCAAGTTCTCTACAATTCCTACATCCAGCTCCTTCGCCACACCAACCACCTCCAGCTCCATCCGCACCAGCGGGTAGGACTTCGTAGCATTGATCCCCTGAACTACCAGCACCCGAGCAGCGTTAATCGGTCTACCAGTAAAGTTCTTTAACAAGGTCTGAGAAGCCCCCGTATCACGCAATAGCTTAACTCCTCGCCTTTCGCCAGCCCACCTCACAAAACCATGCCCTCTATGACCTCCAAAGACGTCGCGGACAGGGTTCGAGCCTTCCGGACTCTTGAACACAGGCTGTGTCCCACCCTCTGACGAACTATCCTTGGCAAACTCAGAAGATATAGGCGACACCCCTATGCTGCGGGCCAATGACACAACCTTGTTTGGTAGCTTGTTCAGACAAGCATTTGCAAAGTGACCCTCCTTGTGACATGCAAAGCACTCTTTACTCTTTGGTTTCCCTTGGGAGTGGGAGGTACCATTTGACTTCTTATACGGGACGGTATTTGGTTTATGTTCAGTTTTATTGTCAGTGCTAGATAGTTTTGTGTATTTATGTGTATCAAAATTCTTGGGAGGGGAGGGGTACGATCCTTTGCACCTGACTCACTCCTAGCTGGTGCCCCGCACCCTCGCATTAATGACAGTCGGAGGTCAGCCATTTCTGCTGCCTCCTGGAGAGTTCTAGGATTTTTTTCCTTTATATTTAATGTTAAGTCCCCGCCTGTGCTCTTGAAGAACTGCTCCAAGAGAACCAGCTCACTCAACTCCTCAAAAGTACCTGCCCTCTCAGAACGCAGCCAATGTCGTAGTGCATCAGACAAGTCCCGGGCGTGATCTAGGAAGGTACTATACTTGCCCTTAGTAACACCCCGAAACTTCAAGCGGTAAGTTTCTGGTTGTAACTCATAGGCCCGTAGCACAGCCTTCTTTAGCTCATCATAAACTACACAGGATTCTAAAGGTAGTGCATCATACGCTTTTAGCCCCTTTCCTAGGAGTCTTGATGAAACTAATGCTGCCCACTTTTCCTGAGGCCACTGGTGTTCCTGACACTTCTTCTCAAATCGCATAAAAAACTCAGCCACACATATTTCATCGAACACAGGAACTAGTTTAAGCAGGTGCAACAATGATTGGTCCCGATGTCTGTTACCTCCCCAAATATTTCGCCCCGTTACCTCCACTCGAGAGATCTCCAGCTCCCTGTCAGCCCGATACCTAGTAGACTCTGCCTGCAGTTCAGCCTTTCGTATAGCAACCTCAGCCTGAGCTCTAGCAACCTCAGCCTGCACACTAACCTGTCTTTCGGAGGCCTCAACCTGACCTCTAGCGGCCTCAATGTTGGCCATCTCAAGCCGAAACAACAAATCTGGAGTCAACCCTTGAGGAGGGGAAGGTGCATTTAATGGAGAGGGTCCCTGTGATTGAATTCCACGCTGCCATTGACCATCAACTTGGGGGTATGTACTAAATTCAGGCACCCTGACGTTTGATATGGGGGTAGAGTGGAGGGGGGGCTGGGGACCGGGGCCCCCAGTCGCCTCTCCCCCCAGGTCTCTCCCTTCTAAACCCAATATCAAAGTCCTCAGCTGATCTTTCCTCATGCCACTTAAACCCTGGTGACCCTGAAGACCTGCCACACACTTTAAGCCTTACTTATTCAGATTCAACACCCTGGCAGAGGTAAGGGGCACCTCTAAAAATCTTCTAGCACCCTCCTCGCTATCGACTAGCCACTCCACAGGTCTTTCTCCCTCCGAGCCCGTATCGTGACCTGACCCATCACTGTGTTCTGATGTATTAGACATGTTTGTGTACTGCAGTAATTATCACGGTTATAGAATGTGCCTTATCTCCTATGCAAGTATGTATATACTAATGTTATTTAAAGTCTTTTAATGTGTTATATTGGTTGCTCCAAAAAAAAAACGATGTCCACTGTATTCCTCTAATCATAAGGAATCTCAAAACAAATGACCACTATATTCCTCTGTTCAGTAAATCCTATGCAAGGTCGCCATTTCTTACGTCCTAGGATATATAAACACTGGGCTCTTTCTATTGGACTAGGTATGCGGTAACAAGCAACAACGGAAAACTCTAAATCCAACCCTTATCTATAAACCCCGGCAACAAACCACCCTTAACCGTCAAGAGTCCTGCCTGGACAACAAGGTATCCTATGACTCGGTTACAGGGTGCACGCACTATAGACTGCTGATAGTCAAGCAGACTATATAAAAGATCACACAATTAAGTTGACTTAAAGCTTCAAGGAAAAGATAGATAACGGAATTAAATTGCAGAAACAGTTTAATAACAAACTAGAAGAAAGTACATTAACGTTACGTTAATTAATACAACTAATCACCCCTGCGTGAAAGAAGGTGAAAGCAAACAGTCCTCAAAACATCGTACAGGTAGACAAGATGCGGGTTTCTAAACTGCATGTGGCTACTGTAGGATCTGATGCTTAGCAAAGAAAGTACGTTACGGATTTAGAGAACTCTTAACTCATAAGCAGGAATAAATACTAGTGATAGGCCATACAGTGTATAATGGCATAGGTATAATTAAATAAAGGTAGCAACTCGCAACATAACCACATACAGGTGTGCTTCTCACTCTTAGTCAGGCAAGCCTGCTCGGACAGAGTCTCTAAGCCACACCCTGACTCACAATGCTCACAAAACGGTAAACTGTGGCACAATAACAAGCATACAGAGATAATAAACCCCTAGCTGTTAATCTGCCAGGTGGCAGAGGTCTAGCCGGAAGGATATAGGCTTCGGATACCCGGGCTGAGCCACCTGCTCTAGCCTAGGGACGTTCCCAAGTCTGTGCGCCAAATTACTCTAATTGAAAGGGTGCTCTCTTGAGAGACTCAGATCGCAAGTATCTGACTCTCTCCTGGCGACCCTAAAACAAAAGCAAGACGTGCTAGCGCAGTGCTGAGTGGACTAGGCAACACACAACACAACACAACACTAGACACACAGGGACACAGACAAGAAAATGCCCCCAGACTCCCACGGGTATCCTAGTAAAGTCGTGCGGGTCCACAGGACTCGCACCAGCAGACTTTACTTAACCCTTAAAAAGCGGCCCACCACTTAAGTTGAGTTAAATAAAGCTGGACTATGTGGCGGCGCTCGACATAACTCGAGTGGCAATTTCAGCACGTAATGTGGCTGAGAGAGAGAGACAAGTGGTGGCAGGAGACTAGCGAGCGTATGACTGCTCCAGACCACCGCGGCGAACCTACTGACACAAATCTCAGCTCCCTCCTCCCTCTCTCACTCGCTACATACTCAATTATGTACCGAAAGTACCGAATTACCTGCTTTTTGCACTCGCGTTGCACGGTTATTGCAAGAAAACTATCCATCATACAAGGATCGTTATGGTGTCATTCGAAAGCTCTGTTTATGCCCTTTCAGGGATAGGTACTTGTTTTACGTTCTGGGTCTTATTTAGGCATGAAAATGATCACGTAAACAGCCCTATTTTGGCTAAAAACACCCCGCTGGGCGGTACACATAAATAAACCGCATAGGCCGCTCGTAAGGTGTTAAAGGATCGCGAAAAGCCTCCCCTCCGGTCTAGCCCCTGCTAACCTGACACAAGAACACACTAGTAAGCATGAAACCACCAAATATGAGACAACAAAAAAGCTTCCTAGGTCTCATTAACAATTACATCTCCGCATAAGGCCCAAAATCCTATCTAGTTATCTGAGAGCTCGTCATTAATACAATAATAGATATAAGGTCTATCAAGGGGATGGGATAATTAAATAGATTGGTGAAGTAGTGGAAAGAAGGTATACAAAGTAAGAGAGAACGTTTCTAAGTGGGGTTGAGAGGGATAGATATCAAGGGGGTCCGAAGGGTATGACAATGAGGTGAGCTCTGAGTCTTGAATCTGTCTGGACCCCACCCTAGGCATACAAAATACATCACAGGCTTGGCAACACTCAACACTGTTGCCTGGTCAAAATCCTCTACCCCGTGCATGAGTCGAAACTAAGCCTAACGTTGCAATCAAATGCATATGGCAACGCTTCAGGCTCGTCCCAAGCTGGCAAGCGAAGCAACGTCCCAAGCCGGTCTCTCTCTCCCGCTCGTCTCCTCCCGCCCTCACTAGACTTACATCTTATAATATATTATAATGAAATAATCAACTATCGAGAATAAAATATACTAAGAAGCGTTGGTTAAGAATCAGGGCAGCTTCAAGCTGTGAAACAACATAAGAATATCCCAGACATTAGTTACGTTGTCGTAGGATATATACTAAGGAAAAGCCTGCCGACCGGCTGGCACCAGCCGGTTTCTAAACGGCTGGGCAGCCGACGCGCGCGCATGCCCGCACATGGCTACTATGCAGAAGCGTCACAATACCTTTACACACACACCCACACACACACGCACACACACACACGATATCACTTACTTATACCTTTACACACACACACACACACACACACACCAGACAATCCTAATATTAGTAGGAGGAAATTTAAAAATGCTTCATAATTTACGGCATTTTAATTTCACGTTGTTCGATGATCCGGTGAATACATCAGCACACCAAATTAAATATCTTTACGTGTTACGTTTGACTTGATTATACTAAATGGCGGTGGGATATGAGAGAGAGAGAGAAAAAGAGAGAGAGAGAGGTTGTTTTCCTTACTTCCAACTTGTTTTTCACTAGCAACTTTGATCTTTGCTCTTTATATTTTCCAATCTCTTTCTTTCGTTCTTTAGATCCCTCATTTCAGAAGTGGAATATCTCTTTCTCTCTCTCTCTCTCTCTCTCTCTCTCTCTCTTGTATTCCACTTTCCTTTATTTGGGGTTCTGCTATTAAGTTTTCATCACCACAATTGTATCAAAACATTTGTGTGGTCATTGCATTTATGTAATTCGCTCCCTCTCTCTCTCTCTCTCTCTTTCCGAGCTCGTTTTTTTTTTTACAGTCAAGCTCTATAAGTACTTGTTCAAGCAAAATTACATAGAAAATGTTGAAACATTTTCCTGCTGATATATTGACGGTACTGAACAACGGCAAGTTAAAAGTGTAGGAAATTATGACATTTTTTATTTGCTGCAGATAATGTCAGTGAAATTTAACCCTATTTTGGTGCAGGATGGGTCTATTTTGATCCTCCATGTTTTATTCCATTAGTTTGAAAATTACAAAACCTTTCACCAAATTGTTTGACGATCATATGAAGCTTCAACCCAATAAGTTGTTGATATTTCGTGGGCGAGTGATAGCTAGCCAGCAATTTGGGAGAAATCGGCCTTCGGCCGGGACAATTTTCTACTGACAAGTGTATTAATTAGCTTAGAGGGGGTCTGGGGGACTTTTTTTGTAGTGTGAAGCGGGTCTGGAGAGGCGTATTTCTAAGTCTAGGGGATAAACTCAAAATAAATTTTACAAAAATAGCAAAATATATTGAAACCCTCAATAAAATGTTTTACAAAATATCCTAATAACCTCCAAGATGTTGCACCATATAGTGTTAACACCTTCAATACCAGGGACATAATTTTCGTCATATGCTGGCAACTATTAGACATCATAGGAAGGATCTCCAGCAATAATAAGGTTTCAACAATCTTAACTAACCCTTTGAACTACCACAGATCCTTCCTAAGCTGCATAATATCTTCTAAATATAGGTAGAATAAAACATATGACACGTCGCTGGTACTCAAAGGGTTAAAGGTTCAAGGTGAGTTGTGTCCACAAGGGAGACATACATACCATAAATGTACCCTCCAGTACCAAGCAATGTGGCTAAAATGGCTTCAGAGGCAAGATATAACAACCTCCCACCTCAAAAGATGGAGGAATACTGCCTCTCTTTTTCTGTGGGAGCTTGGATATAGGCTGAGAAGTGTTGCCAAGGTCTAAAGAGCAATGCTCAAACGTTGTGGCACCAGGCACTGCCTGATACTGGCAGTTACAAGGACTGTATATTACTAACGGCTTGCAGCCGTCGTTGGGACTGGGGAGTGATTTATCTACAGACGGCTCTCTGCCGTTGCTGGGATTGTACAGGTTAACCTAACCTAACCAACCTAACCTAACCTAAAACACTCTGATTCAAAGTATTTTAAAGTTGTGTGTACACTTAAACTGTCACTCCAAACCTAATGTACCTGGAAACAAACATACTTAGGCAATGTTATACCTTGAAGCACACCACCGCTTGTCTATAAACATACGCTTACACGCATACACACCTGCGATAACACGCACTCCACACACACACACACACACCCAATAACACTCATACTTTTACACACACACACTCACAATAAAACTCACTCACACCTTACAAACACACACACACGATAACACTCACTCATATATTTACACACACACACACATACACACTGTCACTCACTTGCTCACACCTTACACACACATACTAACACTCACACACACCTTAAACACACACAACCACTCTCTCACACCTTTCACACACTTTACACACACACACACACCTTACACACACTCATACTAACACACACCTTACACACACACACCTTACACACACACACCTTACACACACACACTCATACTAACACAAGCACATACACACCTTACACACACACACCTTACACACACACACACACACCTTACACACCTTACACACACACACACACACACACACACACCTTACACACACACACACCTTACACACACACACTTTACACACACACACATGCTAACACTCACACACACCTTAAGCACACACTCACACACTAACACTCACTCACACCTTTTACACACACATCTTACACACACACACCTTACACACACACCTTACATACACCCAAAATTTACACGCACACACATTAACACACACACCGTACACACACACACACACACGCGCGACAGACAATCCTAATATTACCTGGAGCAAATGAAACACTATTTCATAATAAACGGCATTTTAATTTGACGTTCTTAGATCCAGATTGCCAGTCACGCAGGTTAACCGTTTGAGGATCAGGACGTGGTTTGGCTATGTATTCTGGCCATTATTAGACGATTTTATACAGCTTTGGAAGAATCTGTGGGAATTGAAAGGGTATATTACACAATTTTCATTAACCCTCTCACTTCCATGTACCCTTCCTTATCTGAATAAAATCGTCTACTAATACCTAGAGTATAAAAACTATCTCAATTACCCCTCTGACTTCCATCTATTCTTCGTCAACTAATAGGCAAACTAAACTGACAACACGCGTGATGATCCTTAAAGGGTTCAGGTCTTGGGTCAGCCGTGGCTAGGGTTACGTCAGCACGAAGACCTGTAAACCGACCCCCCCCCCCCCCCCCCCCCCGCCCCTCTCATTGCTCAAAAGATACAATAGCAATTGACCACCTGCGAGTTTCCGGCTATTAGGAAGTTGGGGCTATATACATCGATATTAAGCCCTTTCAGCACCATAACTCCTTTACACTTTGATTCTGGCTAAAATTAGATTATATTAGGCAGCTTAAGATGGACCTATGTTACAAAGAGGGTTTGTTGAAATCGTATTTAACCATTTGAGTTGTAGAGGTAGATTACACATTAAAGAAAATCGTCTAATGGTAACCAGAATATGATGACAATTACGTAATTGTGGTGAAGAGGTTAACAGAAGTATCCGCTAAAATATGGTTGTACATTTATATATACACAACACCAAAATAACCATACCCTTAACAACTAAAATACAGTCATAGTACATTTATAAAGTCACAAAGCCAAATTATTCATACCCTCTATCCATCTGGAATCCACGATATCATTGCATTCCTCTATTATATCTATGTTTACGGCTCCAACTTCCTTATAGCCTGAAACTCGCAGGTGGTTAATTAGTAATGGGCTTGGGAAAACACTCGACGCTCTAACCATCTGTACCGGATACATCTTTTACATTTTATTCCAGCTACATTTAGACGATTTGATGAAGCTTAGGAAACCTACAGTATATGGTAGCTACAAGGAAACCTACAGTATATGGTAGCTACAAGGAAACCTACAGTATATGGTAGCTACAAGGAAACCTACAGTATATGGTAGCTACAAGGAAACCTACAGTATATGGTAGCTACAAGGAAACCTACAGTATATGGTAGCTACAAGGAAACCTACAGTATATGGTAGCTACAAGGAAACCTACAGTATATGGTAGCTACAAGGAAACCTACAGTATATGGTAGCTACAAGGAGTAATGGAGATAGTCTGCAGCGGTTTTATGCGTAGAAGTCATTTTTAAACTCAATACATTCGTCTTAATAGTTGACAGAATATAATAAAAAGGTTGTCACCGGTACTTAATGGGTTAATATTGGCCGCGATCTCGGGACTGTTCCAAATAAGTAGACCAAAACTGTTTAACATTAACGTCTATAATTCACAACAAACGGCTACAGTAATCGAGCTAATATATGCACCGTTTGGGAATGGTCAGCCAGGGAATAGGTATGGAAATTTACAGTCCATTGTGTCTAAACCTTTTTCAGTTACAGAGGATAGGGTTCGCGGTTTCTGGCCTACCTACTTTTAAGTAAGCAAGTAAGTAAGTAAGTTTATTTTGCCACAATAAATTACATCATTATAATATTATTACATACATTGTTTATCAGTGACAGAACCCATTAAATAGTAAATATTTTTGATATGCTCTTTACAAATAGTAATTTGAGTAGGCAGAAGATTACAACATGATCAGTAAGATGGTAAAACAAAAATAATAATAATACATATTATAGTGATTAACAAAATAATCATAAAGATTCTGCAAGACTGTAATATGAATATAACATATAGTGATTATTATATGATATATTAAGCTTATGCACCCTAATCTAATAATTATGTGTGTAATATATGTTTCTTTAAGTTTATTTTGAAAGTAGTGGAGTTTTGAATTGACTTTATATAATTTGGAACAGGGTACAGTAGGTGCGACTCCGAGACGTTCTCTACAACACCACTTATAGTCGATTCACTACAAGTAGTCCAGAAATCATGACTTTTATCCTTTGTAATTAAAAAAGGGCCAGAGCAAATGCGCTGTAATTATTCACAGCTAATCCATGGCGGACACTTCCCAAATGGTAGAAATATTAGCTCCATCACTTTAGTCGTTTGTGAGTTATAGAGGTTAATGTTCAAGAGTGTTAACCTACATAATTGGAACAGAGTATAGCCGGCATATGATACGATTTATGGTGATAAACAAGGTCAATAGTAATAAACAAGGTCAATGATTATAAACAAGATCAATGGTGATAAAAAAGGGTCAATGGTGGTAAACAAGGGCAATGACGATAAACAATGCAATGGTGATAAACAAGGGCAATGATGATAAACAATGCAATGGTGATAAACAAGGGCAATGATGATAAACAATGCAATGGTGATAAACAAGGGCAATGATGATAAACAATGCAATGGTGATAAACAAGGGCAATGATGATAAACAATGCAATGGTGATAAACAAGGGCAATGATGATAAACAATACAATGGTGATAAACAAGGGCAATGATGATAAACAATGCAATGGTGATAAACAAGGGCAATGATGATAAACAATGCAATGGTGATAAACAAGGGCAATGATGATAAACAATGCAATGGTGATAAACAAGGGCAATGATGATAAACAATGCAATGGTGATAAACAAGGGCAATGATGATAAACAATGCAATGGTGATAAACAAGGGCAATGATGATAAACAATGCAATGGTGTTAAACAAGGGCAATGATGATAAACAAGGTCAATGGTGCCAAGGTCAATGGTGATAAACATGGTCAATGGTGCTAAACAAGGTCAATGGTGATTATGTATGTGATGACAAAATGGTGAACAAATGTATTCTTATGTAATGATAAACTAAATCATACAATTTCGATTCATCCAAGTTTACATATTTTTGTTTTGTTATGTAATTATTTTGTGTGTATTTTTATTATTGGTATTATTATTATTATTATTATTATTAATATTATTGTTATGCCAGTGTTATTACCGGGTTGATATTGGGATTTGGTAAGTTCTACTTAACTGGAGAAGTCAAAATCATACAACACATGCACAGAAGGAGTAAAGGGTAAAATATAACACTGCATACATCTTATTACAAACTTTAATTAGTAACTCACTATGTGTAACACTATTACTTAATTATGCGTGAACAATGGTTATATACATACTGTATATACATACTGTATATACATACTGTATATACATACTGTATATACATACTGTATATACATACTGTATATTAGCCGAGCACGGTTATATACATACTGTATATTTTTGTCATCCATGCTGGTTCAAATGACGTCATGCGCACCAGATCCGAAGAGTTGATGGAGAAATATCGCAAGATGATCCAGCACTACAAAAACAAGTCAAGGAATATCATCATCTCAGGCATTCTCCCCAAGATCGACGCACCTGACAAATTCTACGACAAGGCCTTCAGCACAAATAGCCGACTAAAATATTTGTGTCTGAGGGAAGAAGTTGAATTCATCAACCTCTGGGACAACTTCTACAACCAGCCTACTCTGTTCCGCAAGGATGGCACTCATCTAAACCCTGTGGGTTCAGCACGCATGGGTCGTCTCCTACACGAAGCAGTCCGCAGCCATGGATCAAAAAACGCCATCCGAGAAGAAGCAGCAGTGACATAAATCATCCAACGCCAAGAAAAAAACAGAGGCAACCGAGGACCACCAGCGATAAGGACCGAAGACAGCGAGGACCGAGGACAGCCATGAACATAAATGTAGATCCGACAAGAACCAAAAATATTATTAAAGAGCGTTCCGTGAGTTCTAAAATAACAAATTTAAAGGTTTTCTATGCAAACGCTCGTAGCATACGCAATAAATTTTCAGATTTAGAGGAGCTAGTGTTTACAGAAAATTATGATGTGATTGGCATAACAGAATCTTGGCTCAATACAGAAGATAGAGACTTTTTAGCAGAGTATTCACTTCCCGGTTATGTAATGTTTGAGAAAAGCCGAATAAATCGAAATGGAGGTGGCGTTTTACTTTATATCAAAGAAAGTCTTAACCCTACCCTCTTGTCAAAACCTCAAATTGTGAACGTCGACGCATCTTTTGTGCTAATAAAGAATAATAAAGGTACAAAAATAATACTTGCATTAATATACAGACCTCCAGCTCAATCAGTGCAAACTGACCGAGAAATTTACGAACAAATTGCAGATGTAAGTAACTCACAAGATACCGTAATTTTTGGCGACTTTAATTTACCTGTGACCAAGTGGGGCAATACTCTTACATCACACTCCGGACATGACTTGTATACGAACTTGCAAGAGAGTTCGCTTTATCAATTTGTTCGAACGCCAACCCGTGGTAATAACGTTCTTGACATTGTACTTGCAACAAAAGAAGAATTAATAGAGAATTTGAATGTTGGTGATGAATTCAGTAACAGCGACCATCGTACGATAACTTTCACTTTAAAGTTTACTAGTAACGAACCAAATAGTAGCATCGAAAAAGTCCCTAATTTCAAGAAAGCAAACTTCCATAAACTTAGAGCTATGTTTAAAGAAACTGACTGGAGCTTTTTAATTCACAATAACGACATAAATACATCTTGGAAGTTATTCGAAGCCACTTACCTAAAAGCAGTGCAAGACTGCATACCATCGAAAATACGGCGTCCAGGCCATAATAATAAGCCCAAATGGTGGAATAAAGATATTTCAAACTGCCTGCTTGCTAAAAAATGTGCTAATGATAGATTAAAATCCTCACAAAATGACGAAGAACGGCTGAAATTTGTAGAGCTACGACGCAAAGCCAAAAAGTTAATTAAGCAAAGTAAAAAGACCTTAGAGTTACATATTGCGAATCAAAGTAAAACAAACCCGAAAGAATTCTATAGTTATATCAGAAAGAAAAAAGTAGTTACTTCAACTGTTGGACCGTTAGTCGATGAAAATGGAGAATACACCAAAGACGAAGTACAAATGAGTAATGCCCTCAATACCTTCTTTGCATCAGTTTTTACAACAGAAGACCTCAGTGATATCCCTACACCATCGCCGATTCAGATTGATAATTCAGATGTTCTAAGCAATATCACCGTTACAGAGAGAGAAGTATTGAATTGTTTAGATAAACTCAAGGTAAATAAAACGCCTGGACCTGATACAATCTCGCCTAGAGTTCTAAAGGAAGCTAAGGATGAGCTCTCCAAACCACTGACATTACTATTCAATAAATCCTTGCAGTCTGGAACTATGCCCGATCAGTGGAAGCTAGCCAACGTAACACCGATATTCAAAAAAGGCAGCAAATCCCTACCCAGTAACTATCGTCCAATTAGCTTAACCTCAGTTGTATGTAAAATGCTAGAAACGGTCATACGAGACAGACTCGTAAATCACTTAGAGGAAAATAACATACTTAAAGATACTCAACACGGCTTTCGTAAAAAACGTTCCTGTTTAACAAACCTCTTAGACTTCTTCCACGATATCCTCAACCTCTACGATGAGAGTAAAGCTGTAGATATTATATACCTTGATTTTCAAAAGGCCTTTGACAAAGTTCCCCACAAACGTTTACTGCTAAAACTAAAAGCGCATGGAATACAAGACGGTGTGTTGAAATGGATAGAAAATTGGCTCAGCGACAGAAAGCAAAGAGTAGTCATAAACGGTAAGGCATCTAAATGGACCAATGTAAGTAGCGGGGTACCCCAGGGATCGGTACTAGGACCAATTCTCTTTCTAATTTACATCAACGACATAGATGAGGGTCTCACCTGTACAATCTCAAAATTTGCTGACGATACAAAAATTGCAAATAGCGTACTCTCAAAAGAACAAGTTGACGTAATGCAACACAATCTAGATAAATTGTCATGTTGGGCCCAAATTTGGCAAATGAGTTTCAATGCGGATAAATGTAAAGTACTACATATCGGATACCTAAATGAGAAAGCAAACTATTCGATGAATGGCACCCAGCTTAAGAATGTAAACAGAGAAACCGATCTGGGAGTAACAATATCGAGTAACCTAAAACCGAGTCAACAATGTTCAGAAGTTGTTAAGAAGGCAAACAAAATAATTGGCTTTATAGGCAGGTCATTTGAGCATAAATCCAAAGAAGTTATCCTAACCCTTTACAATTCCTTAGTCCGCCCTCTTCTGGAATACTGCGTTCAATCCTGGTGCCCTTATTACCAAAAAGATATAAACAAGCTAGAACGAGTTCAACGTAGAGTTACTAAAATGATACCTAGCCTAAAGAACAAACCATACGAAGAGCGTCTTAGAGAATTAAATCTATTTCCTTTAACCCAGCGCAGATTAAGAGGTGACTTAATTCAAGTGTTCAAAATCATCAAAGGCATCGACAATATGAACTGTAGTAAGTACTTCACTATCGACCAAGCTAATTACACGCGGGGAAACGGTTGCAAAATTATTGGTAAATCTTTTAACTCACACGAATCTAAGAATTTCTTCTTCAATCGAGTTGTCAACTTGTGGAATGGGCTTCCCCGAAACGTTATAGACTGCATCACCGTTGATTCATTTAAACTCCGCCTAGACAAATATCTCGCATCAAACCCGCGACTGACTGCGTTTGTAAATGAATAACTTTATTTTATCCCCCCCTCAGTTACTAACCCATCTGTCCCCTACTAACTTCCTAATCCTGCCACGGACATTAGTTCCAGGGCAGTAATTCGCTTTCCAATGTTCCCTTACCCACTCTAAACCACTGTTTGGACACTTGATCCTCAGTGTTTTGGAGGACAAGCAACCTAGAAGGGTCACTAGATCTGTTGTTGCTTGATTTCCTTTGTACTCCTTTGTACTCCTTTGTACTCCTTTGTATATTAGCCGAGCACGGTTATATACATACTGTATATTAGCCGAGCACGGTTATATACATACTGTATATTAGCCGAGCACGGTTATATACATACTGTATATTAGCCGAGCACGGACGAAGATCCACAAAGGAACTAGGAATATACTTATCTCTCTTTCTTTCTTACTATGCACTATGCAGTACACCTTAATTCACTAGTGTATGATATACTTTACTTTACGCTCTCTAATACTTTATCTCATATCTCGTATTGATGAGAAAATATAAACTTAGGTTCAACTAGTTATCTGAGGTTATCACTGGTACAATAGAACAACGGAAAAGATAATACACTTAATCACACTGGTATATAATTAAAACAGAGTACTAGGAGTGACTCTATGTTTCCTAAGTATTTCACCTTGGTCGCACTGGTGAGAAAATAAAACAGAGTCCAATGAGTGACTCTATTTTCCTAAGTATTCCACCTGGTCGCACTGGTGTGAAATTAAACAGAGTCCAATTGGGACTCTATTTTTCTAAGTATTTCACCTGGGTGCACTGGTGTATGAGTGAAAGCAGTTTTCAGTAACACTTATAATCTAACACTTGAAGATTGGAGTGATGAGCACAGTTTGCGTAGAGATGGGAGTGGTGAAGTCTGATCGTCTAGTTTCGTCGAACCGCTTAGGTGGTTCTGCCGTGCGGATGAGGTAATTTGGGATACAGATGGATTAGCTGGTTTTGGGTCTTAAATGATAGCTCCTTGATATCATGACAAAGGGCACTTTCATCGGACTAACGCGAGCGTGAGCGAAGACATGTCCTTGGCTACTAGTGCTCGTCTATCCAGACCGATATGCTAATCGTTGATGAAGTTCCGTTTCGGTACTCTTGACTTGGGGTCTTTAATACAGCGTCTCTAGTGTCATGACACAGTGACAAGGCTAACGCGAGAAGATAGTAAGATCATGAACTTACTAATTTCACTCGATCTGCCACTGACCGTAATAAGAGGTTCAAAGAAGTCAGGTTCGGTGTTTACACTTTTTTACTGTAAGTGTCCTCGACCGTAGCATCGGACAGATACAATATGGACTTTTATGTTGAGAGTGCAATTAGTTAGACGGTGTCTCACAAAGCCCGAACCATTAGAATGATCTTTGCCATGGCAAGTATCTTCCTATAATTTTAGAGTGCGGTTTTAGCAAAAGAAGTAAGGTGGGGACGTGTCATAGCGGTTATGCTTCTAATACTAAATGTGCAGCCTATTAGGGATCTTATTATTAACCACTATACCAAGGCATGTGATAATAGTAATTCCTCAATAGGTAAAACAACTCCTCAGAACTCGAAAGATATTCACCATGGCTTCAATTCTTTCCTTGAATGGGAGGGTAATTTTAGGACTTGATTGCTAACAAGTCAGTTAATCAAGCCCTAGAAATGCTTGATCTACCATGGTTTTCGTCGGGGGAGTGACGACTTCGGCTGAGATGTCCAAGGTCAAGTGTGCGGAGGTCAGAAGGTCATAAGTACAGGGGGGCGTATTCTGGGGGGATTAGGTAAACCCCCTAGAAGTTTGCGGGCAGGTGAGTAGGCCTCTGCGCGGAAGAACGGCGCAACTGCTCCTTTGTTGTGTGTCTGTGTTCCTGACTGTACACTATCCTTTTCTTTGTAGCTTCGTGGTTATTGTTGTGTCTTCTTGGTTCTTCTGTTTGAGTCTCCCCTCCTTCTGTTTCTTTTCTGTTCTCTTGTCGAACTGGCATGGTGGTGATTATTAATTCGGGTATTTTAATTATCATTATTTTTTTTTCGGGGGTAAGGGTGAAAATAATTGTATTTTGTAATATTATGGGATTCCATTAACAGTTTTCTGTTTTGAGCGTCGGAATTTGGCACACTATAAAATTCGCTTGGAATTTGGGTCACCAAAATTACCTGTCGCTAAAATGATAATAATTAAAATACCACCTTAAACTAGTATCACATAAAAGTTTTGTCCAGCTTGATTGTCCTGTGTTGGCAAATTAATTTTACTTTTATTAACCCTTTCAGTACCGGTGATGTAGTATTACTATATTCTTTAGGTCGCAGATTTGGGATAACAGTATTTTTTTGTTTTTTGTTTGTTTTTTGTTTTTGTTTTTTGTTTTTTTTGGGGGGACAGTGTATTTTGGTCATCATTAGACGATTTTGTTTTGATTAGGAAGGATCTGCAGGAATTATACGGGTAAAGACTATCTCGTTTGGCCCTCTGGCTTCCATATACCCTTCCTAATGTAAATCAAATCGTCTAATAATAATCAGATAACAGAAAAAATATATGTAATCAGGTTTTAAAAGGGTTAACCAACTGCCACAACTCTTAACCCACTCCGACAACTCTTAACTCATTCCCACAACTCTTAACCAACTCCCACAGCTCTTAACCCACTCCCACAACTCTCAACCCACTCTCATAACTCTTAACCCAAACTCCCACAACTCTTAACCTACTCCCACAGCTCTTAACCCCCTCCCACAACTGTTAACCCTCTCCCACAACTCTTAAGCCACTCTCGCAACTCTTAACCCACTCCCACAACTCTTAACCCACTCTAACAACTCGTATCCCACTCCCGCAACTCTTAACTCACTCCCAAAACTCTTACCTCACTCTCGCAACTCTTAACCCACTCCCACAACTCTTAACCCACTCCCACAGCTCTTAAACCCCTCCCACAACTATTAACCCTCTCCCACAACTCTTAACCCACTCCCACAACTCTTAACCATCTCCCACAGCTCTTAACCCCCTCTCACAACTGTTAACCCTCTCCCACAATTCTTAACCCACTCTCGCAACTCTTAACCCACTCCCACAACTCTTAACCCACTCTAACAACTCTTGACCCACTCCCACAACTCTTAACTCACTACCAAAACTCTTAACCCCCTCCCACAACTCTTAACCCACTCCCACAACTCATAACCCACTCCCACAACTCTTAACCCACTCTAACAACTATTAACCCACTCCCATAACTCTTAACCCACTCCCATAACTCTTAACTCACTCCCACAACTCTTAACCCACTCCCATAACTCTTAACCGACTCCCATAACTCCTAACCCCCTCCCACAACTCTTAACTCACTCCGATAACTCTTAACCCACTCCCACAACTCCACCCAGAAACCTGAAGATCATGAACTTACTAAGTTCACTCGATCTGCCACTGAGCCACTGACCGTAGCAAGAGGTTCAAAGAACCTCTTATAAATCCTTGCATGACACTGAACACTCTTAATATTTTCCCACAACTCTTAGCTGATTCTCATTACTCCTATCTTATTCCCATAACTCTTAAATGACTCTTAGAACTCTTAGCAGATTCTCTAAACACTCACACAACTATCACATTAGGTTCATATCTCAAAATAAAGGTTAACAATACTAATAATTATCTCCACTCTCTCACTACTCTTATCCCACTCCCATGACCCTTAACCTAATCCCACAACTCTTAGCCTACTCCCACAACTCTTAACCAACTCCCACATCTCTTAACCTACTCACACAACTCTTAACCCACTCCCACAACTCTTAACCCACTCCCACAACTCTTAACCCACTTCCACAACTCTGAACCCACTCCCACAACTCTCTACCCCCCACAACTCTTAACCCACTCCCAAAACTCTTAACCCACTCCCACAACTCTTACTCTACCCCCACAACTCTCTACCCTCTCCCACAACTCTTAGCCCACTGCGAAAACTCTTAACCAACTCCCACAACTCATAAACCACTCCCACAGCTCTTAAACCACTCCCACAACTCTTAACCCACTCGCAAAACTCTTAACCCACTCCCACAACTCTCTACCCACTCCCACAACTCTTAACCCACTCCCAAAACTCTTAACCCACTCCCACAACTCTTAACATAGTCCCACAACTCTTAAACCACTCCCACAACTCTTAACCCAATCACAAAACTCTTAACCCACTCCCACAACTCTTAACCCACTCCCACAACTCTTAACCCACTCCCAAAACTCCTAACCCACTCTCACAACTCTTAACCCACTCCCAAAACTCTTAACCCACTCCCACAACTCTTAACCCACACTCACAACTCTTAACCCACTATCAAAACTCTTAACCTACTCCCACAGCTCTTAACCCACTCCCACAGCTCTTAACCTACTCCCACAACTCACACCAACTTCACCAGGGCCATAAATCCCCAGACCCTGAAGAGGAGGCGTCCTCATAAATCCTGAGCACGAAACCTGAGAATGTTGAGGGAGGAAAGATATTAGGCAGTATTACACACAATTTCGGGAGAGACATCTATATTTGTTCATTATTCGCTCCGTTAGTCTGGTTATTATAAGACGTTTAGCCCAATCTTAGTGTTATACCAGGATTTTACTGGGGTTAATTGGACTAATTAGGTAGGTTCTTACTTGACCGGAGAAGTTGAATCCACATAAACACATGCGCAAAGGTAATAGAGGATAAATATAATACAGAGTACACAAACAAGTTATATGTTCAAGGTAATTAATATTACTGTCAGGCAAAAGATAGGTAAATAGTATATAGTTTATAACGGACGAACGAGGATCCACTATTAAATTCCCATGGGAATGACACTGCACTATTATAATGTCACACTGAGTAATTCCTTTGATAAGGCACTCCTCTAGTACTTCTTCGAGGTCACATTAAGCACTTCAACAATAAGGCACTTCTATAGTATTTCAGACGAGGGTTTTGGCCGTGGTGGTGGTCCTGACGTGGATGGTTGACAGCGGATGGAAGTCAATGGAGAACACTTGGGTTTTGGGTCTTGAATGAATATGTTCCGTTATACCAGTGTTATACGTATACATATCATCGAACTAACAAGAGGAGAAGTTATACCAGTGTTGTACTGTCTCACTCAACTATTCTGACCTTTATAAGAGTTTTGATGCAGAACCTTCCAGCACTCTTGGGTGTAGGGTCTTGAATTAATATGAATCTGCTAAGCCAGTGCTATGCATATCATATCATCGGACAAACGTAAGCGGGTATTTATGCAACGTATCTTAATTGTTCTGACCGTTATAAGAGTCTTTCTCGGACTGGTGGATGGGTATATATGGGCCTTTTATGCATACGTGTCTTAATGCCAGTGTCTGGGACAATGTACCGTATGGACTCTATGCAGAGTGCCGTTATGCTTTAAGCTACGGTATCTCGCAAGCCCTACCTTTTAAAAAGCCAATTGCCAGTGCGTGAACCTTTTAACCCTGGAGAGGAAACCCCGTTGCAAATGCGCACGCGAGAGGTGTGCAAAACGCGTTATTTGGTCGCCGCGCAGCTCACACGTCCAATACGAGGGATATCGGCCTGCAGTCAGGCAGTGTACGGGTATCTCCAGCCGTGAGCGGAGGTGCGACGCTCTCGGTCCTCGCCAACAGGTTCAAACCAGAACCCGACGTTGCGAATAAACTACTACATAACCTGGTACGTAACTTTATTGAATGTTGATAGTTGCACATAATGTACTTTTTTCACGAATGTGTTGGAGATATCGATCTAAGACTAATAGGCAACCTAGCCAGATAACGGACCATGACTCACACACACGCTAGCCTGTCTGATATTGCCATATTGGGCGTCTGTAAATATTTTACTAAATCAGGTTCTTTTTTCATTTCCCGTCTGCCACAACCACATCATTTCAACTTGTGACGGATGCCACTCCTAAAGGTGAAACCCCTCCCATTTGTTGTATATTGTTTATGAGGTTCCTAGTACAAGTTCAGGTAAAATAGGTAACATACAGTGTAATTTCAGAGGCTTATATGTTTATTTCTTCAACTTTTATAGGTAAAAATTATCAATGTTGTTAATTTGCAGCATATTTTTGGCATTAATTATACTCAGATTTCATTTTTATTCACACTACATAGAAAGGCATTATAAAGGAACCTCCATTTCAAATTTCGTTGCAATCCATAAATATTTAAGGCTTCCAGGGGTGATACCAGGCCAAGATGAGACTTCTCGGTATCCAGAACCAAACCTGGCCTGGAGCGCCCTCGCTAGATGGGCGGTCCGACGTTCAAGCTATCACCTTTTATATGGTTACATGTTGTGTGGCATGCTCTAGAGTATAACTGTGGTGAAAATCAGCAACATTCATTGATAAATAGTGCCCCACGATTTTTTTTCCTCCAAATTTTTCCAAATTTCTGTGCCCCTTTTTCAGTTACCTCCACATAAGGATTTTTTGGTAGTATTTACATTGCTCCAATTTCAATTATTACACTTTGGGGTCATACTAGGACCATGTGGCAAGCACTGTGTTGAATTTGGTATGAATCCAAGAATATTTAGGTACCCAGCCGAATATTTCAAAATGACCGATTTTTTTTGGGAAATTTTTTGTAACCTTTTTTTCAACTCCGCAAGTCTCTCAGCCTATGGGGTCTTCAGGGCTGCTACTCCTACTCCAACCTACCTCACCATTGCCGTCCACGCCCCCAGAGTCCCAGTCCCCTCAAGACAACTTGAGTATTTTTTTTATATTTGTATGAAGAACCTACTTTTTTACTATACTTATTTTTGTATTAAATTCATTAGAAATACTAACAATGTTTCAATATACACCATATTCTAACATAACATTAAGGGATCCTTATATTATATTTATCAATGTTCAAAAAAATTCTAAGTCTTTTGGTTTGGGAGATATTTGGGGTCAAAGTCGACGTTGCAAATTCACAACTACGTAACCTATTAAAAAAAGTTTTTGAGCGTTACCTCTCCAGGGTTAAATGGGTCCAGAATGGGGTCGGTTTACTACTGATAAAGCGCACGTCAGTACAGCCTTCTTTATCGACAGTAATTCCTAGTAATCGAGGCGGAGGAATCAATATTGTGGTGCCACCATGGTGATCCAATAAATAATTCCTTTGATGAGCCAAGATCTAAAAATCCTGAATACACCGTTATATGCCAGTACTTTAATAGTTTATTCAGTATATCCCAAATCTTCCAGCAGTTAAAAATATCTTTCAGTGAAGTATGTTTTAAGAGCTTTCCAACTGTTATAGATCTTAACTTTGCCTGTCATAGTCTTACCTCTTCTGGCGTTTCTCCCGGTGTCCCTTCTCTGGGTAAGAAGGGTAGCTATGCTGGGAGGAGGCCTTGGGGCGACTGGGGTAGCCCCTTCGGACTTCCCTCTCGTGGTGGTCATGCGACTTGGAGGAAGAAGGGCGCGTGGAAGTATAGTACTTATGAAAGCTTCGGCTTGCCTTGCCTTCCTGTCGTCCACCTTTCCTTCTCTGGTCATCACTCATGTTGCTGCTGATGATGATGAGATCTGTGCCAGGGGTTGGAGGGAGTACGGGCGTGATTGAGGCGACTCAGGCATTTCTTGGTGGTGTGGTGGCTAGAGCTTCCTTTCTTGGGGGTGTGGTGGTACGGGTGGTTAAAGCTTCCTTTCTCGGGGGTGTGGTGGTATGGGTGGTAATATCGCTTGGTGGTAGTCGCGTGGTGCTTTCTTTTTCCTTTATATTACTTAGTCTAGCCAATATATAGCGTTTTACCCAATCAGGTATCGATTGTATCCTGGCGAGCGATATCGAGGGAGGACAGATGTTTAGCCGTATTACACCCAGTTTGGGGAAGAGACATCTACATCATTTAATTTTTCTCCCCATTAGTCAGGTAGTTATAAAACGTTTCGCCAAAACAGATATCGATATTATGTTAGATGTTAGGCCGTTATCACACATCATTTTTGGAGAATACATCTAAATTATTTCACTTTCCATTCCATTAACGCTTTCATTTATCGTGACGTCTTTTTGTAATTGATTTCAGCTACACTTAGACGATTTTATAAAGCTTGGAAATGATATTTGGTAGCCAAAACGATTGAGATAGTCTGTAGCCGGTTAATTGGGATATACCTTCCTAAGCTGAATAAAATCGTCTAATATTTGCTAGAGTAGAATAAAAAGCATAATCACCGTTACTGAATGGGTTAATTTCGTAAAATTATGACGTTTCGCTCTATGCATTGTTCATTTTATTTCTGTGTGAGCAAAAGTGAGCCTGTAATATAGGAGAAACTGATCTTTGGCCGGGACATTTTTCTACAGAAATTTTTTAATTTTCAGCTTGACGGGTGGTTTTATGTTTGTTAACTCTTTCTAGATTATAACACAATAATTTTACACTTAATTCTGCCTTAGCGGGGCAGGTATGTGAAAGAATTGTTCCTTTTTACGTACAAGCATGGAATTTGGCACAGTTGCAGATTATGCTGGTGGTTGTATTTCTAGAACTGAAGTCACCTGGAAAAAGCCCTTTGTTGGCCATGGTAACCATTTTTGTTAAATGGCCGCCAAAAGCTATTATTAACCCTTCTGGCCCGGGCTCGCCCTCCTAAGGACATTGTTGAAATCCGGGCGATTTGGCCGAAAAATGTCTACGCCTAGGCTACCGTATCTTTGTTATTGTAACTGCTAGAAAATGTCCACGCATCTCTAAACGTACTGCGGTTTCCAATCTGTAGACTGGCGTTAAGTAGAGCTCTTTAAGTCAACTGATTCAGTTGTGATGACGATTTCCGTGGAGAGAGTTTCGAGGCAATGTTAGCAATATGACACAATTTTCAACACTAAATCTGTCTTAGCAGACCACACAACAACAAAGCTCCGACGTCTGCTTGCTTTCGGAGGTGCGCGCGTTGCCTCCGACCAGCTGTGTTTACATACGTCGGACGCACAGCTTTCAAGACAAGCTTATTAGGCTTTCAAGCTTACGGACTTTAACAGGACACCCGGGCTGCTGCCCATCTGCCGCGGTGTCCTTTTAAAATGACAACCGGGCGGGAAGGGTTAAAAAGGGATATCTCTGAATTATACAGGTTTCCCAAAATAGATGTGCCAAACTTCTGGATATGATTACAAGGATGTTTCTAAGCCTAAGATATTCCATACCAAGAATTTTAAATCTTAGTTGTTAAAGAGATAATAATGATGTTGTAAATAGTGTTCCCCCCCCCCCCCCCACCACCACCACCAGCACTGTAATGGATTCATCCATGTCTGACAGTTTTTAACAAGTCCAACGTGAGCTAAAATGTGTCTAAATCACCTTGTAACAAACGAAATTATAATTGATTCTCTAAGGCATGCAAATAACAGCAAGAAGTCAATAGATACTACGTGGGTGATGATTAATTCACAAACTGTTGATACACTGGTTTTCTTTACATATCACAATATAGCCCATTGCATGGCTGACACAAATTAGTACATTTTGAGGATACCTTCTTGCAATTGCACCATCCTTTGACCCATTGTTTGTATTTGCAGCCACAGCGAATATTACTCTAGATGATTTGCAGGCCTCAGGTAGGGTAGTCAACAGTGGATTCCAGTTGAGTGGGTCAATCCATCCCCAGTTCTCAGGAGATGGCATTGCCAAAACAACTTGAGATACCTTGCCCCAGCAGTGACCACCCTGGAACACAACTCTTTTGATATGCTGTTCCAGTGCTGCTCTGGTTGGAGGAATGGCGTCCATGACTCGTCCTTTCTTTGTCAACATATCTCATCGAGCTTCATCAATGTTCACACCAGTGCTACTGCGGTTATATAACAGGATGGTGAACCTTTCCAGTACAGCAATTTCTTCATCATAATATATTTATGTTGGTCAAGTCGATATGGCAAGGAAAGTGGGAGTTACTTCATCATATGCCTTTCAAGTCTCCCAGGCTATCTTCTTGCCCCTTGTGTGGAATAATGAGACACAGTCACATCCAATGTAGGCATTGAATAGTGGCAGGGCTTGTGACTTGTTGGGGCCATGAGATGCAGCAATTTAGTGGACAGGGATATATCTAAATTTGTTAGCAGTACCAAAATGCCAACCACAGCTCTTAGATCTTGAACTTGGCTGCTGCAGCTATTGCCAAAACAACTACACCTGTGTCAACTGTGCAAAGAAGTACCTTTTGGAAACCCTCACTCAAAGTATCTGTTAGGTGAAAGATCATCTTGCTGTCAGCCTCCTCATGGTCACAAGTGGCTAGACGACTTGTCGCCGTCACTGGTGTCACAAGGAGGAGTACATAGCACCTCAGAGCTATTTGTTGTAACTAACTGTTTGGTGGTAACAAGTTGCGTAAGGTGCTTTGCTAAGAAGGCAAATAGCTCCTTCTTATTTGCATTGATCCTCAGAAACTGTTGCCAGTTTCTTGGGAGGGTTGTGGAAACATCAACTCTTGCCCTAACACCTTTTCCACACATATTTCTTGCCTGAAACTTCAGAAGCTCACCATGTGTTGGTCCCAGACAATGTCCACACAACTTGCTTTTTGCAGTTGACGATCAATGTAGGGAAGAACACTTTTGATGCGTAATCATCAAAGGTCTTGGCATTGATAGGTTTGAGGATGTTGACCACTACAGCTACATCTCCAACATATTACGTAAAAATATTTGCGGTAATTCTGTTTATGAAATTCAAAATAATCTGAATATTAATAACTTAATCGATGAACATACCAAGAAAAATATAACATTTGATATTAAACTTTCTGATAAGAACAAGTGCATTGCAAAATTATACATGTTACCTAAATTTCATAAAAGACCTTATAAATATCGCTTTATTGCCGGAGCAAAATTTGCTACCACTAAAACTCTATCAGAACAAGTCGTAAATTGCTTAAAATACATTAAAAGTACTCATAACAGATATTGTAATACCATCATGAGAAGAACTGGCATTAACTATTATTGGAGTGTTAACAATTCGTTAGAAGTTATTGATAAAATAAATACCATGCCGAAAGTTACCTCGGTACATAGCTTCGACTTTTCAACTTTGTATACCAATTTGTCTTTAGATTTAGTATATTTAGAGCTTTGCTTTATTATAGATTTGCACTTTGACAGGTTCGTTAGGAATGGTAATTATTTCATAAATGTTTATACATATTTTAATAATGCATCACTTAGCTCTACTCCCACTAGGTCAGTATATTTTGATAGAACTAAACTTAAAGATGCCCTTAAATTCCTCCTTTTCAATACTTATGTTAGATTCGGGCCTTACATTTTCAAACAAATATTAGGAATTCCTATGGGTGGAAATGCTAGCCCTTTAATTGCAGACTTATTCTTGCTTGCTTTAGAATTTAAATATATAAAAGACTTAGTTGACAGTAGCAAGAAAAATAAAATCCCAGAAAAATTAGCACTTGCTAAATTGTTAAGTAATAATAGTAGATATATTGATGATATTCTCGTTTGCAATTTGTTAAATTTTAATCAAGTTGCTAAACTTATTTACCCTAATTCTATTCCCCTCACACAATGTAACGTAAATTATAAAGTTGAAAATTTTCTTGATATAAATATAGAGATTGTTAATGAACAGTGCATACTTAAAGTATATCACAAAGTAGATTATTTTAATTTTAACGTAATAAACTTTCCTTTCCCTTGTAGTAATATCGATAGTAAAATAACTTATAATTGTTTTTATTCTCAGTTAATAAGATTTTGTAAAATCTGCACTAAAGTAGATGACTTTTGGGCTAGAGCTAGGTTACTATACAGACTCTTAGTAGACAGAGGTGTTGAGGCAAGTCAATTGTTCCATAAATTTAATCTTTTTAGAGTCAATTATTGTGACTGTATTCTAAAATTTGACATCAATAATTTTAATCAAGCATTTTTAACTTGAAGTTTCTTGTATAACCTCTGCTGACTTTTTGTCTGTATTTATTGTTTATCTTTTTCTTTTTCTTTTTCTATTATTAATATTAATATTGATGATTTTTTTAAATTGATTGTTCTTGTTAAAAGAGTACTCTTTGTTTAAATCTGTTGTTACTTCATATTTTGCAATTATTTGTCTTTATATTATATGTATTCATTGTCGATAGTATCAATTGCTTGCTTTTGCGATTTCCTTTGTTAATTGTGCGATAAATGTAGGTTATTTGTAGGGTAGTTATTGATAGGGGTCACTTGAGGCATGCTATGCTTACAGGTACCTACCCGATAGCACTATCGTTAGTGAGTGCTGTACTGTATTTTATATATTATTTTGTAATAGTATAGTTATCTTATCCATATTTGTATTTTGTACTATTGTTAATGTCTTGTCATGTTGCAAATTTTATTTTAAATAATATTTTGACATTTAACATGTAGTTTCTTTATTCATGCAGAGTTTAGTAAAATTTACCAGAACGTCCCGGACTTCCCAAACTTGACTAATTCCTTTAACATGACGATAGTGCGTTGTTATATGTGCGATTAGTTTGCTTGGGAAACAGGTTAACTTGCTCATGTAGTAATGTACACCCTATGTGGTGGATTGTGTTCTTTTATTTAATCATTTTCATTTTAGTAAGCGTTGTTTCCACATAGCGATTTTGATAATTTAATTTGACTTTATATTGTCCTTGTCCCAATTTTGGTTTGTTTAGTTTGCAAGTTTTACATTTTAAATTATGTATGTATGACATTCTGATAATTACTGTATATTGAAGAAGATAGCAACCTCACTTCCTTCTGGAGTGCCTGCTTGATAACTTGACCATCACTATTAACTGGTCCGTCTGTTTGGGGGATACGGACATGTTTCTTTATCAGCACAAGGGGAAGTACATTGGTGTAAGACTCTGGCAAGTCTTTCAGTTTCTCAGATGTGGACACCTGCTCTATGATTAAGTATTCCCTGCGATCTTTCCCGTAATTCTGAAGGCTGGGATGCTGGAATGATGATATACCAGTACCATGGAAAAAATCTGTGGCATTAATAGCACTTAGGTTATGGTCAATTTCATCAATAGTTTCAGTCGGGAATAACCCTTGACATAGACTTGGAGGGCATGCTATCTGGTCTTGTTGATACTTCTCACACACACTGTTGCCACCTGCAGTTGATATTGACATTGCTTGGTCACAAGAAACGGAGAGTTCAAGGTCAAAGAGCGATTGCACTAGATCACGCTTCCGTGTCTTTGCATGACGGATATGAGCAAGGGAGTTACTCTTGATTTGTTGTGACGGACAACACCAATACTATCATCCCGTCGACGAGCAGGGCTGTTGAACTGTAGTAATTGGGCCATACTGAGAATTGTTTGAGTCACATCAGTCTTCATCAGAGCAGGCCCTAGATCTGTGTCAAATGACATGAGTACATTATGCCCTTCTTTGTGTACTGTAAGCTCTGGAATGTGTGCAAGATTTGTATTGTATTGTATTGTGCAGACGAGAATGTTGTTCTACTCATAATTCCTCCAGACAAGGGGAATAAAGTTTTACAAGATTAGAAAGGTGGAACACTGGAGCTACAGTTTAATCCATTCTGCTCTCATATACAGTATATATGTCAGCAACTCTGCTAAAGCAATGCCATGACTAACTTTGTCATTGAAGTCCTCGTGCTTATTTTGAAGTGCTGCAGCTATATTGTAGAGACCAACCAAACAACGTGGATGATACTTGTTGCAAGAAGATGCTCATCTTGGAAGTTTAATGCACATTTTCGGACACGAGAGTCTAGACAAAAAGTTGACACCTCCTGGATATGTTTTGATGGCGACACATCCTCACATAAGAAGCAGACATCTGTTGCTGCTTCTTTAGAGTGGACACATTGATAAGTGTACTTCTTTCCAGTTGCAGAATGATCTTTGCTGTCATTCTCGCTAGACTTCCTTTTTTCTACTTGTTTAAGCTTTGTGGAAATGAATTTTGTATGACAGGACTTATGCCATTTGACCTCATTCTCCAACATCTATCCATCTATCTATCTACAGTGTATGCTCAGGCCCAATCCCCACTTTTCCTATTTTTATTTTTATTTTCCTCTATTTTATTCTTATTTTTTTGTTTTTTGTATTTTCTTGGGAAAGGTCGACTCTAGACAGAGCAAGAACAAGAAAACACAAAACACAAGACAAAACAGCGAACAAACACAGACAAAACACAAAATGCACACACATCTAGGTCACCCAGGAGATTACCCAGAGACAAGGGTCACCAAGGTCGCTCCTGCACTCCCCCGGCCCCCCGGAGAGGCTCCGATATCGGCAGGCAGACATGCAGCAGAGCCAAAGCCACAAGCCCACCCACCACACTTCCAGGTGCACCCTTCATATTAATCGTCTCCCCGGGCCAGGCGCCTGATGGAATATTATCTAGTCCAACTTGCGCCCGACCCCTTCCCCCAAATGACCACGAGTTCACTCAACTATTCACAAGCATTCTCCTTTTATTCCTGTTTATTACCACTTCCTTTGCCTGAGCTATAGTCATTCTTCTATCATCCAAAGCTTTACTTACACAGTCTCTTCATCTCAATGGGGGTCTTCCTGCCCTTCTATCTCCCCTTGTATCTGACTCTTATATTCTCTTTGTAAGCCTTTCATCTCCGATTCGTTCAACATGACCATACCAGCTCAGCACCCTTCTGTCCACTCTGGCTGACAAATGTTCCTGCTGCCCCACTCTCCTACGTATCTTTTTATTCCTCAATCCGTCTCTACGGGTAACTCCACACATACTCCTCAAGCAGCTCATCTCCATCACCCTGGAAATCCGTCGAAGTCAGCTTGGTTCCCTTAACGAAGCGAGGAGAAGCGGTAAAACAGCCTTTTTCAACTACCGAACACTCATTGTGAGAGAACCTCGTGGAGGGATAGCAGGAGCCAGACGACCACATTACATCTTTCCCCGTCAAACCAGCACCACCACTCCTCCACCCCATAGCCGGACCACCACTCCACTACCACCAATTCGACCCTCCCCCCAACGCTCTGCCGCCTCCCCACCACCACTTCGCCAATCCACCACTGTTTCACCCCACCACCAGCCCCTACCCACCTCACCCCTACCCTCTCCCAGGATCTCCAGCACCCTACAACTCAGTGAGCGACCACCTACCTCTAATCCAAGCAGAACTCCGCCCCCGAAAATCCGAGCCTCCACTGCCAGGTTACACCAGGAAGATGTCCTGCGTGGTGCCGGCCCCCAGACCAGCACCGGGGGCTCTAGCTTGGACCTGCCTCAACGTCTACAGGGAGAGGTTGAACCTGAGCAGTTGGGGGAAGGTGACCACTCAACCCCCTCAACACCTCAGCACCACCAGCGACATAGGAAACAACCAACTAGATTCCCAAACAAGAAATAATGATATAGTTTCACACATAGTTAACCTTTCAAGATGGACGACATCTTACCTTTTTCACATCTAAATGATGAAGATTTGTTATTACACATCAACCAAAATTTGTTAATCCCAACAGTGAAAATATCCCTTTAAACACACTAGATAAATTAATCTTTAACCCTTTTAGCTTCAATGATGACGCTTACAATGCCGATGTAGACCCCGACAACTATTTATTAAGTTCTCTAAATTATAAAAACCCATTATGTAATTATGTTTTCCCTCATAGCTTTGAAGAACAGTATCATAAAATTCCCAGATCTAACTTTTCTCTCCTAAGCTATAACATAAATAGTATACCACTGCATTTTGATGATTTCATTGAGCAGTGTCTGAACCCAATTTCGATTAAGTTTGATGTGATAGGCTTATGTGAAACGAAACTAACATCTGATATACAGCACTTATATGATATTCCTAATTACACAAGATTCAATAACAATTTCACACGAACCAGTGGGGGAGTGTCCTTGTACCTTAAAACAGGCTACAAATACATAGTAAGAGACGACTTAACAATTCAACATAATAGTATAGAGACATTATTTATTGAAATATGTAACACCAACTCGGACAACATAATAGTAGGCATAATATATAGAAGGCCACACACTGATTTCAGATATTTTCATGACAAGTTTAATGACATAACTCAGTAATAAGTGATGAGAGGAAAATTGTTTACCTTACCCGGGACTTTAATCTTAACTTATTAAAATATAAAGATGACAACAAAGTAGCTGAATTTATCTCCACATGCTATTCTAAACTTTTGTTCAATACTATAAATAAGCCAACACGTGTAACTTCTACAACAGCAACAATAATAGATCACATTTGGTCAAACAATTTCACGCAAAATGTGTTCAGTGGAATTATATACAATAAATAAACTGATCATTTTCCAATCTTTACCATTTATGAATCTGAGATATGCGCATCTAAAAATAGGGAAGAAGACCATACTTTTATAAGATATAGAAATTATAGTGAAAATAATCTAAATGAATTTAAGATAGCCATAGCAGATGCGTCCTGGGAACTAGTTTATTTTTCCAATGACCCTAATGTTGTATATAATAATTTTATGACAATATTTAATGCTTGTTTTAACAGATATTTTCCAATAATTACAAAACGAATAAATAACGCATACCTAGATAAGCAGTATATAACCCCAGAATTAAAAATCATGATTAAACAGAAAAATAAACTAGCTAGGAAATATGCTATTGGGCCCATCACATTTGGAGAGGAGTTCCGTAGACTACGTAACCAGGTAACAGAAGCTTTAAGATCAGCTAAGAGAAACTATTATAAATCTAAACTCCAAGAATCTGCTGGTAATGCTAAAAAGGTTTGGAACATAATTAATTCTGTTCTTGCAAGGAAAACTAAACACAAAATAAACAACACATTCATTAATAATAATACCGAGTTGATATTGATATTGTGGAACACTTTAACTCATATTTTATTGATGTCGGTAACAAATTAGGCTATGGTCAGGCTATGGAGATCGTCAACTCTTTTAAGTATCTGGGCAGTGTGTTGAGTAAAGATGGGACTATGGATGAAGAGGTGCGGGAGAGGGTACAACAGGGGAAGAGGGATGTAGGAACGCTAAAAGCAGTAACAAAAAATAGGGTGGTCAGTATGGAAGTGAAGAAGTCCTTGCATGACAGTGTGGTAATCCCGACACTGACTTACGGAAGCGAAGCATGGACGTTGGTTGAGAGACTCAGACCAAGAGTGAGAGCAGTGGAAATGAATTACTTAAGGAGTGCGTGCGGAGTTACATGGAGGGATAGACAGACTAATGAGGAAGTAAGAAGGAGGTGTGGTGTGGAGGTAGATGTGCTGGAAAGTGTGAAAAGGAACAACTTGAGATGGTTCGGCCATATGGAACGTATGGAAAGCGAGAGAATGACTAAGAGGGTGTATGAGAGCGAGGTGGAGGGACAGAGGGGGAGAGGTAGACCGAATATGAGGTGGAAGGATGGAGTGAGGAAGTACATGAACGAAGGTGGTGCTGGTTGGGGGGAGGGGCGTCGACTGACTGGGGACAGAGGTGCATGGGGGCGGTTCGTTCGTGGCCACCCCTTCGGGGATCACGGCGTCAGGCAATAGATAGATAGATAGAACAAATTAGCAGAAAATATAGATACTTCAAATGTAGACTTTACATCCTACCTACAAAATAGACAAGTAACGCCTTTGTCCATGTGTCCCGTCACAAGCGATGAAATAATCAATACAGTAAAACAACTACGGGACTCCTCTCCTGGTTATGATGAAATACCAATGAAAGTTTTAAGGTTTGTTATTACAGCTTTGTCTCCAGTTATAGGATATCTTTGTAACATGTCATTTTCCAGTGGTGTTTTTCCCGATTGCCTTAAAATTGCAAAAGTTACCCCTATATATAAATCCGGAGATAGTTCAATCTTTAATAACTACCGTCCTGTGTCTGTACTCCCAGCTATGAGTAAAATCCTAGAAAAAATTATGCATACAAGGATTAAAGAGTTTTGTTCAACCAACAATATTATTAATGAGGCTCAGCATGGGTTTAGAAAAGGATGTTCAACAAAGTCAGCTTTATCATCATTTACTAACGATATCCTCAAATCTTTTGATGACAAGCATTTTACAGTTGGTATATTTTTAGATCTATCCAAAGCATTCGAATCTGTTGACCATCAAATCCTCCTAAAAAAACTCGAACATTATGGCATTAGAGGTACCATTAACAAATGGTTTCACTCTTATCTAACTAATCGAAAACAGTATGTACAATATAAGGACATTTCATCTAATATGCAAATAATATCCTACGGAGTACCACAAGGTTCTATACTGGGTCAATTGTTGTTCATTTTATTTATTAATGATATTGTAAACTCAAGTATGTTATTTAAATATATATTATTTGCTGATGACAGTACTCTGTACGCCAGTCACCGGGACTTGCGCTCTCTTATTGTTTCTATAAACAATGAACTTAAGAATGTACATAATTGGATAACTACCAATAAACTTACACTAAATGTTAATAAAACTAACTTTATAAGCTTTCACAGAAACAAAAACGTTCCAAATGATATGCAACCAATTAAATTTGGTAATCAATCAGTGAGAAAAGTGGAGAGCGTTAAGTTTCTGGGGATAACGGTGGACAGAAAACTGTCTTGGAACTTACACATAAAGGACGTAACAAATAAACTAAATAAACAATGTGGTATACTGTACTTAACACGCCAATGTCTTGACTTAAATGCCCTAAAACTTTTATATTATTCAGTAATTTATCCATTTATGTTATACTGTCATACAGTATGGGGAGCGACGGGTAAAAGTAAATTACAACCTGTTGAAGTTGCAAAAAAAAAGTTATACGAACAATTACATTTAGATCCAAATATGCTCACACAAATGAACTATTTCGACAACATAATCTCTTAAAATTTGAAGATATTAACATATTTTGCAGTGCTATCTTTGTATACAAAGCATTAAACGGCAATAACAATGTGGAATTATTTAGACATCGTGAAAATGAAAGGTATGCATTAAGAAACATCAATTCTTTAAATATTCCCCTAATGACCTCTAGACAATCCCAGACATCAATAAAATACCATGGTGCGAAAGTTTGGAAGCAGTTGTCTCCTGACTTACAAAATAAACCCACTCTGCCTAGTTTCAAAATATCACTCAAATCTTCACTAATGTCTAAATATTAATCTTACTTAACATTTGACAATATAACTGCCACAACCCTAAATTACAATCACCTTTATATCGGAAACAAATTAAGATACTGTTCTGGTGTTGATCAATATGTAGGTACCGTACTGTATATAAGGCTGGGGTCTGCTCTACCCACAGCGGTCTGGGTGGGGGGTGGTTCGGGGTGGTGGCTAGGTAATTATACCTGGCCACTGTTCCGAATCCCTTCTTGCTGTGGCTGCGGGGCTGGGGCTGTGCCTCATTAGATATAATTATATAATATGACATGTTTTAATAATCTTATTGTATGTAAAATAACCATCGAGTTGTATTCAAGGTGCCTTTAAGAGAGATTGTTCTCAAAAGGCGCAGCCATGATATTATATTATTGTAAAATTAACATATATTGTATGTTTGATTGGCAAAATAAAAAAATTCAATTAAAAAAATTCAAAACAAAAATCACATCCAGCTTTCTTCTCCCTTTTTCTTAAAAGCCCATTTCTCAGCCCCATACATCACTGTTGGCACAACAATTCCTTGATACAGTGCACTTTTTTCTTTCATTCCGAGATTTCTCGTCTTCCACATACTTCCCATTGCTCCGAAAACCTTCCTTCCTTCACACACTCTCTGTTTTACCTCCATTTCCATACCTCCACTCCTGCTTATCGATCCTCCTAGATATTTAAAACACTCTACTTGTTCCAATATTTCCCCATCCAGCCTCACATCTAGATTCACCCTACGATCACCCCTACTACACACCATTACTTTACTTTTATTGACGTTCACCTTCAGTTTCCTCCTCCCACAAACCACCCCAAACTCTTTGACTACCCGCTGCAATTTCTCCTCAGAATCCACCACCAACGCTGTGTCATCAGCGAACAGCAACTGATTCAACTCCCAATCTCTACCATTCTTTCCTACTAAACCCAATCCTCTTCCCATAGTTCTCATTTTAACCTCCCTCACCACACCATCCATAAACATATTAAACAGCCATGGTGACAATACACAACCCTGTCGCAAACCTACCTTTACCTCAAACCATTCACTCAACTCGCCATTTCCTACTCTAACACAATATGCTCTGCTCTCTTCATAAAAACTCTTAACTGCTTCCAACAAATTTCCTCCAATTTTATAAATCCTTAACACCTTCCACATTGCTTCACGATCCACACGATCATACGCTTTTTCCAAATCCATAAAAGCACAAAATATCTCCTTATGCTTCTCTAAATACTTCTCGCATAACTGTCTTACTGCAAACATCTGATCCACGTACCTTCTTCCCCTCCTAAAACTGCACTGTTCTTCTCCTATTGCAACTTCCGTACATTTTATTATCCTCTCTATCAACACCCTGCCATACAGCTTTCCAACCACTGATAATAAACTAATACCTCTATAACTTGAACACTCCTGCCGATCTCCCTTCCCGTTGTACAACAGCACAATACATGCACTCTTCCAGTCTATTGGTACCATTGACACAGCAAAGCACAAATTGAAAAGTCTCACCAACCAATCTATTATCACATCTCCACCCTTCTTTATACACTCCACAGCAATACCATCCAAACCTTCTGTTTTTCCCGCTCTCATTTGTTTCACTGCTTCTTTCACCTCATTTTCCTCAATCCTTTCATTCATTCCCTGCCACATGGGTGGCCTGGGTAACCTATCTCCATCAACCACTGCTTCAATCACTGCTACTCTTCCATCTCTTCCATTTAGCAAAGATTCAAAATACTCGGCATATCTTTTCCTCACTTCAACTGGTTCCACTAGTAATTCTCCATTTGCATCTTTCACTGACTCTTCCCTCTTTTGTCCTCCTTGCCTTACTCTATTTACCTCCTTCCAGAACATCTTCTTTCGTTCTTCAAAATTCTCAGTCAACCTTTGACCCCACCTTTAGTTTGCATCTTTTTTCGCTTCTCTAATTTTCCTCTTTGCCTCTCTCCTTTTCTCCTTGTACCTCTCTCATACCTCAACACTACCATCCTGTAAAACCCTCTCAAAACACTGTCTCTTCTCCTCAACTGCCTTTCTCACCGTATCATTCCACCACTCGCTTCCCTTCCTGATACCTCTGCCTCCTACTTTCCTTTTGCCGCATACTACCTCTGCACTTGCTTTAACTCCTTCTTTAAACTGTTGCCATTCAACCTCTACTTCTCTCTCTTCCATCTCTCTCACTTCCATCCACTTTTCATTTAGTCTTTCCTTGTACTCCCTCTCTTTTGCACTCTTCTCTAACTCATTAACTTTTATTACCTCTCTTACTTCACGCTTGTCTCTCATTCTCCTTGAACTCCTAACTCTTAGCTTTCCCTCCACCAGGTAATGATCCGACATACCCTCTGCCTCACCTCTCATCACATTCACATCCAGCAGTCTACACAATCTTTTCCTTGTCACCAGCACATAATCCATCGATGCCCTCTCTACAATCTCTCCCCCCACAAGTCTATGCCAGGTGTACTTGTGTATACGCCTTTTTTTGAAGAACGTATTACCTACACTCAATCTGCACTCTTCACATACATTTTTCAGTCTTTCTCCACTCTCGTTTACACCATCCACACCAAAACTACCGATGACTCCCTCAACAGGCTCATTTCCTACCCTAGCATTTAGGTCCCCTAAAACTATAACATTTTCATTTTCATCAAACCCTTGTAGACAACCTCTCAAATCCTCCCAGAAACCCTCTACCTCGTCTAACTCTCTTTCACTTCCTGGTCCATACGCACTTACAAAAACCCACCTTTCACCCTTAAACCGCATTCGCACCCACATTAGCCTTGATGACACCTCTTTCCACTCTTTTATAAACTCTCTCAACTCCTCCTTCACAATAATAGCCACTCCCTCTGTCCCACGAACTCCCTCATCTACTCCAGACTTTCAACCTATCACGTTTCCAAAATCCACTTTTCCCTCTCCTTTCATCTTTGTTTCATTCAGTGCAAGCACATCATACTTCCTTCTTTCAAATAACCTTCCAATATCCTCTCGCTTCTCATTCGTACTACATCCTTGCACATTTAAAGCTCCTATTCTTAGGGTCCGGGACCACGAACGCGTTCCCTCGCCTCTACCTCTGTCTCGTTTATTTGGTAGATTTATTTAAGGGGAGAAGGATACCAGGCCCCCCGCCCCCGATCCCCTTTAGCCGACTTCTACGTCTCGCCGGAGAAAAGCGGTGGTGGAAATTTCTCACCCTTCCACCACAGAGGAGGCTACCTGCATCAGAAAGTGGTGCGCGTTGGGGTTGCAGCATCCCTACGCCATTTGAACAAATTAGAGATAAAGAGGGAGAAAAAGACAGAAGGGGCTATGGGAAGTAGAGGACACCAACCCTCACTCTGACAAAGGGTCAGCCCACCACGATAGTATCTTTTATAACATAGTATCTTTTATACCATTGCATTTGTCCAATCACCTTAAGTCAATTGCAATGGGTATTTCGTGTAGCTCAGCGAAACACAATATTGGATGCGAGCGTAGAATGTCCATGACCAACACCAACATCATGACGCTTCGATGCGGTTGAACATCGCAACAATTAAGTTGTTACGCTTGTCAGATAATTTACAGTCAGTTACACCTGGTGTCTCCTTGATGGTTGTTTTTTCTGGAACCCCTTCTCCCTCATGTTTAGCCCTATTATGTTTTCCGATTGTAAGACCTTCGCCTACTTCGTTCTCAATATTAACACCTTTGGTGCCATTTATGTGTTGATATTTTTCCTGGCGAGCAATAGCGAACCAGTGATTTTATGAGGAACCAGCCTTTGGCCAGAACATTTTTCAACCTAAAATATGTCCAAATTTGTCTTGAAGGTGGCGGTATAGAGGGTGATTTGTCTTGAAGGTGGCGGTATAGAGGGTAATTTGTCTTGAAGGTGGCGGTATAGAGGGTGATTTTTAAACTTGATGGAGGTCTAGCGAGGAAACAAAACATAATGAACATACAATTAAATAGACCAACAAATAAGTACTCTCCAATTAAAGGGACCTGACTGATGCAAATCCACAAGCTTTAAACTTCTTAATTTAACATAATTAGTTCCCACCACCAGTTAATTGTACACAGAACATGAAGTAGGAAAAGACATATCATATCTCACTCACAACACATGACATGTGTTGTGAGTGTGATACCGGCTTTACATTGTAAAGCCGGTATCACAGGAAACAAAATTATCTCAACATTTATGCTCATTACTGGCTTGGCAGCTTATGAGGTAAACATTATAAATATTTCGGTTACGTAAATTAATCTATTATCAGTCTAGTTTGCGATACCAGTGAAAAATATTCTAAAAATGTTGTCAGGAAATGTTGATTATCCAATATTGACTAAAATAGCACTCGTGTGATACCGACTTCAAGAAAAATGCAATATTGAGACATAAAATAGTATTATATCATATTATGTTTTTTTTTTTTAAATTACACTTCAGTGTTATGAAAACAAATATATAGAATTTCTATGCTACTTTCTGAATTCCGGAGATTTTTCAACAAGTGGAATTCTCCTGACCGCAATTGTAATAATCTTAAGTTTCTTGAGGCTAATTTGTTTGCTATGGATTATTTGAAACTTCTAATATAATACAGATTTACGTATGTGAAAAATATAATACAGATTTCTCTATGTGAAAAATGGCTGTTGGCAAATTTGGCGGTCACTTTTTAAGGGGGTTACCTGCATGTTTTCTCTTTTTCTCTCTATCTCCGGGTTGCATCCATTCTGCCCCATTCAGCCTACTGTTCTAAGACTTTAATCCCCATCCAGGTGTCAATTTATTTCCTGGCGAGCGATAGCGAGCCAGCAGCATTGTATGAAGAAATCAGGCTTCACCGGAGACAGTTTTCTATCGAAAAATTTACAAATTTAGCCTGCTGTCAAAAAACCTTCATTAAAAATCGACACCTGGATGGGAATAAAAGTCTTAAAAAAGTAGGCTGAATGGGGCGGAATGGATACAAGCCAGATAGAGAGAGAGAAAAATAGCAGGCCACCCCCTTGAAGTGTCCGCCATATTCCATTTTCCAGGTGGCTCCACTTCTAGAAATATTATGTTCTGGTCTACAGGCATGCCAATGTGCATGTTTGTACGTCAAAAGGCACAATTCCTAGACGTTGTTGCACATTACGTCCATATGCCTCTTCTAATAAATAATATCCTCTAATAATAGCCAGAAAAGAGTAAAGAAATGCGCATTCGGATCTTGAAAGGGATAAATGAGAGTCAAGGAAGTCGTGTGTTTTTTGCTTGAATGGGAAGTGGGGTACAATGTATAGAAACAAAAACTCGAAAATTGCCGAAAACAATTAAAGTGTTGAATAGTAAAGAATTATGTGGACGAAATAGAGACTGCTAAGGTCGGAACATATTAGGCCATATATCTGTGGAAGCGCTCGGTTATGGCCTTGGCCTTGCTCGGGGCCTTGGGGCTGTTCGGCCAGGCAGCTTGGGGAACAACAACAACAACAACAACATATTAGGCCATATTACACATATTGTTTGTAGAAGACACAACTATATTTATTCAAGCAGAAATAGAATAACCAGCGAGGCAGCGAAAATCATCGATATTTGCATTGTAGTGAGTAGATCCAAACGTTTCGGCATATACACTACGCCATCATTAGTGGCCTGAAAGTAAAATAATACCTTAAAATAAATTATTCTTTTATTGATACTATATTTAAAACACATAAGAGAGGTAAGTGGAAATAAATATATTTGATTGGGAGTTGTGTACTAAAAGTAGGAATTAAATGACAATAGTAATGCAAGCTTTACATATTAATTACAAAACTACACAAGAGAGATGGAGGCAGCAAACAGCATGTTATTTAATTGGAGCTTATTTACATTTACATAGAGGGATTCAAGTTGATCTTAAATTATTGTTATGGCAAAAGTCTAAAATTTAAAATGTATCTATTTATAATCTAACATTACACAACTCAGCATGTTTCCTTACTGCAGAATGAGGAAGCAATACAGCCCAGTTCTGCTCGACTGACCTTGGTGCTTGTCGGTCCAAATTTTGAAGGCACGAAAAGTGCTCCCCAAATGCCCAACTTGGCAACTTGGTCATGTAATATATATATATCCAACGAGCACAGATCAGACGGCATGTGGTCCTTAACATGAAAGAATTAGCTAATTTTGAATGGGTGTACGTGTACAAATTGGAAATTGATTTGAGAATAACATTTTAATAAGTTATATTTTAGAGTTTTTTTAATACGTCAGACTAATTATTATTTTGATGTTATTTTAATGTATTAGTATTATGTTGAAATAAACGCGTTAGTGATAACATTTAATATCCTGTTTAACATAGTAACCACAACAAAGTGCAAATGCAGTAGGTATTGTTTATGAAATATGTTCTCATCACACTGTGTACTAATATATATTTATGTACTTACCTAAATAGTTTTAATTATAATTACTTTAAATACTATAACAAATTGGTGGCGAACAGAAACAGAACATTATATATTTGTTCATCATAAGAAGCACAGCAAAGTATGATAATAATTATTGTTCTAGTCCATACGCAATTGTCTCTTCAAAATGTACTATTATTTGTTCACTGTTTTAAGGAAATGGTTTAGATGATTATATTTCAATTTCACCATTAATTTAAATATATAGATGGAGGAAAGAGAGACAGTCAGATAATGTTTAAACATAGCCACCGTAGAAAGCACAGTAAAGTACAAAAACAACATATATAGTTTTTTTTTTTAAATATGATCTCGTCAAAATAGGATAATATATATTCAGGGCCTTAAGGCTTAAGCAAATAGTTTGAAATATTATTATTCTATATATTTAATGAAGAGGTAGCTAAACACACACACAGACACACACACACACACACAAACTCACACATAGAATATGATATACCTGTAACTGTCCAGCCTAGAATGCAGGCACAGTACACAAATAATGGCTCTCGTTTCTAAAATAGTGTCTGGTCATCGTGTATAAATTCCGTGGAGTGGGCGTCGGAGACCGAGTGAATAATACACCATAGTGAATAACTGAGAGCCGGCCAGACAGGTGAATTATGTCGAGTGAATTAAGTTATTTTCCGGTTGTGTAAGCGTAACCTGACGAATACCGAATGAAAAGGTGGTACGGGAGAGTCGTATTCTAGCACAGGAAGTTATATATATATATATATGTATATATATATATACACGGAGGTAGGTACACACATATATACATACGCACGCACGCGCAGCACACACACACACACACACACATTCGTACATTCAGACATGCACACACACACACACTCAGGAAGATATATATATATATATATATATATATATATATATATATATATATATATATATATATATATATATATATATATATATATATAATATATATATATAATATAATATATATATATATATAGTGAGAGAGAGAGAGAGAGTTACAAGGAGTTACAAGTAGTAGTTAGTGTCTCAGAGACCTTGCGGTCCATTCCGAGGAGATACTCGAAGTGGAAGAAGAGAGAATGTTTAGTGCACTACACTCTTTACAGAGTGTGCATGATACTATCTACTCTCTTCTTGAACTGCTCTACTGAAGAACGATTTACAACTTCGGAGGGAAGTTTATTCCAGGTACAACATATTTTTTTATGTGACAAAGCTTCCACAAATACTAGTGCTGAACCTTTTCAATTCTAATTTCCAGTCATGGTTGCGTGTTGTATTCATTATGAGGCTAAACATTTTGCTATAATCCACATTGTCAAACCCATTAAGTATTTTAATAACTTCAATGAGCTGATCTTGTAGTCTGCGTGTCTCCAACGGGAAGACATCATGAGCTCTGAACCGGTCCTCGTAGCTCATTCTTCTGAGCCATGGAATAAGCTTTGTAGGCCTAGCTTGTACTCTTTCCTGAGTGCTGGAGACAAGAATTGAACAGCATACTCCAGGAGAGGCCGTATCAGAGTGTTGTAAAGTGTGAGGACTATTTCCTTTTTTCTATACATACATTGCCTCTTAACATAGCCCAATAGTTTTTGAGCTTTCTTCTCTACTTCAATGCACTGCTTGGAAAACTTTATGTCACTGCTAATCAGAACACCCAACAAGTCAGTCACTTCAAGTGGTATTCCCAATAGTGAATAGCCTGACTTGGGGTTTGTTTGGCCGATATGCATCACCTTGCACTTTTCCAAGTTTAGAGGCATCTGCCATGTCTCCGACCATTCACCCAGTCTGTTGAGGTCCATCCTGAGCTGTTCAACCTCTTTATAGGTCTTTCACATTCATTCCAAGCTTTACGTCATCGGCAAACTTGGATATCACACTCAACAGACCAATATCGATGTCATTAACATATATGATAAACAGTAGTGGGCCAAGGACAGATCCCTGTGGAACTCCAGAAGTAACTTGAGTTGACTCAGAAGAAACACCATTGATTACCACTCGTTGTTGTCTACCTGTTAGCCAACTTTCTATCCAATTTGTGACTTCTGTATTGATACCTATAGCTTTTTGAAAATCTAAGTAAAGGATGTCTATGGCTCTACTTTTGTCATACTCACTCAGTATTTCATGGACAATTTGGTAAGACATGATCGGTGTCGCCTGAATCCATGTTGGGAATCTGTAATTAAAATTTGGATTTCTAGGTAGTCAACTATCTTGTCTACTAGTATCCCTTCTAAAAAATTAACAATGATAGAAGTCAAGCTAATTGCTGATAATTCTTGGGACACTCATGATCCCCTTTCTTAAAGATTGGGGTCACATTGGCCAGTTTCCAGTGTTCAGGGACCTCTTCATTTTCTGGTGATTTATTGAAGAAGTCTGCTAAGAAAGGTGCAATTTCATCTTGCACTTCACGTACAACTCGAGGAAGAAAGCCATCTGGGCCGGATGACTTGAACCTATTTAACTTATCTATTGTTTTTGCTACATCCAGTGGGGTACATCTGATGCTGCTAAGAACTTCATCCTCATGCACTAGTCCTGGACTTGGCATGTCACTGGTATTTTCCCTTGTGAATACTGAGGCAAAATAGTCGTTAAGGGATTTAGCTATATCAGTGTCAGAAGTTTTATGTTGGCCTATCGGATCCTTTAGAGGTCCAATGCTACTTTTGAATGGCTTCCTGCTGTTCACATAGCTGAAGAACTCGTTAGGACTCACCTTTGTAGAGGGCTGCAACCCTTAGTTCTTCATTGTGATTTGCTTCTTTTATAAGATATTTCACTTTTCTACACATATTTTTGAAGGAATCTAATTCTCTTTGGTCTTGACTTCTTTTGGCCTTTCTGTATGCAACCTTTCTCTTTCTAATTGCTGAAGCTATGTCACTTGTGAACAATTTTGGTTGGGTTGAGCCTAATTTGGTAAGTTTAGTAGGAACGAATGCAGCTTGTCGATCCATAAACTGTTGTTTGAATGAGCACCAAATCGCATTAACATTCTCACCCTCAAGTCTGATCTGGGATAAGTTTCCCCGAAGGCCTTCAAAATTTGCACGACGGAAATCTAGTTTTGCACTCGAGGATTGGTGGGTCTGCTGCTAAAGGTGCGAAGAGAGAACCTAACTAGATTGTGGTTACTACCTTCAAGTGATTCCCCAACAGATAGGCTGGTCACACTTTCATCTTCAGTGGTAAACACAAGATATAGTATATAGTTCACTCTAGTTGGCTAATTCACCCACTGGGTCAAAAAGTTATCGTTAGTAAAGTCCACAAGACGCCTACCTTCAGCATCGGCAGTTCTTGCTTCCCAGTTTACTAGGCAATTGAAGTCACCTAAAATCACACTGGTTTTACCCTCGATAACAGCACTCAGTCTTGTGTAAAGAAGTTCATACTTTTCAACATTTTGATGTGGAGGCCTGTACACCAGAACAATCCTATAGATAAAGTTAACTAGATTGAGGTCTACTCCAAGCAGTTCAAGTTCTGACATGATCTTGCAGTCAATTGGGTTTAGAAAATCTCTGATGTACAAAAGAATTCCGTCATGGTTCGGTCTTTGTGGAACATTCTATATCCAGGAATGTCAAATTCCTCAACATATTCTCTGGTATCACTGTGAATCCAGGGGTCAGTGATAGCCACTACATCGAATCATTCTGTAGACAACAATGCCCGAAGTTCAGAGAATTTATTCCTAATTGACCTGGCATTGAATGATACTACCTTAAGGTTATTCTCATTTTTCTTAGAACCCCCTAGCTTACCCCGTTTTCCGAAGAGATAGGGGTCTCTGGGGGTAGTGTATTTTCTTGCACACTATCAGAGGTGTTGCAATTTCCTATGTTTGGTGAACCGTCACCTGAGATAGAAGAGCCACTATCTAGTGGTTCAGAAATTGACAACTGAGATGTAGAGTCTAGAGGGAGTTGCGAGACATCTCTCTATCTATTGGGGAACTCGGCCATTTGTTGAGAGGTATTCTTGCTCTCAGAGGGACGAACTTCTGTTGTGAGACCTTTTTTTAAAGTTTGAGATCAACTGCTGGTGAGGGGTTGCTCTTTTCCTGCTGGGGGATGCTTTCTACATTTTTGCTTGCTTCAGCAAGCTGTAAAGATTGTGATTTAGGAAATCACCAAGTTTAATTTTACCGCTAGTGCTGAAGTGCACACCGTCACGGAGATTGAGGCTGGGCTTCCCATATAACTCATCAAATGGGTCCACAAATCTCACCCTTTTCTGTGTACACAGGTCAACTAACCTACAATTTAAGCCTATTGCTTTGCTGGTAGCACAATCCCCTCCATACATCCAGGGCAAAATACCAAGCCTCTGTCTGTCTTGAGTCGGATCTCATCAGCCAGAGTCATGACCTCTCCTATTATTGACTTTGTGGCACCGACTTTAATTCTTTTGAGAAACAGGTCATTACCACTGACCTGGGCTATTATTGCCATACCCTTAGTCTTGGATCAGACTATTTCCACTTCCCTTGTGATCTGGGAAGTCCTTGCACCTGCGAGGCTCTTCACCTTTCTCACATCTCGGCGAAACTTAACAAAGTGAGACTCTTGTCCTTTGACCTGACAATCCCCAATCAAAATTGTTTTCATCTCTTTGTCACTAACGAGACCAAACCAGACCCGGTTGGGCTCTGAGGCACCCATAACAAATATCCCCCGCGGAACCCGGTAGGGCTCTGAGGCTCCGGCAGCTTGAAAGCCTGTAAGCTTGGTGTGCGAGGCGTCCGTCCGACGCATGTAAACAACAGCCGGTTGGACCGACGCCGCGCATCTCCGACCACAAGAAGGAGAGGCGTCCTTGTTCGTGTGTGGCTGTGTGTTATTGTTAAGTAGTGATAAGTGACTCATATCGCCACAAAGTTCATTCAACGGAAATCGTTATCACAACTGAACCAGTTGACTTAGAGAGCTCTACTCAACGCCATTCTACAGGTACGAACCACATCTACGCTTGGGGATGCGCGAGAATGCGGAAGCAGTCAAAATAACAAAGATACGGTAGCCTAGGCATAGACGATTTTTGGCCCAAACCCCCGGGTTTCGGGGAAATTATAGAATACAATAGCCGGGGCTGGAGGGTTTTAATTTAATATTACCGTAAGTTAATTATGTGTGTGTTTAAAGAATAGAGAAGAGGTCTTATAACTAGACATATAAGAAAAGTCGGAGTAGATGTAGCTCGGATTCGCAGGGACGCTACTCCCTAAAAGATGGGCTAAACCCGTCTCTCTTATTAGAGAGAGAGAGAGAGAGATTAACATACATAACAAAGCAGGCAAACACATATAAACATAACTAATTTTATAATCAATGATATAAATAAACTACGACCGGCAAAAAAGATATAAATATAATAACAGACACAAACAGACAGGCAGACAAATAAACAACCTGTTCAGTACGTAGGCCTAGTGGTATAGATAATGTGGCATAAACTGGTCTGATTAACGAAGGTAAAAATATTGTTCACACATCCAAAATATCAATGTAGCTGTTGCCACGCCTATGTCTAGCCCCCCTGTACCGTGGGGCGCGTCTAGTAACATTCAGGACCCGAGGAACTCATTTCATTTTCACCCTCTCTAGCCACCAACTCGAGCCATTTCTCCCTCATGCTTGTACCCATTATTTATGAGATTTTAAGACATTCACCCCTTTGGTTTGGCGATTTTAAGAACTTCTGCCCCATTTCTTTGTCAATATTAAGACTTTTCGTGTCATTTAGGTGTCGATATTTTCCTGGCGAGCGGCAGCGAGCCTGTAGTTTAAGAGGAACCAGCCTTCGGCCGGGACATTTTTCTATCGAAAAGTGTACAAATTTATCTTGAAGGAGGGTTTGGAGGGATGTTTTTTTAAAGCTTGATGGAGATCTAGGGAGGAAACTAAAAAAAAAAAAAAAATATATATATATATAACTGAGGAAATAAACACGCCCATCCTCCTTAATGTATCTGTTCCCACGCTACGACCCGCCCCCCCCCCCCCCCCCCCCTTCCAGCCCCTTCACCGTGTTGCGCGTCTAACATTCAGGACCCAGGGAACTCATTTGGTTTTCACCCTCGCTAGCCACCAACTCGGCCCCACACTCTTATACTTTAGGGGGCAGGGTTTATTTGATCACAGTGGGATTTTGTTTTCTGTTATTGTCCTCCAGGTGGGTGTTATAGATCTTATCGCTTCAAACTCCTACGCCAGAAAGCCTCACACATACGCTGTATGTTCCTTTGTTTTACTATATGTTTTGTTTTCGATGTGGAATGAGGGAGATAAAAGGCAAAACAAAAGAGAGAGAGAGAGAGAGAGAGATGAAAGGTCATAACGTCAGAAGAATAAATGCGCTAAATATATAGCAGGTACAGTACGTGAGGAGAAACAACAAGAAAACAACGAAAGAGAAAAACAGAAAAATAAGACAAAATATAAAAAATAAGAACAAATATCTGTATACAGTAAATACAACAGATTCAGTAGGTATAGTTGAAATGATGGTGAGGTTCTTGTGTTACATATTAAATGAAATATATAGAGTAAAAGAGTTATAGTCTCCGAGCTTGAGTGAGAGAGAGAGAGTTACATAGAGTGTCATAGCTACACAGACTCTTCAGACCTTGTAGACCCTACTAGGCAGTCCGGACTAAATGTTAAAACAAATTTGCTACAAAGTAGAAGGCAAGGATAGCAGAGCAGAAGGCTCTCTCCCCACCCACCACTCCCTCCGACCATTGGCCGGCATGAAATTTTAGTTAGGGAAGCAAGTCCCCCAGCAGAATGAGAAACATTTCTATAACGAAATTCATGGTAAAGAACGAATTTGAGAAATATTATATTCTACAGACGTTGCAGCCTTATTTTATTGTATTCATTTATTTACTTTTTGGGGGGGTTATCAATATTATTCCAACCTCCTCAAAATGGATGTCTAGACTCCTTTTGAATGTGCCAATTGTCTTATATTGTTATTGAGAGAGAGAGAGAGAGAGATTCAGCCCTTATCGCTGAAGGGTAAAACTGTGATACACTTTCCATTGGCTTTTGTAACTGTTATGTTAATTTGCATCGACATTTGTTTACGCATATTAAACGAGATATATTACAAACCCAATGGCAATATATTGAACTTGAGTGTTTACAGGTCGTATCAGCATCACATAATCGCATTTTATTTGCTATTTATTGACATCAGGTGAAATTTATGTTTCTGAAATAACTATATATATTTTTATGAATGAGGTTCTGAATTTGTAAGTGCGTGTGGGTATTTGCCTGTGAGTATGTGTGTGTATACAGTATGTGCTTGTGTGTGTGTGTCTATGTATGTGTGCATGTGTGTGTGTGTATGTCTGTGCGCGTGTGTGTGAAAGTGTATGTAAAGGCATATTCAGCTCAAAAATATTTCGCAGGCAACCATTGAATTCATGTTTATAAATTACATTCCTGTCAACATAATACTTGTGAATCCATGTGGTGCAGTGTTTATTGGGTTAGTTACAACAAGCACCATATATTGTGTTTTAATTTGTCCAAAATACAGTATCCTCCTCTCTCTCTCTCTCTCTCTCTCAGCCTGTCTGTCTATGTATTTATCTATCCCCCCTTTTTTTTTCTCTCTCTCTCTCTCTCTCTCTCTCTCTCTCTCTCTCTCTCTCTCGCTCTCTCTCTCTCAGCATGTCTGTCTATGTATTTATCTATCTATCTAGATAGATAGATAGAAAGATAGATACATGATATGATATAGATAAATAGATACATAGATAGATGAAGCTAGAGATGCCTACATAATTATGTATAACTCAAAAGATTATTAGTGTGTGTAACACACATGTATGAAAAACTTGATTTAAAGTGTACTTTCTAATATATATTATTTTCTTTGCAGTTCGACCTTAAAACTGGAAGACAAGAACACATATGCAGCCTAAGCAAAGGTTATGTATGTTAGATACACTGTTATAGTTCTCAGATGTGAAAATCATGATACAATTATGAGAACCCATAAGGCATCAATACACTGTATAGCGATAGATACGTTACAATAAAACCTGACTAAAATTGTGTAGAAGTAAGTGTTAACATAATGATATTGTATATATGATATACTTGCAAATTGCGTAATACGTGAACAAAAACCGAATTTTGTATTTTCGCAAAGACATACGATCCATCATGATTATTGTAAAGCTAAACTCTAAGCGTACACAAGACAAACTAGAAAATTGTACATAGGTAAATATGAACAACAACGTTGATGCATAATCAATCTACTCAAATTTTGAAAAACCAATACTGACTATAGAGGAGTATATCATCAAAAGCTGTATATACAGTATAATCAACAACCGACGAAATAGTATAGAAGAAAATATGATCAACTTAGAACAAGTAACAGACACCAAATAAAGACAAGTTTGATATAAAATTGGGCTATGGGAACCTGAAATACAGAAAGCTTCAACGCTATGGTCCAGTGTTAGATGTTCCTTCACAAAGTTTGAGGTTCGAGAGTACCAAACGAGCATCTGAACATCTGATTTGGATGTTCGAAGTCTACGGCAGTCAACCATGGAGAAGAATTACGTGATTGACTGAGGACAAGAGGAACGATTGTCATCATCTAAGTATCATTCACACCATCGCATTATCTCCAGCTGTGAGTATTGAGAATAATGTATATGTTTTGTGTGTGTGTGTGTTTTTTGGAAGAATGTGTTGGTCTTCAAGTTCAGGGCTAGGGGTCAAGGCAAAGTGTCAAACGAAATATGAACCCATTATTTTTAGTATTGATTATCATATACCCTTGTGTGTACAGATCAATTTATGTTTTATAGTTCGAATTATATCTTTGGAAGTGATATAATGGCCAAAAAACCATTGTTATTTCAGGTTAATTTTCTTGTATTCCTTTTAATATTCATGCAAGTGTTCAAACAAAATGACTCAGTTCGACACTCTGAGCCAATATCCTAAGAATGGGAAGGGTTAAACCCTATTCCAAGTAAGGAGGCACACACTCTTGAACATCACAAACGACTAGAGTAATCCACCTAATATATAATCCACCTAATATATAATCCACCTAATATATAATCCACCTAATATATAATCCACCTAATATATAATCCACCTAATATATAATCCACCTAATATATAATCCACCTAATATATAATCCACCTAATATATAATCCACCTAATATATAATCCACCTAATATATAATCCACCTAATATATAATCCACCTAATATATAATCCACCTAATATATAATCCACCTAATATATAATCCACCTAATATATAATCCACCTAATATATAATTATACCATTTGAGAAAGGTCAGCAAGGGAATAGGTGTGGAAATTGACATCCCATATTATGCTCTAGCCCATTTTTGAGTTACAGAGGTTATAGTTCAGGATTTCTGGACTTGTAATTTGTCACAGGGTATAGCACTCTCACAACTAATTGAAAGTACCACTGGGAAGGGGAGAGTGATCACATTCCCATTTGGAACAGGGTATAGCACTCTCACAACTGATTGAAAGTACCACTGTGAAGGGGAGAGTGATCACATGCCCATTTGGAACAGGGTATAGCACTCTCACAACTGATTGAAAGTACCACTGTGAAGGGGAGAGTGATCACACTTCCATTTGGAACAGGGTATAGCACTCTCACAACTGATTGAAAGTACCACTGTGAAGGGGAGAGTGATCACACTCCCATTTGGAACAGGGTATAGCACTCTCACAACTGATTGAAAGTACCACTGTGAAGGGGAGAGTGATCACACTCCCATTTGGAACAGGGTATAGCACTCTCACAACTGATTGAAAGTACCACTGTGAAGGGGAGAGTGATCACACTTCCATTTGGAACAGGGTATAGCACTCTCACAACTGATTGAAAGTACCACTGTGAAGGGGAGAGTGATCACACTTCCATTTGGAACAGGGTATAGCACTCTCACAACTGATTGAAAGTACCACTGTGAAGGGGAGAGTGATCACATGCCCATTTGGAACAGGGTATAGCACTCTCACAACTGATTGAAAGTACCACTGTGAAGGGGAGAGTGATCACACTCCCATTTGGAACAGGGTATAGCACTCTCACAACTGATTGAAAGTACCACTGTGAAGGGGAGAGTGATCACACTCCCATTTGGAACAGGGTATAGCACTCTCACAACTGATTGAAAGTACCACTGTGAAGGGGAGAGTGATCACATTCCCATTTGGAACAGGGTATAGCACTCTCACAACTGATTGAAAGTACCACTGTGAAGGGGAGAGTGATCACACTCCCATTTTTCGACTATGGTGCTTAGGCCTTTAAGAAAAGATACTTGATTTTTCTGGTTCCCTTCTCCCTTATCTTGAGCCCCATTAGTTTTGAGATTTTAGAAGGTTAATTTCATTAGTTTGGCGATTTTAAGACCTTTCACCCCATTTATTTGTCAATATTAGGACCTTTCGTGTCATTTAGGTGTCGATTATTTCCTGGCGAGCGGTAGCGAGCCTGTACTTTTAGGAGGAACTGGCATTCGTCCAAGACATTATTTCTACCGAAAAATGTAAACATTTATTTCGAAGGGGGTTTAGCAGTGTTACGCTTGATGGAGGTCCATGGAGGACAATAACAAATAAATAAATAAATACATAAATAAATAAACAGACCAACAAATATAGCCTACCCCCTTAACTTTAACACATTAGCAGTATATATGTAAGATATAGTTTACCGGAATATACCGTATATACTTATTATCAGGCTATATTCAAGTTCAGGAAGGTATCCAACCTAGTCATGAACTTCACATACAATAATATTGTGTCCATGTATGCCGTAAGTTTAGTCCAAAAATAAGAATCCCTTTATTATTACCGGTACTGAACAGCCATATACGCTAACCTTTATATAGCATTTCAGAAAAGCTGCCTACAAATTTGGATACAGATTAAATCCTTGACTACCGGGAAATTGTACCATTGCCAAAACTCACTGGTTATTCGAGCTCCATTATTGTTTATCTTATATTATGTATGTACAGTCTACGACAGAACTGCTGTCTTGGCCTGAGGCAATGTGTTAGTTCACTCACCTTTTAATAGATGGCACTTTAATCGCTTCTAATAAAACAGGGCGGGGTTAATATAGAGGTTCGAAGGAGGAGGAGTCAAACGTGTGTGTGTGTGTGTGTTCGAGAATGGCACGCAGAATAAGTTTATTTTAACATAACACACAGGCTATATTATAAAATTAGCCCATGCTGGATCACAAATAAGTAACACACATTAGGTGTTGCGTTATTTATGGAATTTAATACACAGACAATCAAGTTTCTATCCTTCGCACTTTCCATTCCCCCCTCCTCCCCCTCTCCCTTTCACCCCAACTCTCCTTCTTCACCCGCTTCCTCTCCCCTCCCTCCCTCCCACCTCTTTCTCTCTCTCTCTCTCTCTCTCTCTCTCTCTCTCTCTCTCTCTCTCTCTCTCTCTCTCTCTCTCTTTCTCTCTCTCTCTCTCTCTCTCAAGGACATAAAAGATACCTTCTAAAATACGCAGAATAATACTATGCGATTGTTTTGAATTTACATATACATAATCTATTTTGTATTAATTTCACCACACCACCAAACGCCTCCAATGAAATTAATGAAAGCATATATGTGATCCACCGGGATTCGAACCTGGGTTATCACACACAGATTTTTAGACACCTTAACCATTACACCACCAAGACGGTTAAAGGTTTATGCACACGCCTACGACTTATGAAATAAATAATAAATGTTAGGGATGACAAAAGTAACACATATATATTGATTAGCAATAGGATAACTAGCGAGGCAGCGAACAACACCTGTTACTCGCTGCCTCGCTAGATATCCTATTCCTAATTAAGCTACGATTCCCGAAGAACACGTCTATATTTGTTTATATATATAAAGTGTAACAATAACACTTAGGATTTACGTTATTTGTGTTGGCTTAAGGAATAAGTTGGATAATACATATACTTGTGACCTCCACAATTTGTAATGTTTGAGGAGACGGCGCTTCAACCTCTCTCCTCTGTCCATCACATTCAAGCACCAACCCACCCACACCAACACTAACACAGGATACAAAACAGACACACACACACTCACACCCAATAACATAAAACGCACATCACACACATGATCACATACATGGTAATGGGCACAAATCACTCACACATGATAACATAAAACGCGCACACACACACACATACACACACACACACACACACACACACACACACACACACACACACACACACACACACACTGGTCCAGGCAAACTAGAAAAGGTATTAGCATTATTGAGGAGATGCTGCTGTCTTCAGTGCTTGTCATGGCCATCCTGAGCCTTATGACGTATACAGACTAATAACCAGAGCTGGGCACCACAAACAAAAAGTCAAGTCAGCAAACACAAATCAGCAAACCCAGAACATAACTTCAGCAAACACAAATGTGCAAACCTTGTGAAATTTCTAGTCCTCAAATGCAAATACAGTATGCAAACGCAAACCGTTGTTTATTCATTTTATATTTAAACTACAGAATCAAGGGTAAATCAATAAATTCAATCTCTAATGTCAATTAATATATATATTTACTTAAATATAATGTTGCCCAACTTCCATGGGCCTGAAGGATATACATACAGGCTTTTAAAACTTGGAAATTGCTGTAAATTGCCAAAACATTCCAGAACGTCACCCACAGTGAAAGGGTTAATATATATAGCATAGACCACTTAGTTTGTCCACATGGACAGTAAAACGTTGGGGCAACTTGTTTATGGCGAGAGTGCTTCAGTAATAATCAGTATTCGCAATTCCGCACCATTCATGAGGAGGTACGCCGGATCACAGAGGTGCAAGGAGGCGATTTATTCGTGGTCCCCCCTTTGGGAATGGCAATAGGCTATATATGCCTAGATAGGTCTACTTTAGATAGATTAAGTAATTTAATAGAAAGTAGCCTAGGCCTATTAATTTTAATGCTCAGAATAAAGCCTAGCTGCAGATCAAAATTTAATAACATTTTATTGTAGGCTAAATTTAGTCTAGGCCTATATGATACTTTCAAAATTAACACTTTCTACTTGACACTAATAAAATGAGTGTGATTATAGGCCTAGGCCTATACATAGAAGTTAGAACATGCAATATTTAGCCTAGGCCTACATGCTTTGAGGCATTTTGATGGAATTAGTGACTGATTATAGCCTAGACCTAGGCTAGCCTATATATATAGAAGTTAGAAAATGCAATATTATTTAGCCTACATGCTTTGAGGCATTTTGATAGGATTAGGGTAGCCTAGGCCTAGCCTAATAAAATTACTTATATTAGTAATTAGCCTATAGGCCTAGGCTATATTTAGAAGTTAGAACATGCAATATTTAGCCTACATGCTTTGAGGCATTTTGATGGGATTAGTGATTATAGACCTAGGCCTAGGCTATATAGCCTAGCCTATATAGAAGTTAGACTTAGCCTAGGCCTACATGCTTTGAGGCATTTTGATGGGATTAGGGTAGCCTAATAACATTAGTTTAGGTTAAAAATTAACAGGCTATCAATCAAATTAACGATAGCCTAACTTTATAATCTTAAATTAGGCTAGATTATAAAGTTATAAAGCCCTTCTCCAGAGACATCTTCTTGGAAATTACAGGCCCAAAGAAGGTTTTTAGGTGGGGCCAGGGGTGGCTTAGGTCCTCGATTTCTGCATGCTCTGCAGCATCACTGTCGGATGATGGTGGTGAACTGCTCCCCATGCTGTTGGCAGCTGCGGTAGGCATGATGGTAGACTCCATGTTCGCTTCAATAGGCCGAAAATATAAACACAGTTGAAGTGCTAGCAGGTTGGAACTCTTGGACTGCTGTGTGTTGTAGGTGTTAGCTCGACGCTTGCTAGCCTACTAAGTAAGTGAACAAACGTGAAGAGCCGATGTATAGGCCTAGATTCCAGAACACAGGTAGTTGGCTTGGTCACATGACTTTTTTTGGCTGGAGCTGCAGGAGCGGCCCAGGGCTGGCTGGCGGCTGGAATTTTTATTTTGCGGACTCGAGGTTTGCAACATGGAGGTACTTTCCAGAGCTTCAAACCCGCAAATAGGTAGCCATTTTGGCGCCAACGCTAATTCGCCAACAAAATGACACTTCCGCCATGGCGGAATTGGCTATTTGCGGAAGTGTTGGCTAAAGTGCCCAGCTCTGCTAATAACACACATAACAAAGCCACTATAACAACTTCGTCTCTCTCCAACACCCCTTCTTTCCTCTCTACACTCTTCAGAAAATAGGAAAAGTAGAAAGTAGCTACGAGGTGCCGTTGTGAAGGCTTATCCTTCAATACCTTCACCTGACCTGACCCCATCCGGGGTTTAGCTGGTCCACAAGGGTGTGTGCCATGAACCCCATAGAGAAATTGTGGGCCATCATATCATAGAGTGGAATGTGGTCCAGGTTAGGATTGGAAAGGGCGGGAAGAGTGGGATCGGGGGGGCAGGGGGGGGGGGGGGAGTCCGTCGCCGCCCTAATATAGGTTGGACAATGTTTAAATCAGCTCCAACGAGAATACAGGAGGTAGTTGATGCAGCTTGTGGGTGGAGATCATATTGATTGAATAAATATAAATTGTAAATGTTTACATTTAAGATCCCTTTATATGTATTATATAATGTGCATGTGTTTCCAATGTTCACCGTAACATAATGATGGTGAAATAATACATATTAAATTAAATTCAAGGTAACATACACAGAGCTATAGTATACTTTTAATTATGTTTGGACGATAATTTAAACAATACGAAGTAAAAATATAAAAGCCTAAACAATTTACAGTACATCAACTTTAAAACAACATAACAAGATTACTTGGATTATCGTTAATTGTTCAATTTGATGACTTACTTTATAGTAAATCATTACAATGGGTAACGCCGAACTGTTTACTGATAATGGGAAGCCACAGTAATTAAACTAGTAATTAAGAATCCACTGAGAAAAGTATAATGCAACAATCATAGCGTGTCATATTACATGTTAAGGTAATATGTAATATGACATGTTAAGGTAGGCGGATGCCCAACCCCGAAAGGGGTTGAAATAGGGGAGCTATCCCCCCGCCAAAGGCGGCTTTCTAGGGCCTTTCCTAGCTGATGCTGAGGGGATTGGGTTCTAGTCATGTGGTGATGGGCTGGTCTATCAGAGTGAGAACTGAGCGATCTCTGCCATACCCATAGCTTACTCTGACTGTTCCTTTTCCTTATATATTTTCTAGATCTCAAGTGACGGCGCCTCTTCCGTGGATTTACCTCCCAATCTACCAAGATTGGAAGCCAAAGCGTCACATTTTTCCTTTGCCCCTCAACTTTCTCTTCATAATTGCTGAGGGGCACAGGGCCCTGGGTGGGTCTTTGGTTTCCCGGGCGTTTCCGCACCCTCCTTAGCTGCCCGCCATGGAGTGGCTTCGGTCACCCAGGCTTTATTGTGGTCGGCAGGGAGGGTTCTGTGGGGGCGCTCGGTTATGGCCTTGGCCTTCAACGGGGCCTTGGGGCTGTTCGGCCAGCCATCTTGGGGAACAACAACAACAACAACAACATGTTAAGGTAGATTATGAATTGGTCAACCACAGTGCTGTGAATAGTGGTATGGAAGACAAATGTTTTTACTCTAATATGAAAATTTGTTTTTATTACAAAAAAAAACACGTTTCGGCTCATCTAAAGTGTTTTCTTTAACTGGGCCGATATTATATTATCTTTATGATATATATATTTGGTTATAATTTGGTCGAAGCTAGATTACAATGTGATCCAACTTGTCTTGATGCGTGGATTGTAACATCCCGTTTCAATTACTTATATATTTATACGATTGTTTACACTAACCAGGACGCCAAGGTTGGCAACTTTGAGTGTTTTGCAACGGAGCATACTGATTATATTTATTTTCTATAACACATTGTATAAGGTAAATAATAGAATACGAGTTAATAATTGAGAATCAGTAGAGGTAAATAGAACAGTATTATTAAAACACCAAAGATTTTTTATGGACAGCTTTGAACACGACGATGAAGTAAATTATATATTCGGTTAGGAGAGAAAAGGGGGAGAGAAAGAGAGAGAAGGGGGGAGATAGGGAAAGGCAGCAGAGAGAAGGGGAGGAGGGGGGGAATGGGAGTTCGAAGGATAGAAACTTGATTGTCTGTATATTAAATTTCATAAATAACGCAACACCTGATGTGTGTTACTTATTTGTGATCCGGCATGGGCTATTCTAATAATATAGCCTGTGTGTTATGTTAAAATAAAGTTATTCTGCGTGCTGTTCTAGAATACACACACACACACACACACACACACATGTTTGACTCCTCCTCCTTCCAACCTCTATACTAACCCCGCCCCCTTTTATTAGAAGCGATTAAAGGGCCATCTATTAAAAGATAAGTGAACTAACACATTGCCTCAGGCCATGCCAACAAGTTCTGTCGTAGACTGTACAGTCGGCCAAGTAAGTGATGTTTCGGCACCAAGTATATTTTGATCAATAATTAGTATCAGCAATATCTCAACATGATTTCTTTATTTCGGGTGAGATATACAAACATGTTATTGGGATGGAATTTGTGCTGTACCTGGTATCAGTGCATTACCACAAGCCCACCGAAACGTCCATAAAATACCCTCATTGTTCCCTGATTAAATAGCACTGTATGATTATTCCCATATTTTTTATTTTTTTTATTTTTTATTTTTTTAAAGAGACAATGAACGGAGGAAGGAAAAACACAGGTAAAACAAAAAGGTCCATGTGCCTAAAGGCATCCTCCATTCATAAAATGTTTGTAACAACTGGATTTAAACATTTGCAGATTGTAAGTTTGTGGAAAGCAATTCGAGGGAAGTGAATTCCAAAGAGTAGTAGCTCTGGGGATAAATGAATTCTGATAAGCAGAAGTTCTGCATTGTGGAGGAGAAAGTGTAAATTCATGGGCGCTCTCAGCTGCCCTAGTTCTACGCGGAAAGATGTGGAGAGGCGGCACAATTGAAGCAAGTTCCTCGGAACAATTGCTGTGAAAATATCTGTAGAATAATGCAAGGGATGCAACGTTTCTTCGTATGGATAATGTAGGAAGGTCCTGTGTGATTGCAGGGTTATTGATTAATCTAATAGCTTTATTTTGAATTTTGTCCAACTGCCTCAATGTAACCACTCCACTTCCACCCCACAGAGGTGAACAGTAATCCATCTGAGAACGCACATGACTTTTATATATCACGGCCAACTGCTCGTCAGTGAAGAATTCTCGAACTCTGTACATGAGTCCCAGTTTTTTAGAGGCATTCTTAGCAATGCTTCTAACATAATGTGTCCAGCTCAAGTTAGTAGTTAATGTTACACCGAGAATGTCAATACTAGGGGAAGTGGGAATATTTACATCATTAAAAAATATATGGGAGTCAGTGAGATTCTGTCGGTTAGAAAATTGAATGTATTTGGTTTTCTGTGCATTAAAGGAAACTAGATTCTTTTGTCCCCATCCATTAATTCTAGAAAGGTCCTGGTTCAGAGAAATTGCAGTGTTTATTTTTGAATTTATAAGATCGGGTTGGGTGAAAGAATTGGTAAATGTGAAGGAACTGTGGAGTGTTGAGTCATCTGCGTAGGAATGTATTGGATTATGAGTGGTAGATATGAGATCATTGATATGAATGAGGAACAGAATTGGGGCCAAAACTGATCCCTGGGGAACACCAGCATTTATTGAGTGAAATTGAGAATAAAGGCCATCTACCATTACACATATTTTTCTGTTATGAAGATAAGAAGAAATTAGTGGGACTAATGATGCAAGGCCGTAGTGTGACATCTTCGACAATACGGATTGATGCCAGACTCTATCAAATGCCTTTGAAATATCCAGTGCTATTGTATGTGTTTCACTATGTTGGTCTGTAGCTTGGTTGATTTGATGCGTAAGAAGGCAAAGCATGTCTGCAGTTGATCGACATCGTCTAAAACCATATTGCCTATCACTGATTAATTTATTATTCTCAAGATGCTTAATTATGTGATTATTTAATATAATTTCAAAGACTTTACCAAGAGTGGAAGTTATAGCTATTGGTCTGTAGTTTGATGGATCTGAAGAGGCACCTTTTTTAGGAACTGGATGGATGTTTGCTTCCATATGCTATAGGGGTGCAATGCCTGGTGAGTTATCTGCTCAACAGGTGGCGTTGTGTGTGTGTAAGTGTGAAAGCCCGAGTGTAGGGGGTGAGACAGTGAAGCGCGGGAACGAAGTGGCTTCAGAGATGGGGTCGTTTCGGGCCATGAGTGAGCACCGTGCCTCATGTGAAGGCAAGATGGCAGGTGCTCGTTGTACTCTACGTGCTTCACATGTCTCACTCCCTAGACTGGAACAAGACCTCACAGGCTTCACTGTTCATTGTAAAGCGGTGAATATTAAGGCTCTCAGCCTATGCCCGAGAGGAAGTAAGTTGGAATATAGAAAAAAAAAAAAAAAAAAACTAACCCACCCTATTCAACATATGGCAGACAATAATACAGTACAGAGCGAGCCAAACATAGTGGTAGCTGAAACATGACTTATTAGCGATACCATACACGGAACTTCTGGCTATTTACGTTATTTACGTTGGTCGATATAAGGGAGTTTTTCTCTGGACCTCCTTATCCCTTATGTTTAGCTCCATTAATGTTGATATTCTAAGACGTTCGCTCTATTACTTTGGCAATGTTAAGAAATTTCGGCTAATTTCCTTGTCAATATTTATGTGTCGTATTGTTTGTGGCGAGCGATATCGAGCCAGTTTTATAGGAGGAATCGGCCTCTGACAGGGATATTTTCCTACCGAAAAATGTGCATATTTATCTTGAAGTGGGATTTTGGGGGTGTTATGTAAAGGTTGATAGAGGTCTAAGGAGTAAACAAAAATAACCCCCTTACTAAATTTGTCTGTGTTGTTCATAAACCTCCCCTGTTTTTCGTCACCGTTATGGACTTCAGCGATCCGTTAAGTCCCTAATCAACACCATTGTCATCAAGCTGTCACTGAGGTCCACGGGCGGGATAGTATTTACCACCACAGTATTATCAAGTGGTGGAGGGGCAAAATATGGTTGTGTGTTTGGGCCCGGTGTGTGTGTATGTGTTGTGTGTGTGTGTGCATTATTTTGTTTTTTTCTATGTGAGTGAGGGAGGCAAAAGGTAGAACAGCCTGTAGCGAGTGCCTCCCCCATAGTTGAAAGTGACAGGGCCAAAATCAAGGGACGTTCGAGCCAAAATGCCTTGACACACGGAGTTTGAAGCAATTTAAGTCATAAGAAGAGGGAAAAACTGATTCTGGGAGTGAGTTCCAGAGCTCAGTTGTTGAATAGAAGAAAGTTTGAGGGCAACATTTCACTCTTGGGTTGGAGAATTGCACAGAGTAGGGGTGGGATTGTGTTGCAAGATGGGTACCATGTACCCTACGTAGAGTAGGTGGTATACACTGGGAAAGCTCTGAGGAACACTGATTATTATAGTAGCAATAAAATAGCGAGAGAGATGCAACATTGCGGCGGAGAGAGAGAGATTGCATAGAGTTGGTGAGTGGACGGGAGTTAATGATACGAAAGGCTTTCCTTTCAACTTTGTCTAGGAGAGGGGTGTGAGAGGAACCTCCCCACACATGTGAACAATGCTCAATACAAGGACGCACTGTGCCCCTGTACAGAGCAAGAAGCTGTGCAGGGGTAAAGAAACCCTTGAGACGGTTGAGCACACCCAGCTTCTGGGAGGCTGCCATAGCAAGACTGGTAATATGGTCCTTCCAAATGAGAGCAGAAGAAAACGAGACACCAAGAATATTGAGAGCAGATGAAGGACTAATTTTTGTATTGCTGAAGAATAAGGGATAGTCCGCTGGGAGTTCCGGATGGGTAGATAGATGGAGAAATTGGGTTTTGGAAGCATTAAAGGTAACAAGGTTTTCTCTGCCCCAATTAGAAATAGTAGTTAGATCGGAATTTAAGTAATCTATGGCTTCATTACGTTTGTCTTTGAGGGATTGCTGGCTAGGGTGTTCTGGAAAACTAATTGAGTAGTGTAAGGTTGAGTCACCTGCGTATGAATGGATGAGACTTGAGGTACAGTTGAGAAGATCATTTATGAAAATTAGAAAGAGAATAGGAGATAGGACAGAGCCCTGAGGAACACCGGAGTTGATAGGATGAGGAAGTGAGCGATGGCTGTCCACAACCGCAGCTATGGAACGGCCGGAAAGGAAATTAGAGACAAAGGCACAGATGGAGGGATAGAAACCGAAGGAGGGTAGTTTATAAATTAAAGATTTGTGCCAGACTCTATCGAAGGCTTTCGATATGTCTAGTGCAATAGAAAAAATCTCACCGAAATTCCGAAAGGAGGATGACCAAGAGTTAGTAAGATATGAAAGAAGATCACCAGTAGAGCAACCCTTAAGGAAGCCATACTGGCGATCTGAGAGCAGATTATGAGAAGATAAATGCTTAAGAAATTTGGAAGCAAGAATAGATTCAAAAACTTTAGAAATACGAGAGATAAGAGCAATTGGACGATAGTTGGAGGGTTGAGAGCGGTCACCCTTCTTTGGGACAGGTTGAATGAGAGCAAACTTCCAAGACGTTAGAGGATAGACAGAGACGAAAGAGTTTGCCTAGGCAGGGAGTCAGCATGGAAGCACAATTTTTGAGTAGAACAGGAGGAACACCGCCTGGACCGTATGCCTTCTTAGTATTAATTAAGCCCAGAGAGGGTAGAAAGTACATCTTTAGAAGAGATTAGGATATTAGGCATAAGTAGGAGAGAGGAGGGTGGAGAGGGAGGAATAGCACCGGAATCATCCAAAGTGGAGTTTCTAGCAAAAGTTTGAGCAAAGATTTTAGCCTTGTCAGTGGAAGAAGTGATGGTTGTGCCATCAGAGTGGGAAAGGGGAGGGAAAGACTAGGAAGAACAATTGTTCGAGATGTTTTTGGCTAGATGCCAGAAAGCTTGGGAAGAGCTAGAGTTGGATAGTTCAGTGCATTTATTATTGATGAAAGCGTGTTTGGCAAGTCGAAGAACAGATTTGGCTTGATTCCTGGCAGAAACATAGGAAGAATACGATTCTTGAGTTTTAAGGCGACGGTACCGTTTGAATGCTTCCTCCTTATTGCGGACAGCAGTAGAACAGGCGTGAGTAAACCAAGTATTTTTTGCATTTTTCTGTGAGAAAAAGAATGGAATGTATGCTTCCATGCCCGATAGGATTACCTCGGTGATGCATTCAGAACTCTCCGAGGGTCCCCGGCCACGGAAGCAGAAATCATTCCATGGGAAATAAAGAAGTACTGCCTCCCAGTCGGCAGCGCCAAAGTGCCACAAGCGCCGCCGGCTAGGAGGATCGGGTGGCCGTACTTGAGAGATAGGACAGGTGACAGAGATAAGTTTATGGTCGGAGGAGCCCAAAGGAGAGAAAATATCGACAGTATAAGATGAAGGGTTAGAAGTTAGAAACAAGTCAAGAATGTTGGGCCGATCTCCGAGGCGATCCGGTATACAGGTGGGTTGCTGAATTAACTGCTCTAGGTCATTTAGGATAGAAAATACGTAGGCTTGTTCACCAGGTTGGTCAGTAGTGTGAGAGGAGAGCCATTGGCGGTGGTGAACATTGAAATTTCCTAAGATGGAGATTTCTGAGAAAGGAGAAATGGATAGAATGTGTTCCACTGTAGAGTTTAGATAGTCAAAGAATTTGGGAAAGTCGGTAGAGTTAGGGGAAAGATAGAGAGCACAGACATATTAACAGAATGACATGAAAGTTTGAGCCATAAAGATGAGAATTCAGAGGAGTCGAAATTGGGAACACGAGAGCAAGTGAGTTTGTTGTGCACATATGCACAACATTCGTCTTGGGCTTTGAAACTAGGATAGAGAAAGTAGGAGGATATGCAGAAGGGGCTGCTGGAAGATGCTACAGTGTGTTTGTTTGTTGTATGCGTGTGTGTTTTTGTTTGGTGTGTGTGTGTGTGTGTGTGTTTCTTTCATGTTATAATATTTTTTTTTTTTTTTACTTAGGCTTATTTATGAATTTATATATATGTTTGTTTATGTGTGTATATACTATATATAATTATATACTGTATATACAGTAAATGTGTGTGGGGTAGATGACGGTGATATGTCGGATGAACACGATATATGAAGGGATGAAGAGGGCATAACCTCGATTAGTAGTCTCATTAGTACGGTGGAGGGATCCTTAATGTACACCACAAGGGAATAATATTCACGTTAATCAGGATAATTACCACCCCAGTATTATGAAGCAGTGGAGGGGGGAAATATGGCTATATGTTTGAGCACGTGTGTGTGTGTGTGTGTGTGTGTGTGTGTGTGTGTGTGTGTGTGTGTGTGAGTGTGTGTTTTTTGTTTGTTTTTTGTTTGCTTAGCTGGGTGGATAGATGCAGTATGTTATTGTGTAAGTGTGTGTGTGTGTGTGTGTTGGATAGGTAGATGCAGTATGATATCGTGTAGGTGTTCTAGTGTGTGTGTTTGATGGATAGATAGATGCAGTATGTTATTGTGTAGGTGTAGGTGTGTGTGTGTGTGTGGTTAATGTCAGTGATATGTCAGGTAAACACAGGGAAATGAACGGATCAAAAGAGAATAACAGAGATTATTAGCCTCAATGGTAGGGGAGAGGGATACTTTCTCTCCCTCTCTCATTGGCTTGTATCTATTCGGCCCCATTTAGCCTACTATTTAAGACGTTTACCCCCATCCATGTGTCAATATTTTCCTGGCGAGCTATAGCGAGCCAGCAAATATAATTATATACAGTATATATACAGTATATATATATATATTTTTTTTTTACAGCTAGCTAAATTTGTACATTTTTCGATAGAAAAATTTCCAGGCGAAACCGGATTTCTCCATACAATATTGGCTCGCTATCGCTGGCCAGGAAGAAATCGACACCTGGATGGGGATAAACGTCTTAAAACTGTTGGCTGAATCGGGCTGAATGGATACAAGCCAGAGAAGGAGAGAGGAGAGAACGAGAAACAAAGCAGGTGACCCTCCTTAATCGAATACTTTACACTACAAGGGATAACATTTCCAACTTTTGTTCAAGTTTATCAAGGACTTTAACAATAACCCACATTTAAAGATATATAGGCCTATGCCAGGTTTAATTTGTTTTACTTTTAATTTTGTAACATCATTGGATACAGATCATGAGCAAAATTGCATTTTATATACTGGGTTAACAAAAACGAAAACGGCCAAAACTTGAGCGCGATGATTTTCTGATCGATTAGTTACCCCTTTAGTTTGTCGATTTTGAGACCTTTTATGATATTTAGGTTGTGCTGTGTGTTGTTCCAGGCGAGCGATAGCAAGCCTGCAATGTTTAATACAATATATGGGCATTTTTGCACTAATTTATATCGATTTTTTGTAATTTTATTTCTCAAAGGGGATCTTGCGTGTGTGTGTGTTTTGTTTGTTTTGTTTCTTTAACATGACGGAGATCTAGGAAGGAAACTTAAAACAATGATAATACTATTTAGTAAATACATAAAATACCAATCTCCCAACCTAACAAACGAAACCTATCTAAACATAACATATACAAACCAATTATAACCTAACCTTAAGCAATACCAAATCACTCCTAACATAACTAATCTAATTTAACTTGAACCATAAAATAACTTCAAAGCTAAACATGTCATTAAAGTTAGACATGGCTGGGTTGGATTGCATTATGTTTGGTCAGATTTGGGTATGGTATTGCACTTTATCCGACCAAACTTTGCAGTTGTAACCTAAAGTACCTTGTGTCGAAACAGCTGATTGGCTAGATAGTTAAGGGGAGAAGTATATTAGTTTGTTCATTAATATTATTATTATTATTATTATTATTATTATTATTATTATTAATATTTGTTAGTTTCCTCCCAAGACCTCCATCAAGCTAAAATAATATCCCCAAAGCAGCCCTTCGAGATGAATTTGTACTGAATTTGGTAGGAAAATGTCTCGGCCTTTTCGTCCTGATGTTCTAAAATTACAGGCCCACTATCGGTCGCAGGGAAAAAACGACACCTAAATGGCACGAAAGGTCTTAAAATCGCCATACTAATGGGGTGAACGTCTTAAACTATCAAACCTAATCGGGCTAAATATGAGGGAGAAGAGGAACCAGAAAAACCCTCCCCTTAAGTGTATTGGGATAATCAAGACATCTTGTTTATTCGTTAACCCTTAACTAGCGGCGCGCAACATAAGTCGAGTATAATAAATTTGGACTATCTGGCGGCGCGTGACATAGGTCGTGTGGCAATTTCAGCACGTAATGTTGCTGAGAGAGAGAGACAAGTGGTGGCAGGAGAGTAGCGAGCGTATGACTGCTCCAGACCACCGCGGCGAACCTACTGACACGAATCCCACCTCCTCCCTCCCTCTCTCACTCGCTACATACTGAATTGTATGGGGAAAGTATCGAATTACATGCTTTTTGCACTCGTGTTGCGCGGTTGTTGCAAGAAAAATAGCCGTCATAAAAGGATCGTTGTGGTGTCATTGGAAAGCTCTGTTTATGCCCTTTCAGGGATAGATCACACTTGCTCTCGTGTTCCCGATTTCGACTCCTCTGAATTCTCAACTTTATGGCTCAAACTTTCCTGTCATTCTCTTACTAAATATTTCTGTGCTGTCTATCTTTCCCCTAACTCTACCAACTTTCCCAAATTCTTTGACTATCTAAACTCTACAGTGGAACACATTCTATCCATTTCTCCTTTCTCAGAAATCTCCATCTTAGGAGATTTCAACGTTCACCACCGCCATTGGCTCTCCTCTCACACTACTGATCCACCTGGTGAACAAGCCTACGTCTTTTCTATCCTAAATGACCTAGAGCAGTTAGTTCAGCAACCCACCCGTATCCCGGATCGCATCGGAGATCGGCCCAACATTCTTGACCTGTTTCTAACTTCTAACCCTTCTTCTTATACTGTCGATCTTTTCTCTCCTTTGGGCTCCTCCGACCATAAACTTATCTCTGTCACCTGTCCTATCTCTCCAGTACAGCCACCCGATCCTCCTAGCCGGCGGCACTTGTGGCACTTTGGCGCTGCCGACTGGGAGGCTCTTCGGCAGTACTTCTTTGATTTCCCATGGAATGATTTCTGCTTCCATGGCCGAGGACCCTCGGAGAGTGCTGAACGCATTACCGAGGTAATCCTATCGGGCATGGAAGCATACATTCCATTCTCTTTCTCTCAGACTAATGCTAAAAAATCTTGGTTTACTCACGCCTGTTCTACTGCTGTCCGCAGTAAGGAGGAAGCATTCAAACGGTACCGACGCCTTAAAACTCAAGACTCTCATTCTTCATATGTTTCTGCCCGGAATCAAGCCAAATCTGTTCTTCGACTTGCCAAACACTCTTTCATCAATAATAAATGCACTGAACTATCCAACTCTAGCTCTTCCCAAGCTTTCTGGCATCTAGCCAAAAACCTCTCCAACAATTTCTCTTCCTCGTCTTTCCCTCCCCTTTCCCACTCTGATGGCACAACCATCACTTCTTCCTCTGACAAAGCTAAACTCTTCGCTCAAACTTTTGCTAGAAACTCCACCTTGGATGATTCCGGTGCTATTCCTCCCTCTCCGCCCTCCTCTCTCTTACTTATGCCTAATATCCTAATCTCTTCTAAAGATGTACTTTCTACCCTCTCTGGGCTTAACACTAATAAGGCGTACGGTCCGGACGGTGTTCCTCCTGTTGTTCTCAAAAACTGTGCTTCCGTGCTGACTCCCTGCCTAGGCAAACTCTTTCGTCTCTGTCTATCCTCTAACGTCTTCCCTTCATGCTGGAAGTTTGCTCACATTCAACCTGTCCCAAAGAAGGGTGACCGCTCTCAACCCTCCAACTATCGTCCAATTGCTCTTATCTCTTGTCTTTCTAAAGTTTTTGAAACTATTCTTGCTTCCAAATTTCTTAAGCATTTCTCTTCTCATAATCTGCTCTCAGATCGCCAGTATGGCTTCCTTAACCCTTAATTAGCGGCGAGCAACATAAGTCGAGTTAAATAAAGCTGGACTATGTGGCGGCGCTCGACATAGGTCGAGTGGCAATTTCAGCACGTAATGTGGCTGAGAGAGAGAGACAAGTGGTGGCAGGAGACTAGCGAGCGTATGACTGCTCCAGACCACCGCGGCGAACCTACTGACACAAATCTCAGCTCCCTCCTCCCTCTCTCACTCGCTACATACTCAATTATGTACCGAAAGTACCGAATTACCTGCTTTTTGCACTCGCGTTGCACGGTTATTGCAAGAAAACTATCCATCATACAAGGATCGTTATGGTGTCATTCGAAAGCTCTGTTTATGCCCTTTCAGGGATAGGTACTTGTTTTACGTTCTGGGTCTTATTTAGGCATGAAAATGATCACGTAAACAGCCCTATTTTGGCTAAAAACACCCCGCTGTGCGGTACATATAAATAAACCGCATAGGCCGCTCGTAAGGTGTTAAGGGTCGCTCTACTGGTGATCTTCTTTCATATCTTACTAACTCTTGGTCATCCTCCTTTCGGGACTTCGGTGAGACTTTTTCTATTGCACTAGACATATCGAAAGCCTTCGATAGAGTCTGGCATAAATCTTTAATTTCTAAACTACCCTCCTTCGGTTTCTATCCCTCCATCTGTGCCTTTGTCTCTAATTTCCTTTCCGGCCGTTCCATAGCCGCGGTTGTGGACGGCCATTGTTCACTTCCTCACTCTATAAACTCCGGTGTTCCTCAGGGCTCTGTCCTATCTCCTATTCTCTTTCTAATTTTTATAAATGATCTCCTTAACTGTACCTTAATTCCCATCCATTCATACGCAGACGACTCAACCTTGCACTACTCCATTAGTTTTTCAGAACGCCCCAGCCAGCAATCCCTCAACGACAAACGTAATGAAGCCATAGAACTCTTAAATTCTGATCTAAATACTATTTCCAATTGGGGCAGAGAAAACCTTGTTAACTTTAATGCTTCCAAAACCCAATTTCTCCATCTATCTACCCGTCAGGATCTCCCAGCGGACTATCCCTTATTCTTCAACAATACAAAAATCAACCCTTCATCTTCTCTCAATATTCTTGGTGTCTCTTTTTCTTCTGCTCTCATTTGGAAGGACCATATTACCAGTCTTGCTAAGGCAGCATCCCAGAAGCTGGGTGTGCTCAACCGCCTTAGGGGGTTCTTTTCCCCTGCACAGCTTCTTGCTCTGTACAGGGGCATAGTGCGCCCTTGTATTGAGTATTGTTCACATGTGTGGGGAGGTTCCTCTCACACTGCTCTCCTAGACAAAGTTGAAAGGAAGGCCTTTCGTATCATTAACTCCCGTCCACTCACCAACTCTCTGCAATCTCTCTCTCTCCGCCGCAATGATGCATCTCTCTCGCTATTCTATCGCTACTATAATAATCAGTGTTCCTCAGAGCTATCCCAGTGCATACCACCTCCTTTACGTAGGGCACGTGGTACCCGTCATGCAACTCAATCCCACCCCTACTCTGTGCAACTCTCCAACCCAAGAGTGAAACGTTACTCTCAAACTTTCTTCTACTCAACAGCTGAGCTCTGGAACTCTCTCCCAGAATCAGTCTTTCCCTCTTCCTATGACTTAAATTGCTTCAAACTCCGTGTGTCCAGGCATTTTGGCTCGAACGTCCCTTGATTTTGGCCCTGTCACTCTTTCAACTATGGGGGAGGCACTCGCTATAGGCAGTTATGCCTTTTGCCTCCCTCAATCACATAGAAAAAAAAAAAAAAAAAAAAAAAAAGATACTTGTTTTACGCTCTGGGTCTTATTTAGGCATGAAAATGATCACGTAAACAGCCCTATTTTGGCTAAAAACACCCCGCTGGGCGGTACATATAAATAGACCGCCTAGCCCGCTAATAAGGTGTTAATATTCAATCATGGCTTAAAGTTAAATGCAATGTTTATATACCGGTATAATGCATTTAGGTTAGGCTATATTATGCTTGCGAATAAACAATTTAATTTAGGCTAGGATAGATATGGCCGAATCAATTCAGAATATGAGGAGAATGGGTGCATTCGAAATGTTTATTATTATTATTATTATTATTATTATTATTATTATTATTATTGTTATTATGGTATCATGATAGAAATACAAGAAGAACAGTGGATGTTGGTGTATCGCTGATAAGGAAGGGAAACGAGTGGAAGCTACCCGTACTGCTGTTTGCTGATGATTACATTCTGATGAGCGATAATGAATGATAATGACAATGGGAGTTGCAGGGTCTGGTAAATATGTTTAGAACAGTGTGCGAAAAACAGAATCTGAAGGTAAATGCGGGGAACAGCAAGGTTATTGTCTTCGAAAGGGGTGGAGCCTCAGAGTGTGAGGTGAAGTTGAACGGTCAGGCTATGGAGATTGTCAGCTCATTTAAGTATCTGGGCAGTGTGCTGAGTAAGGATGGGAGTATGGATGAAGAAGTGCGGGAGAGGGTGCAACAGGGGAATAGGGTTTTAGGAATGCTGAAAGCAGTAACAAGAAATAGGGTGGTCAGCATGGAGGTGAAGAAGTCCTTGCATGACAGTGTGGTAATCCCGACACTGACTTACGGAAGCGAAGCATTGACGTTGGTGGAAACACTCAGACCAAGAGTGAGAGGGGTGGAAATGAGTTACTTGAGAAGTGCGTGCGGAGTTACATGGAGGGATAGACAGACGAATGAGGGGAGTAAGAGGGAGGTGTGGTGTGGAGGTACAGTAGATGTGCTGGAAATTGTGAAAAGGAATACCTTGAGATGGTTTGGCCATATGGAACATATGGGAAGCGAGAGAATGACTAAGAGGGTGTACGAGAGCGAGGTGGAAGGACAGACAGGGAGAGGTAAACCGAGAGAGGTGGAAGGATGGAGTGAAGAAGTATATGGATGAAGGCGGTGCTGGTTGGGAGGAGGGGCGTCAACTGACTGTGGACAGAGGTGCATGGGGGTGTTTCATTTGTGGCCACCCCTTCGGGGATCACGGCGTCAGGCAACAGATAGATAGATAGATAAATTATTATATGTATATATTGCGTTTCCCAACCTCCTTCCCTTCCCCCACCCTCCTCGCCCATCCCCCACCGAGTCATCTTAGAAAACATATCTCAGCTTTATCAAGGCTGAAGCCAAAGTGAGGCCATCAAGTTATTGCCTATTATTATGATTATTATTAATGGAGTAATTCCGTCCGCCAATCAGGGGACGGGATTAGCCCAGGTGAAGAGACAAGGTTTAACCTTTAAAACTTGTGTTACGCTGGCCAGCTTGCCAGAATGTGCTCGTACTCGCTAGCGCTCGCCAGGGCAGTGGAATGGGCTATAATAATCGTAGAACGATGTTCTTTCTTTCCTAGTATTCATGTAGTCACAGCCAGATCAGTGGTGGTCTTTATTCTTGTCTGTGACACATGGAAGTATTTTATATCAGTTATAGAGTATAAGATATGCAGTTTGAAGTTAAGGAGAAAGAGCGAGGTAGGCAGCGAGGTTATATTATGTGCATGTGTATGTACGTGTGCCTCCCTCGCTCGCGCGGGCTTTCCCCCACCCTTGATTGGCTGGCGGGCCTGGCGCGTCCTAGGACGCCTGCATTTCAAGACGTAGTGGCCTGTGATTGGGTGCCACTGTCCTAGTGTTGGTGCTGCGGGGGTCCCCGCCGCGTGTCATAGCTTGGCATAGTGTGCTTGGTCCTAGACGTCCCTTGCAATCTGTCCCCCAATCTAACCCCCTGTACTACTGTTTCTCTCTCTGAACTTCTTCTTTTCGAGTACTTCTCATCTTTATTCAATTACTTATCCCTTCTGGTTCTGCATACGACTTTCATAGTAGGCCAGTCGTATTACCAGCACCAGTTCTCACATATATGTTTTGCACTAGCTTTAGGGATTATTAGTCATAGTCACATGAGTCATATTATCATTGGGTGCTTCTAATTATTGAGTTGTTCTTTGTTACTATTTAATGCTAGACAGTGGAAGGTATCTTTAGTCGTTGTCTGAGTTATGTATATGGCGAGTCAAAGCCTGTACGACTTCGACGGAGCTAGGTGCCTGTAACCCTTGTGTATATTTTTCCTTTGCGAGTGTAGCAGTATACGAGCGAAGGGCTTTTGCCTACTCTTGCTCGTATGCTCGCTACCTCATTGTGTTGACCTTTGTGGAGCGCCAGGACAAGACCAGATACTTGAGATCTGAACTTACCAAGAGAGCCTCCTAGTCAATTAACGTAACATAAGGGAAATCTGTTCAAGGGGAGACAGTAGGCTACGAGCATGCTTGCGCTCTGCCTAGCCTCCTGGTACCTTTTATGCCACTGCTAGACTTTATTAGTAATAAAGACAGAATTGTGCTTATTAACTTTAACTGTGTATGCTTTAGGAATTATTCACGTATTATTTTAGCCTAGGTTGATGCTTGGTGCACAACCCAGTATGGCTGTTACTTTGGCTAGGGAAGTACTGTTTTGAGTGGCTATTATTAGTGCTGTCACAGAGTTGTTGCACTCCCTTGTTATATATATGTATCCTACTTATTGGTGTATTTAAGATACACGCTTTGGTGTCCTGCCCCTGCATTATTTCTGTTCTATATTAACGAGCATCTTAGAGCATCAGACGTTTTCAGAAGATTCCATATCTGTTTGCTGTAGAACTAGACATTCAGTGTTTTCATAGAGCATTGAAGAGTTTAGTGTTGAGTACAGACTCACACTAAAGTTAACGTAAGCATATATTTCTTTATTAAATCTTGTTATAGTTTATTCAAGCATTGTTATTACTTAAGAGCATTTTATTAACGTAAAGTACTCCTTTTGTGAGTAGGCTTTGCCGTCACCGGAAAGCCTTTGTAGAAGTGCACTAAACCCCAGTTAATTGATACCCAGTTATCCAGTAGATTAACTCTGGAGGGTTTAAGTGTTTTATTCACCGGCATAATAGTTCGAGGGTTTGGAATTAGTGTACCGTTGTTGCAGATATAGCCTATCATCTAGTCCATTATTAAGTGCCCTTGTTTATTTCGTAGTGCCGGTCATAACAAATGGCGACCTTAGACCAGAATATAGTGAACTGAATATTGCAGTTTTTTTGGGAGAAATCTTAGTATTTGGGGTTGAATTTATTTCTCGCAGTGTTGGCAGTAGACATTGTTTTGAGGATATATAGAACTTGTTGGAGTTTATTGGTGACCTAGTATTGCACTCAAGAACATCTTCGAATATTTTTTGTGAATAAAGCTACGCGGGAGTTTGGCTTCTTTAATCTTGACATGAGAATTTTTGTTGTTGACTCCATCATGTCACTGGACGGGTCTGAGCATAGTGAGGGCACAGTGCGAGAGACAGGCGAGGAGGTGGAGAAGGTGGAGTTGTCTAACGACGTTTGGGTGGTGAACAATGAGGAGGATGCTCGGATTTTTTTGGAGGAGCCTGTGTCGGCGGATCGGGTGTCGGGGCTGGACCGGTACGGACTGCAGTGTGTAGCCACGGTCTTAGGGTTGTCCGGTACTAGCGGTTTGTCGAGAGGTGAGCTGGTTACCTGGGTGCTCGGTGGGGTGCATGGGGCTTCGGGTGGAGCAGGAGCTGAGGCACCTTCGGCCCAGCCCCCATTCCACTCGACTCCTATCATGGCGCCCCCTCGGGCTCCGGAGCCGGGTACGTTCCCGCAGGCCGATGCCCGCTGGCGGTTGGGTATGCCTCTAGGTGGCTCACGGGGTGGGTCCCCAATAGTAGCACCCCCTCCTCAGGGTTTGTCTTCCGAGATGTTGTTTCAGCTCGAACTCGCCAAACTTCAGCAGCAGGAGCGACAGGCTAAGCATGAGGCTGAGCTCGAGCAGCGGAAGCATGAGGCTGAGCTCGAGCAGCGGAAGTATGAGGCTGAGCTTGAGCAGCGCAAGCTCGAGCAGCGAAAGCATGAGGCTGAGCTCGAGCAGCGGCAGCGAGAGGCTGAGCTCGAGCAGCGTGAGCGAGAGTCTGAGCGCAAGTTTGAGTCTGAAAGGTATTGTGCCGATGTTGATCTAGAGAAAACTCGTGTAGAGGTGACAAGGAACCGGGTCGTCCAGGGGGGTCGAGCCCATGACCAGTCCCTGTCGCATCTACTAAAGTTGGTCCCAGTGTTTGATGAGTTAGGAGTTACCGAATTTTTTCTCCGGTTCGAGAAAAAGTGCCAGGAGCACCAATGGCCCGAGGAGAAGTGGGCAGCCCTTGTTTCGTCACGTTTGACGGGGAAAGCACTCAAGGCGTATGATGCTTTGCCCCTAGATTCCTGTGTGAATTACGAGGTGTTGAAAGAGGCTGTCCTGACGGCGTATTAGTTGCAGCCAGAGACCTATAGGCTGAAATTTAGGGCTATTCCAAAAAGAAAGGAGAGTACTTTCCAGGAACGCGCTAGAGAGCTGTCATATGCATTTGAGAATTGGTTAAGATCAGAGAAGGCAACTACTTTTGAGGCAGTGAAGCAATTAGTATTGTTAGAGCAATTTTTAAAATGTACTGGCAGCAACTTGACTCTTAACCTGAAAGAAAAGCAACCAAAAACTCTGCAGGAGGCGGCTCAGATGGCTGACCTCAGGGTGTCATTGATTCGTGGGTGCGGGTCTGCACAGAGAGCTGAGGCAGGTAACAAGGGGCGTACCACTCCACCCCTCCGATTTAATGACACAAATAATTATCCATTTAAGAGTACTGTTGCCAATTATGATCCCAAGTCGAAACCCTTCCCGTTAAAGAAAGGCCAGGGCCCTTCCTCACCTCATAGGAAGTCCAAGAGCGAAGTGGAGTGTTTCAAGTGTCATGAGAAGGGGCATATTGCGCGCTCATGTCCGAGCACAGCGCCTACAGCAGTGGTGTCACTAGTGAGCAACATTGGCGTGTCTTTGAGGTCTTCCGCGTTTGCCCGGGGTAAACAGTCGGTTGCGAAGTCATCGCCGGTGCAGAAGCAGCAGGAGGGCTCGTCACCCGTCTGAGATGTTTTTTGTGGTCATAGGGGGCACGGCACTGTGGGGTGGGCTGGTGTGGAGCATAGGCTTGAGTTGCTGCATGATACGGGTGCTTCCCAGACACTTGTTCAGAATTTCACTGGCAAGCCTATTAACGCAGCTCGGGTTGTGGTTCAAGGCTTCAATGCTACGCGGTCTTACCCGCTGGTCAGAGTAGAGCTTGAGGTGGACGGTGTGACACGAGAGTTGGATGTGGGGGTTGTGGAGAAGTTGCCAGTTGAGGGGGTCGACCTCCTTCTCGGTAACGACTTTGCGGTGCTCACTTCCGAGGTTCCACCCTTAGTCGTTGCCGAGAGGGCGGCCGACATGAGTAGGGAGGGGCAAGCGGTGCTCGAGAGATCTCATTCCGCTCAGGTGTCACAGCCTAGGACCCAAGTTTCAGACCAGCGGAGGAAGGGTCGGAAGGAGAAAGTCAAGGCCGGTTGGGTTGAGAGTTTGGACCCAGCGACACTCCTTGGTGACTCGGTACTTGACCCAAAGGTGAGCTCCGGAGTGGCCCCAGAACCTGTCCCCTCTAGTGACATGGTATGGCGTGATGGCACTCCGCGACAGAGTAGTTCCCAGGTGCAACGAGAAGATCTTAGTCTTGAGAGTTGTGGGAACGGGGCTATTGAACTCGACGAGGACGGGGAAGCATGTCATGTGAACCTGTTAAAGGAGTTTGTGAGGCAACCACCTGAGCAGCCTACTGTCCCTGTGTTGGTCTGCAGCGGCCAAGGTGGAGAAGGAGAGGGGGGCAGTGGGGCACAGGTGGAGGAAAGTTGGGATTATCATGTCTCGGCGGAGCAGTGGGCGGGGGACACGAGCCAGGTGGCTGTGGAAGCGCTTGAGCACCTGCCTGAGCAGCAGTGTGCAGCGCTCCAGCACCCGCTCGGTTCATACCCCACTGTTTGTGCCGAGCACCCAGGCCTCACAACTCATGCGGTGCACGATGTTCCGCTGACAGGTCACTTGAGTGTGAGTAAACCGTTGGCCTCGTTGTTTCAGTGGTTCAAGGTGGGCGACGAGGCTTTGGCATGGTTGTCAGGTCAGGGTCGACCCATCGCTGCTAAGGGTGGTGGTCAGAATCAGGACATTGAGCAGATTGGTGAGGTTGGCTGTGGAGTGGATGCGCCCGGTCGTCGCATAGCCTCCCAATGCTGCCCTAGTAATATGCAACAGCCCTACCATAGACCGACTGTATCTGGCCATGCCGCTGAGGGCGGTGATGCTGCGCAGGCAGATGTAGTCGCAAGGAATGCGGGGGTGCGCATGTATGGTATCGGCAGGGGAGCATTAGCAATTATGAACTGTGGGAGTGACTGCACAGGTGGTACAGATTGTCCCTCTCGTGACCTGGCTGTTCTATGGACAAAGGTGGAGAAGGAGGGAGACTATAGTGTAGAAACTGCAGTCTCGGCTTGATTGTGGGAGGGCAATGAGCATGTCGTTCTTCGAGATAAGTTGCAACCTCTTGTTCCTAAGCGTCAAGAGAAGCTGTTTACTAGGCTGTGGCGGTACGTCCGTATGTTTGTTGATTCTCCAGGCCTGATGTACGGGGTAGAATCCGACATGGAGGCTGGAGACAGTGCAAGGCTCAAATTGGCTCCCTACCGTATAAATCCTGCTCGACAGCCTGTTGTGAAAGCAGAGCTGGACTACATGTTGAAAAAGGGTCTGAGGGATAAGGGATATCATGAGTGGTCGTTGCCAGTAACTTTGCAACCTGAGTTAAGTGGCAAGATCCGTGTGTATGGTGATTGCAAGAGTGTAGGTGCATCATCCCTGACAGACGCCTATACCTTATCCAGAGTTGACGACCCCATAGACCGCATCGGGGCTGCCTCATTTATCACGAAGGTAGAACTAGTGAAAGGTTATTGGCAGGTCCCGTTGCCGGAGAGAGCGAAGAGAAGTGCCAGTCTTGTGATGGACTGGGCAGTTTATCAGTGCCAGGTGTTGCTTTGCTGCCGGAACACAAGTTGGATGTGTGGCATGTTAAGGGCACTGATAATGTTCTGGCTGATTGTTTGTCACGGGAGGTTATGTCTTAAGGAGCACCCTCGCCGTTCAGTCAGTGTTTATTTGAGAGTGGAGAAAAATTAGGCTTGCCCTTTTAGTGCAAAGCCGCCAAAAACACTATTAAAAAATAATACAAAAACCTCACATAAAAACACTTTCTTTTTGATAGTATATAAGTGCAGTATGTTACAGCAAGAATCTAAGACATCCTGAGTTTTGTCTTAGTAGGCTAGGCTGTTGAAGCTTGCTCGTTGAGCGTAATATGTTAAGTGATACTATTCTTTTGGGGAAGTGTTGTGTAGATTTTGTTATATAATGAAGTGTTTTATGTTGTGATTGTGCCTTGTTTTCACAACTTGGGGGAGTAGCTAGGTGAGGCGGGGTTTATGAGCATTCTGTCTGGTCAGATGTGGCGTTTACCTGAGGTTAAAACATCTCACATCTTGGGCGGGGTGTTATGCTGGCCAGCTTGCCAGAATGTGCTCGTACTCGCTAGCGCTCGCCAGGGCAGTGGAATGGGCTATAATAATCATAGAACGATGTTCTTTCTTTCCTAGTATTCATGTAGTCACAACCAGATCAGTGGTGGTCTTTATTCTTGTCTGTGACACATGGAAGTATTTTATATCAGTAATAGAGTATAAGATATGCAGTTTGAAGTTAAGGAGAAAGAGCGAGGTAGGCAGCGAGGTTGTATTATGTGAGTGTGTATGTACGTGTGCCTCCCTCACTCGCGCGGGCTTTCCCACGCCCTTGATTGGCTGGTGGGCCTGGCGCGTCCTAGGACGCCTGCATTTCATGACGTAGTGGTCTGTGATTGGGTGCCGCTGTCCTAGTGTTGGTGCTGCGGGGGTCCCCGCCGCGAGTTTCCTGCAGAGCTTGGCATAGTGTGCTTGGTCCTAGACGTCCCTTGCAATCTGTCCCCCAATCTAACCCCCTATACTACTGTTTCTCTCTCTGAACTTCTTCTTTTCCATTACTTCTCATCTTTATTCAATTACTTATCCCTTCTGGTTCTGCATACGACTTCCATAGTCGGCCAGTCGTATTACCAGAACCAGTTCTCACATATATGTTTTGCACTAGCTTTAGGGATTATTAGTCATAGTCACATGAGTCATATTATCATTGGGTGCTTCTAATTATTAAGTTGTTCTTTGTTACTATTTAATGCTAGACAGTGGAAGGTATCTTTAGTCGTTGTCTGAGTTATGTATATGGCGAGTCAAAGCCTGTACGACTTCGACGGAGCTAGGTGCCTGTAACCCTTGTGCATATTTTTCCTTTGCGAGTGTAGCAGTATACGAGCGAAGGGCTTTTGCCTACTCTTGCTCGTATGCTCGCTACCTCATTGTGTTGACCTTTGTGGAGCACCAGGGCAAGACCAGATACTTGAGATCTGGACTTACCAAGAGAGCCTCCTAGTCAATTAACCTGACAAGCGCGAAATAGACCTAGGGGCTAGGGTAGTTATTTGTGCATTTCTAGCCTTGGATTCTGACAGAATTCGTTATATTTACAATATAGAGCATTATTTGTTTTCGGTATGCTTTTATTTTACATATATGATGTATATATGAACCTTCAAGAGTGCTAAAATAAGTGGGAAAAGCATTTGGGTGGTGAAAAACGAAGATATTGGCCACCCGGTCATAATCTCAGGCGAGAGAGAGCCACAGGCAACCCCCCTCTCTCGCTGTCTGTGAGGTAACTGAGACGAGCGGGGCGGTGTGGGCCGGTGTCTGGGTGTTACATAACGATCTTTTCTGCAACCCACTTATGCTACATTATCGCGGGAGAGAAAAATAACCGATAAATTATGATAATAAGAGGAAAAATAGGTGATAATTGAGGAGGGGAGGGAGGGGGGAATAAGGTGGGGAAGGAGGGGAGGGGGGTGGGTGAGATTTACATGGATGAGAACTGGAGGGGAATTATCTCACCTAGAGACAAATTCCTTTGTTTTGATAGGCCCTTTTTTTTTTTTGAAGTCTTTTTTTTATGGTCTTGCTTCCGTGAGGCCTATCGCGTTCCCTATAGGAAGCCTTCCGTGAGGCCTATCGCGCTTGCCGGGTTAACGTAACATAAGGGAAATCTGTTCAAGGGGAGACAGTAGGCTACGAGCATGCTTGCGCTCTGCCTAGCCTCCTGGTACCTTTTATGCCGCTGCTAGACTTTATTTGTAATAAAGACAGCATTGTGTTTATTAACTTTAACTGTGTATGCTTTAGGAATTATTCACATATTATTTTAGCCTAGGTTGATGCTTGGCGCACAACCCATAGTCCAGTTTTGTGTGGATTACAGGAAACTGAATGATGTCACAATAAAAGATGCCCAGCCCCTACCTCGTATTGATGACTCGCTGGAGTCGCTCAACGGGTCTACGTGGTTTTCTACTCTGGATTTACAAAGCGGTTACTGGCAGGTACCAGATAAATCAGAGGATCAGGAAAAAAATGCGTTCACTATGAGCGAAGGTAAACTCTACCAGTTCACGGTTCTACCCTCTGGAGTTTGCAACGCGCCAGCGAGTTTCACTAGGGTTATGGATGAAGTACTGAGGGGACTGACTTGGCAAACATGTCTGATCTACCTAGATGACATCATAATATTCTCGAGCAGTTGGGAGGAGCACATTGACAGGTTGTGAGAAGTATTAGATAGAATCCGGAAGGCGGAATTAAAGTTAAAATCTTCTAAGTGCCAACTAGGGGCATGCAAATTGGCATACTGAGTACATGTGGTTTCAAAGAAAGGTATCCAACCTGACCCCCTTAAAGTGAGAGCCATCGTAGAAATCTCTCCCCCCTACTACTGTCAAAGGAATCAGATCATTTCTAGAGATGGCCTCTTACTATCGAAGTTTCATGCCCAGTTTTTCCAAACTCGCCCGACCTATGACCAAGAGACTCGAGAAAGGAAGAAAGTTTGACTGGGACCAAAGTTGCCAAGAGGCTTTCGAAACCTTAAAACAAAAGTTAAACTCTAACCCCTTTATATGTCATCCCGATTTAATAAACCTTTCCAGCTATACACTGATGCCTCTGATGAAGGGCTAGGGGCAGTTTGGCCCAGAAGGTTGATGGCAAGGAAAGCATAGTGGCCTGTGCCAGTAGGACCTTAAATAAAGGGGAAAAGAATTACAGTGTTACCAAGAAAGAATGTTTAGCTTTAGTATGGGCAGTGCAATACTTTCGACCCTATTTAGCCGGAGTACATTTTGAAGTAATCACTGACCATCACAGCTTACAGTGGCTCCGAAAGATGAAGACAGAAGACAGACTATTTGTTAGGTGGAAGGGAATTCTGGAGGAATATTCATTCGATGTTAGACATCAACCAGGCAAACTACATACAAATGCTGATGGATTATCCAGGTTACCTGTAGCCCCGGTACAATCCACTCAGCGGGAAAAGAAAAAAAGGGAGCCTACACAAACCCAGGGGGATAAATTTCGGTTTTCTGATGGTGTAGTGTTAGATTATTCCATGGCAAAACATATGATTGAGATCCTACACGGATGAGATGGGTAGGGGGCTCACTTAGGCCAGACTAGAGTTTTGAAACAATTCAATTAAATGTACTGGACCTCCTGGGCTGACAAAATAGTCAAGGAAGTAGTGCAAAGTTGTTTAGGGTATCAGAGAGGGAATGGTGGACGAGCACCCAAACAACAGGGCACATTCTTGCTGGAAAGCCCTGGGAAAAGTTGTCTGTAGATATTGTGGGGCCCCTGCCCAGAAAGAAAAACAAAAGGTACATATTAACCTGTGTTGATGTTTTTTCCAAATATACGGTTGCTTGTGCCATTCCGGACAAAAGCGTTGAGACCGCGGAAAAGAGCCGCGATAAAGTAATCTTCGTGTATGGCATCCCGGAGTCCATTATGAGTGATAATGGTAGATAATTCAATAACGAGATCTGGCAACATTTGGGGGATACCTTGGGTTACCAGATTCGGCATACTTCCCCGTACCGGCCACAAGGGAAAGCTGTATGCGAGTCTTGCGAGAGAAATCATAGGTTACTCGCGAATTCTGTAAGAGATAATCTGAGTTCACAAGGGGAAGAGATAAGCAGAGAATGGCCGGAACTATTACCAGAAATAATTTGGGGAATTAATAATACAGTTTGCAGAACTACCGGATATTCCCCATATGAGATAATATTCGGTGTTACACCTAAGTTACCCCAGGAACGACTCCTACCTTACGCTACCAACCGCACCACCTATTCTCGACCAGAACAATACCTCAAAGGTCAAGGGGAAAGACGTCAGCGAGTTCATACCCAGAAACGCAACGGCAACCCAAGAAACCTACTCTAGACCAATCCTCATTACTGAGGGGAGTACAATCTAGTCAAGAGACTGACCCCACTCGGACCGGTAAATTAGAAGAGAAATACGAAGGTCCTTTCCGAGTTGTTGAGATTATGATTTAGAAGGAACCGGCTATCGGTCAAGACATTTTTCTACCAAAAAACGTACATATATATCTTTAAGGGGTATCCTGGGGTTGTTTTATTTAAGTTTGATGGAGGTCTAGGGAGGAAACTAGAAAAATAATAGATATATGAAAAATCGACCAAAAAGTGAACCATCCTACCTTAATATAGTGGAGTCTGAGTGCCTGGTGAGGGGCAGTCTAACCTTAACAAGTCCTCAGTAAATCTAGGTTCTTGTTCAACGTTGCAATCTCCTAACTTCCGTGGCAGAGGGCTCAACGGATCCTAACTTGAATTTGTAGTTTATTAGTAAAGCAAAGCTCGAGGTAATAAACTAATTAGAGTATCTATTGACTTGCTTTTGGTTTCTCACGTTCATGGATAAACGAGTTATCTAGCTATCTATGTGTCTAAGTTCTAGCTTGTCAGGACATCTAGTTTACGGAACAGTGAATCATTTATCTATCAGTATACTTTCTAATAGATATCTTGAGTATAGGTAGGATGCAAGTTACAGGAGTTTGAGCAATGGCTACTGTGTTCACGGAACAAAAGAGTCTTATCAATGTCTTTCTAACAGGACTTCTAAGAGTACTCTATCGACTGTCTGCCGGCTCTTCAGTGGTCTATTACAACTGATCAAAAATGTGATGGAACTGGTCCTATTGGGCCCATGAATAAGGGACTCTGATAAAGTGACTGTGGGGGGTTGGTGGATCTTCATCTGCCTCTGGTTGGGAAGGGAAATTATTGTTTGTTCCTTGCGGAGTATCTTGAGGGTTTTGGCAAACTTCCCAATAATAAATATTTGTTATTGATATTATTAGTATCTTTCTCCTCACCCCAACATTTCCCTTACCCCCCCCCCCCCCCTCCTTCCCTCATCCCACCCACCCAGCCTTCTTGGAGAACACAAATTTCTCGGCTTTTTCAAGACTGAAGCCCAAGTGAGGCCATCAACTTATTGCCTATAAATCAACGGGGCCATTTTGGCAGCGGAGGAGGAGTTTTCTTCATTAATCATCGGCTTCTTTTCGTCCCCTCTGCCTTGTATAATTATCTTCTATCTGGCTTAAGGGGGTAGGTGTTGTTTGTTTGTTAATTTATTCACTTATTTATGATATTCTTTATTTTCCTCCCATCAAGCTTAAAAAATACTCCCAAGACCCCCCGGGGCCCCCCCACACACAGAGATAAATTAGTAAATTTATCGGTAGAACACTGTGCCAGTTGAAGGCCAATTCCTCATAAATTAAAAGCGTAAAACAAAAAATGAATGAAATTGCTAAAAGTAAATTATTAAAGCGTCGTCGGAAAGATATTCACAAGACGCAAGAGAATCCAAGCCCTGAAAGGCCATTGAGGCTATAACGCAAAGGTCATGCTGAATACAGCAGTATGAGAGATTGAGAGTGAGTGGATAAGTGAGAGTGATAAAGACAGCACCCATTCAGCCTACTGTTTTAAGACGTTTGCCCCATTCAACCTACTGTTTTAAGACGCTTACCCCATCCAGGTGTCGAGTTTTGGAGATTATATTAGACAGCTAGCTAAATGTTTACATTTTTCCATAGAAAAATTATCTAAAATTGCAGGCTCGCTTTCGCTTGCGAGGAAAAATCGACACCTAAATGGGGAGAACGTCTTAAAACAGTAGGCTGAATGGAGGGAATTATAGAGAGAGAATAATAGTGTGCATGGGTGTTTATGAGTTTGTAAGTGATACATAGGTGATTAGATGTATTTATATATATATATATATATATATATATATATATATATATATATACAGTATATATATATAATTATTATATATATATATTTTGTTTCTTTTTTCTATGTGATTGAGGGAGGCAAAAGGCATAACTGCCTATAGCGAGTGCCTCCCCCATAGTTGAAAGAGTGACAGGGCCAAAATCAAGGGACGTTCGAGCCAAAATGCCTGGACACACAGAGTTTGAAGCAATTTAAGTCATAGGAAGAGGGAAAGACTGATTCTGGGAGAGAGTTCCAGAGCTCAGCTGTTGAGTAGAAGAAAGTTTGAGAGTAACGTTTCACTCTTGGGTTGGAGAGTTGCACAGAGTAGGGGTGGGATTGAGTTGCAAGACGGGTACCACGTGCCCTACGTAAAGGAGGTGGTATGCACTGGGATAGCTCTGAGGAACACTGATTATTATAGTAGCGATAGTATAGCGAGAGAGATGCAACATTGCGGCGGAGAGAGAGAGATTGCAGAGAGTTGGTGAGTGGACGGGAGTTAATGATACGAAAGGCCTTCCTTTCAACTTTGTCTAGGAGAGCGGTGTGAGAGGAACCTCCCCACACATGTGAACAATACTCAATACAAGGGCGCACTATGCCCCTGTACAGAGCAAGAAGCTGTGCAGGGGAAAAGAACCCCCTAAGGTGGTTGAGCACACCCAGCTTCTGGGAGGCTGCCTTAGCAAGACTGGTAATATGGTCCTTCCAAATGAGAGCAGAAGAAAAAGAGACACCAAGAATATTGAGAGAAGATGAAGGGTTGATTTTTGTATTGCTGAAGAATAAGGGATAGTCCGCTGGGAGATCCTGACGGGTAGATAGATGGAGAAATTGGGTTTTGGAAGCATTAAAGTTAACAAGGTTTTCTCTGCCCCAATTGGAAATAGTGTTTAGATCAGAATTTAAGAGTTCTATGGCTTCATTACGTTTGTCGTTGAGGGATTGCTGGCTGGGGCGTTCTGAAAAACTAATGGAGTAGTGTAAGGTTGAGTCGTCTGCGTATGAATGGATGGGAATTAAGGTACAGTTAAGGAGATCTTTTATAAAAATTAGAAAGAGAATAGGAGATAGGACAGAGCCCTGAGGAACACCGTAGTTTATAGGGTAAGGAAGTGAACAATGGCCGTCCACAACCGCGGCTATGGAACGGCCAGAAAGGAAATTAGAGACAAAGGCACAGATGGAGGGATAGAAACCGAAGGAGGGTAGTTTAGAAATTAAAGATTTATGCCAGACTCTATCGAAGGCTTTCGATATGTCTAGTGCAATAGAAAAAGTCTCACCGAAGTCCCGAAAGGAGGATGACCAAGAGTTAGTAAGATATGAAAGAAGATCACCAGTAGAGCGACCCTTAAGGAAGCCATACTGGCGATCTGAGAGCAGATTATGAGAAGAGAAATGCTTAAGAAATTTGGAAGCAAGAATAGTTTCAAAAACTTTAGAAAGACAAGAGATAAGAGCAATTGGACGATAGTTGGAGGGTTGAGAGCGGTCACCCTTCTTTGGGACAGGTTGAATGTGAGCAAACTTCCAGCATGAAGGGAAGACGTTAGAGGATAGACAGAGACGAAAGAGTTTGCCTAGGCAGGGAGTCAGACCGGAAGCACAGTTTTTGAGAACAACAGGAGGAACACCGTCCGGACCGTACGCCTTATTAGTGTTAAGCCCAGAGAGGGTAGAAAGTACATCTTTAGAAGAGATTAGGATATTAGGCATAAGTAAGAGAGAGGAGGGCGGAGAGGGAGGAATAGCACCGGAATCATCCAAGGTGGAGTTTCTAGCAAAAGTTTGAGCGAAGAGTTTAGCTTTGTCAGAGGAAGAAGTGATGGTTGTGCCATCAGAGTGGGAAAGGGGAGGGAATGACGAGGAAGATAAATTGTTGGAGAGGTTTTTGGCTAGATGCCAGAAAGCTTGGGAAGAGCTAGAGTTGGATAGTTCAGTGCATTTATTATTGATGAAAGAGTGTTTGGCAAGTCGAAGAACAGATTTGGCTTGATTCCGGGCAGAAACATATGAAGAATGAGAGTCTTGAGTTTTAAGGCGTCGGTACCGTTTGAATATATATATATATATATACTGTATATATATATATATATATATATATATATATATATATATATATATATATATATATATATATATATATATATATAGACAGAGAGAGAGAGAGAGAGAGAGAGGGGGAGAGAGAGAGAGAGAGAGCGAAAGCGAAGGAGAGAGAGAGTGTGTGTGTGAATTCGAGCCCTGACAGGCCATTGACTCCAAGGTAATACGAAATACGTTGGTATGGAGGAGGTGATAGTGGTGGATGAAGGCAGTGAGAGAGAGAGACTTACATAGATACACTGGCCACACAGACCTTACGATCCAAACGAGGTGATCATGACATAATTCTAGTAGAGATGGCATATCCGATAGAAAAATAAAGTTGAAGGAAAGGATAAAAAAGAAGAAAGTTCTCTCCCCACCCTCCGTCAAGTGATTAACCTTGCTGGCCTTCGAAATCCCAGAAGGAATTTACAGAAATGATTGGAAAAAGAAAGGAACATTTATGCAACCCTTCGCCTTAGTGGTATGTAGGCTACATTTAGGGGTTAGGGGGTTAGGGGTTCATGCAACCAGTCACCCTTAGTAGTATGTAAATATTTAGTGATGATTATTGTAATCATTATTCTTCATTTGTTTATTTACTTATTTTGTTTTCTTACGATCTCTTCAGCTGAAAGAAAACAACGGTGATAATTGCTGCCTACTCCATTCCAATTTCTCTGTGGTATGAGTCTAAATTGTTCTTAAATGTATCTATAGAGGAGCTGTCTATTACTTTATTTGGGAGTTTCTTTCATTCATTAATAATAGTGAGTGAAGAAATTGTATGTTGCATCTAGATTCGCTCTCCTACTGATACATTTAAATTGTTTCCTCTTGTAGATGTGTCATCGGCTGTTTTGAATAGCTTATATGGGTTAATGTTACTGAATCCTTTTAGAATGTTAAAACACTATCAATTGACCTCTCACCCTTCGTTTCTTAAGTGAAAACAGATCAAGTTCTTTTAGTCTTTCTTCATATGGTTTATTTCTTAATGAAGGGAATAGTTTAGTGTCTCGCCTTTGCACAGATTCCAATTTTTGAACGTCCTTTATGAGGTAAGGTGACCAAAATTGCACAGCGTATTCAAGGTGCAGTCTCACCATACATTTGTATAAGGGCAACACTATGTCTTTGCTGTGATAATGAAAGTTTCTTCTGATGAAACCGTGCGTTGTTAGCTTTGTTTGCGGCTTCTGTGCATTGATTGTAAGATATTAAGTTTTCGTTTATCAGCACTCCTAGGTCTTTTATGTGTGTTTCATTTTTTTAATTTTCTCTTCACCCATGTAATATTCATATTTATTGTTTTTGAAACCTATTTGTAATATCTGACATTTGCTTACATTAAATTGCATTTTCCACTTCTCCGACCATTCCATGATTATATTTAAATCTACTTGTAGGTTTATTTTATAACTTTCGGAATTTATTGCATTACCTATCTTGTGTCATCTGCGAATTTGGAAATTATATTATTTATGCCATTATCTATACAATTGATATACTGTATATTGTGAGCAACACTGGTTCCAATACTGAGCACTGAGGGACTCCACTAGTTACTGAGTTCCATGTATATTCCACATTGTTGATAACTACTCTTTGCTTTCTTTCACTTAGCCAGTTTTTAATCCAATCATATGTCTTGCCCTGTATTCCTAAGCCTCTTATTTTCTATAATAATTGATTATGCGGAACCTTGTCGAAGGCCTTTTGAAAGTCTAGATACACTATGTCGAGGCTTTTTGTGAAGTAATTTAGTTTGTATAGGCTGTTATAAATTATATTAAATTAGTTAGGCATGATCTCTTTGCTCTGAATCTGTGTTGACTATTGGTAATGAGGTTTTTGTTCTCAATAAATAATACAATGTTATCCCTTATGATTGATTCACATATTTTTCCAATTACGGAAGTTGAGCTAATCGGCCTATAGTTATTTGGTAGTGTTTTGTCCCCATTTTCAAATATTGGTATTATATTACCGGTCTTCCAGTCGGTTGGTACATGTCCTTGTTTGAGTGACATATTTAGTATCATGGTTAGTGCCACTGTAACTTCTTCCTTGACTATTTTAAGAATTTTAGGGATATACATGTCAGGCTCAGGCGATTTATTGACCTTAACCCCTACAGTACCAGAGGGTATTACCATAAATGTACCCCCCAGTACCAGGCAATGTGACCAAAATGGCTTCAGAGTCAAGAGAGAACACCCTTCCACCTCAAAAGTTGGAGGAGCACTGACCCAGCTAGCATGTGGGAGCTTGGAACTAAGCTGAGAAGTGTCTCAGAGCAGTGCATACAAGTCATGGTACCAGGTACCGCTCGATACTGGCAGTTACAAGGACCGCATATTATGGACGTACGTCATCTGTCGCTGTACTGACGAGTGACTTTTTTACTGAAGGTCAATGTCCGTCGCTGGTAAATTAAGGGTTAAGTGAATGAATCTTTTTAATTATATCTGACTGGGTATTAATATAATCTTGAAGAACATAGTTGCATGTTTGATTATTATCTTGTGGCACGTTTAGTTTACAGGCAGTATTAAACACAGAAGAGAAGTATTGATTAAGAGTAGCAACTATGTCTCTGCTGTCTGATTCTAATTCACCTCGACTATTACACCTTGTCTGCAGGAGATGTTCTGGCAATTTACCGGCTTTTAAAGCCTCTTAAAGCCTGTAGAATCGAGTGCGAGTAAGCGGGAGCGCGACAGGCCACCCATCCTCTCACCAGCCAGCCAGCTGGTAGTATGAGCAATACTCTCGCTAGATATGCAGCGCTGCCAAAGGCAAATGTAGCGCGACATTAACGATAATTGCTCAGTAATAGTGAATGTCTATGGTAGCGCTGCGGGTGATGCTCGTTTTGGTGTCATTTTGAAGTTATTTTCTTCTAGTTTTTGCTGAATACATTTAATTTCATTCAGACACATGCTTAACCAACCAGGAGTGCCTGAATGAACCCTAATATGGCGGAAATATGCCCGCAGTGTACAGCAAATGTTAAGTATTGGTCCTATATCACTTTTAATTTGTTTGTTGCTATTTATATATCTATATAATTGTTTTGGGTTAGATTTGCTTGCATGTGCAATTTTAATTTCGTAATTCCTCTTTGCAGATTTAATTAGCGATTTAGTTTTCTTTCTTGCAACCGAATACTGATTTTGGATGGTAACATGGTCTGTATTCATTATTAATTTATGTAGACATTTTCTTTCTCTAATTGCTCTATTAATTTTGTTATTGCCCCATACATGTTTATATATAGTGTTATTGTGTCGTTTACGCATAGGGATATGTTTATTTTGGGCACTAAAGAATAGCTTCTTCGGCACTAGAAAGACTAAAGACTATTTATGCTTGTTTGGATGCCGATTATATCTTTTTTTAGTCTACTAATATCCGCTTTGTTGTAGTCAAGTATGAATGTCTCGCTAATAGTGATGGTGTGAGTCATGTCGATCAGGACCTGAAGTTATTATGGTTGCATCCACTTGATATTCGTGCATAAAATTGATATTATTGAAGTCTAGAAACGTTTCGTTAATCGCAATTATATGGATTTCTTCGTTTAATAACATAAGTTTTAGCTAATTTATTTAATTTTGTAAACTCCTAGCATCAAGATATAGTATATTGATGGTTTCATGAGAGGCTTTTTTTTTTTTTTTAGTTTAAGTATATTTTGTCAGCGAAGTCACCGTTGGTAGTTGATGAGAGCTTATAAGTTTTTTTTTTAGCAGATCGAAGACTGAAACGCGGGAAACGGGTTGGGTTCGTTACCTTGCCCACACCTGGCTGCACTTTGGGGGGAGAGATGGGGGGCTTGGGTTGACCTGACCGACCATCTGTGTATTTTGTTTACGTTGGGTGAGTTTGGGAGGAGGATGGGCAGCTGGGGGTGGAGGGGGGAGAACGGGTCTGGTTGGGGGCAGAGAATGGGGGTGAGTACAAAGGAATACAAAGGAAATCAAGCAACAACAGGTCTAGTGACCCTTATAGGCTGCTTGTCCTCCAAAACACTGAGGATCAAGTGTCCAAACAGTGGTTTAGAGTGGGTAAGGGAACATTGGAAAGGGAACTACTGCCCTGGAACTAATGTATGTGGCAGGACTAGGAAGTTAGTAGGGGACATATGGGTTAGTAACTCAGGGGAGGATAAAATAAAGTTATTCATTTACAAACGCAGTCAGTCGCGGGTTTGATGCGAGATATTTGTCTAGGCGGAGTTTAAATGAATCAACGGTGCTGCAGTCTATAACGTTTCGGGGAAGCCCATTCCACAAGTTGACAACTCGATTGAAGAAGAAATTCTTAGATTCGTGTGAGTTAAAAGATTTACCAATAATTTTGCAACCGTTTCCCCGCGTGTAATTAGATTGGTCGATAGTGAAGTACTTACTACAGTTCATATTGTCGATGCCTTTGATGATTTTGAACACTTGAATTAAGTCACCTCTTAATCTGCGCTGGGTTAAAGGAAATAGATATAATTCTCTAAGACGCTCTTCGTATGGATTGTTCTTTAGGCTAGGTATCATTTTGGTAACTACATTGAACTCGTTCTAGCTTGTTTATGTCTTTTTGGTAAAAAGGGTACCAGCATTGAACGCAGTATTCCAGAAGAGGGCGGACTAAGGAATTGTAAAGGGTTAGGATAACGTCTTTGGATATATGCTCAAATGACCTGCCTATAAAGCCAATTATTTTGTTTGCCTTCTTAACAACTTCTGAACATTGTTGACTCGGTTTTAGGTTACTCGATATTGTTACTCCCAGATCGGTTTCTCTGTTTACATTCTTAAGCTGAGTGCCATTCATCGAATAGTTTGCTTTCTCATTTAGGTATCCGATATGTAGTACATTAATGGCATTGAAACTCATTTGCCAAATTTGGGCCCAATGTGACAATTTATCTAGATTGTGTTGCATATTGTCAACTTGTTCTTTTGAGAGTACGCTATTTGCAATTTTTGTATCGTCAGTAAATTTTGAGATTGTACAGGTGAGACCCTCATCTATGTCGTTGATGTAAATTAGAAAGAGAATTGGTCCTAGTACCGATCCTTGGGGTACCCCGCTACTTACATTGGTCCATTTAGATGCCTTACCGTTTATGACTACTCTTTGCTTTCCGTCACTGAGCCAATTTTCTATCCATTTCAACACACCGTCTTGTATTCCATGCGCTTTTAGTTTTAGCAGTAAACCTTTGTGGGGAACTTTGTCAAAGGCCTTTTGAAAATCAAGGTATATAATATCTACAGCTTTACTCTCATCGTAGAGGTTGAGGATATCGTGGAAGAAGTCTAAGAGGTTTGTTTAACAGGAACGTTTTTTACGAAAGCCGTGTTGAGTATCTTTAAGTATGTTATTTTCCTCTAAGTGATTTACGAGTCTGTCTCTTATGACCGTTTCTAGCATTTTACATACAACTGAGGTTAAGCTAATTGGACGATAGTTACGGGGTAGGGATTTGCTGCCTTTTTTTAATATCGGTGTTACGTTGGCTATCTTCCACTGATCAGGCATAGTTCCAGACTGCAAGGATTTATTGAATAGTAATGTCAGTGGTTTGGAGAGCTCATCCTTAGCTTCCTTTAGAACTCTAGGCGAGATTGTATCAGGTCCGGCGTTTTATTTACCTTGAGTTTATCTAAACAATTCAATACTTCTCTCTCTGTAACGGTGATATTGCTTAGAACATCTGAATTATCAATCTGAATCGGCGATGGTGTAGGGATAATTATCACTGAGGTCTTCTATTGTAAAAACTGATGCAAAGAAGGTATTGAGGGCATTACTCATTTGTACTTCGTCTTTGGTGTATTCTCCATTTTCATCGACTAACGGTCCAACAGTTGAAGTAACTACTTTTTTCTTTCTGATATAACTATAGAATTCTTTCGGGTTTGTTTTACTTTGATTCGCAATATGTAACTCTAGGGTCTTTTTACTTTGCTTAATTAACTTTTTGGCTTTGCTTCGTAGCTCTACAAATTTCACCCGTTCTTCGTCATTTTGTGAGGATTTTAATCTATCATTAGCAAATTTTTTAGCAAGCAGGCAGTTTGAAATATCATTATTCCACCATTTGGGCTTATTATTATGGCCTGGATGCCGTATTTTCGATGGTATGCAGTCTTGCACTGCTTTTAGGTAAGTGGTTTCGAATAACTTCCAAGATGTATTTATGTCGTTATTGTTAATTAAAAAGCTCCAGTCAGTTTCTTTAAACATAGCTCTAAGTTTATGAAAGTTTGCTTTCTTGAAATTAGGGACTTTTTCGATGCTACTATTTGGTTCGTTACTAGTAAAGTTTAAAGTGAAAGTTATATTATGATGGTCGCTGTTACTGTATTCATCACCAACATTCAAATTCTCTATTAATTCTTCTTTTGTTGCAAGTACAATGTCAAGAACGTTATTACCACGGGTCGGTGTTCGAACAAATTGATAAAGCGAACTCTCTTGCAAGTTCGTATACAAGTCATGTCCTGAGTGTGAAGTAAGAGTATCGCCTCACTTGGTCACAGGTAAAATAAAGTCGCCAAAAATTACGGTATCATGTGAGTTACTTACATCTGCAATTTGATCGTAACTTTCTCGGTCAGTTTGCACTGATTGAGCTGGTGGTCTGTATATTAACGCAAGTATTATTTTTGTACCTTTATTATTCTTTATTAGCACAAAAGATGTGTCGATGTTCACAATTTGAGGTTTTGACAAGAGGGTAGGGTTAAGTCTTTCTTTGATATAAAATAAAACGCCACCTCCATTTCGATTTATTCGGCTTTTCTCAAACATTACATAACCGGGAAGTGAATACTCTGCTAAAAAGTATCTATCTTCTGTATTGAGCCAAGATTCTGTTATGCCAATCACATCATAATTTTCTGTAAACGATAGCTCCTCTAAATCTGAAAATTTATTGCGTATGCTATGAGCATTTGCATAGAAAACCTTTAAATTCGTTATTTTAGAACTCCCGGAACGCTCTTTAATAATATTGTTGGTTCTTGTCGGATCTACATGTATGTTCATGGATGTCCTCGGTCCTCGCTGTCTTCGGTCCTTATCGCTGTTGGTCCTTGGTTGCCTCTGTTTTTTGCTTGGCGTTGGATGATTTATGTCACTGCTGCTTCTTCTCAGATGGCGTTTTTTGATCCATGGCTGCGGACTGCTTCGTGTAGGAGACGACCCATGCGTGCTGAACCCACAGGGTTTAGATGAGTGCCATCCTTGCGGAACAGAGTAGGCTGGTTATAGAAATTATCCCAGAGGTTGATGTATTCATCTTCTTCCTTCAGAAGGAAGGGGGTGGGAGTAGGGGTAGGGGTGGTAGCTGGGCAGCTATGGGGGAGGAGGGAATTGAGAAGGGGGCAGGAATGGGGGTTGGGAGAGGACTTGTCATGCTATGAGTGGAGAGGGGTGAGAGAGGGGGGAAGGGGGGAGGTAGGGAGTGGAGGTGTTTGAGGTTTTGGCTAGTGTAGGTAGGCGTAGGTAGCAAGGGAAGGGAGTTGATAGGATCTGGACGGGAAGGGCTTGGGTTGAGGGGGAGGGGGTGCTAAAGAGATTATCCTTTCTCTCATGGTACTTTTTTTTTTTTTTTTTTTTTTTTTTTTTTCTATATTCCAACTTACTTCCTCTCGGGCATAGGCTGAAAGCCTTAACATTCACTGCTTTACAATGAACAGTGAAGCCCGTGAGGTCTTGTTCCAGTCTAGGGAGTGAGACATGTGAAGCACGTAGAGTACAACGAGCACCTGCCATCTTGCCTTCACATGAGGCACGGTGCTCACTCATGGCCCGAAACGACCCCATCTCTGAAGCCACCTCGTTCCCGTGCTTCACTGTCTCACCCCTACACTCGGACTCTCACACTTACACACACACAACGCCACCTGTTGAACAGATAACTCACCAGGCATTGCACCCCTATAGCATATTTTGAATATGGGAATATTCATACAGTGCTATTTAATCAGGGAACAATGAGGGTATTTTATTGACGTTTCGGTGGGCTTGTGGTAATGCACTGATACTAGGTACAGCACAAATTCCATCCCAATAATATCTTCCCATTGATACATCGGGATTTGAACCCGGGACCTTTGGATTACCAGGCCAGTGGCAAGACCACTCCACCACACCTCCCCTGCTTGAACAGTTCCTCGTGTAATTTGTATGAGTACCACGAGGTACCATGATATGAGAGGTGGATGCCGTCTCGTTTGAAAATGGCAGAAAGAGAGAGAGAGAGAGAGATTGTGTGTTTGCGAGTGGGTAAGTGAGTGTGTGAACGATAGATAGATAGATAAATGAATAGATAAATGAATAAATAATTATATAGAGAGCGTGGATTGTGGGATGGAGTATTTGTGAGTGAGTGAGTGAATGATAGATAGATAGTGTGTGTGTGTGTGTGTGTGTGTGTGTGTGTGTGTGTGTGTGTGTCTATGCATGTGTGTGCTACATGGACATTCAATGAATATCGCAAGAACAATGTGGTATATACTTATCAATACTGTAACACGGAATATATCAATACCCATGAGGATTACTTATTGCCAGTTAGGCTATATTATGATTTTATCTAGTTACGTGCATTTGGATAGTGTATATAGATTAGTGATCTATAACATATTTCCTTTAGAGCAGCCTAAGCTAACACTTTCGCTAATAACTCCACTTTGGATGTTTCCGGTACTATTCCTCCCTCTCCTCCCCCCCCCCCCCCCCTCTCCTGATTATGCCAAACATCATAATCTCTTCTAAGGATGGACTTTCCACCCTCTCTGGCCTTAATCTTAAGAAGGCGTACGGACCGGACGGTGTTCCTCCTGTTGTACTCAAAAACTGTACTTGCATGCTGACTCACTGCCTAGGCAAACTCTTCCGCCCCTGTCTCTCCTCTAACGTCTTCCCTTTTTGCAGGAAGTTCGCTCTCATTCAACCAGTCCCAAAGAAGGGTGACCGCTCTCAACCCTCCAACTATCGTCCAATTGCTCTCATTTCTTGCATCTCTAAAGTTTTTAAAACTATTCTTACTTTAAAATTTCTTAAGCATTTATGTACCTATAACCTACTCCCAGCTGCCAGTATGGCTTCCTTAAGGGCTGCTCTACTGGTGATCTTCTTTCTTATCTTACTAATTCTTGGTCATCCTCCATTCGGGACTTCGGTGAGACTTTTTCTGTTGCGCTAGACATATCAAAGGCCTTCGATAGAGTCTGGCACAAATCCCTCATTTCCAAACTACCCTCTTTCAGTTTCTATCCCTCCATCTGTGCCTTTGTCTCTAATTTCCTTTCCAGTCATTCCAGCGGTTGCGGACAGCCACCGTTCACTTCCTCAACCTATCAACTCCGATGTTCCTCAGAGTTCTGTTCTATCCCCAATTATCTTCCTATTATTCATTAACGACCTTCTCAATTGTCCCTCCACCCCCATCCACTCATATGCTGACGACTCTACATTACACTATTCAACTAGTCTTCCACGAAATCACTCACAGCAGGTACTTCAAAACTCACCTAAGGGGGCCATATAGAGCCTATCTTATGATCTCTCTACTATTTCTAATTGGGGCAGAGAAAACCTTGTTTCATTCAATGCTTCCAAAACTCAATTTCTCCATCTGTCTACTCGTAGCCCCCTTCCAGAAAACTATGACTTCCTCTTCAACAACATACAGATTAACCCTTCATCTTCTCTTAATATTCTTGGTGTCTCTTTTTCTTCTGTTCTCACTTGGAAATATCATATTACCACTCTTGCTAAAACAGCTTCCCAGAAACTGGTTATGCTCAACCACCTCTGGAGGTTCTTTACCCCTGTGCAGCTACTTGTTCTGTACAGGGGCGAAGTGCGCCCATATAATTGAGTATTGGTCACACGAGTGGGGAGGATCCTCTCACACAGCACTTATAGACAAAGTAGAAAAGAAAGCCTTCCGTCTCATTAACTCACATCCACTCACCAATTATCTGCAGCCTCTCTCTCTTCGCCGCAATGTTGCATTTATCTCACTATTCTACCGCTATTACAATAATCAGTGTTCCTCAGAGCTCTCTCAGTGTATACCACTCCCTCTCCGTAGAGCATGTAGTACCCGTCTTGCAACACAATCCCACCCCTACTCTGTATAACTCTCCAACCCAAGAGTGAAACGTTATTCTCAATCTTTCTTCTATTCGACAGCTGAGCTCTGGAACTCTCTCCCAGAATCAGTATTTTCCTCTTCCTATGACTTAAATTGCTTCAAACTTCATGTGTCCAGTCCAGGAATTTTGGTTCGAACATCCATTGATTTTGGCCCTGTCACTCTTTCAACTCTGGGGGAGGTACTTGCCACAGGCATTTCTGTCTTTTGTCTCCTTCACTAAGTAAACCGTATATTATTTTAACTAATATTTTTTACAAACAACACCCCCCTCCCCCCACCGCGCACATATAGTATCTTATGCACACACACACACACACACACACACACACACACACACACACACACACATACGCACACCACCACCACCATACACACTATATAATGGACCACACCATCCACAATATCTCAGCGCTCTCCATTAGCCCCCCTCCCGCCCCCCAACCCCCCAAAAAAAAAATATATATATATATATACCGGTATATATATATATATATGTACTGTATACTGTATATATATATATATATAATACCGGTATATATATATATATATATATATATATAATATATATATATATATATATATATATATATATATACTGTATATATATATATATATATCCCACCTCCAGAATTGTTAGGAGGAGGCTAGAGGAGGTTAGGGGAGTGCTAGGTGACTGATAAGGACCGCTGGAATCCCTGTTTCACCACCTGGCCTCCCTAGCTGATTCTGTCAGTGTCTCATCAATATTGAGAGCAATCCCAGCCTGCCCTCCAAAACACCTTCTCCTCCTATCAATACATTATACTAAAATCACCTTAAATAGTACACTAACTTTTACAAAGAAAAAAAAAAGTACGAAACGTAGACCCGCCTCGGAGTCCCCAGGGGGGGGGGGCAGAAATGTTCCAATCAGTCTGTCTCCTGGTAATGACTCTCCAAAATGCACTGGACCACCACCTTCTACTCTTACTATTAATTTATGTATCATTCGTGGCGTTTCCTCTAACTTCCACTTTATGGTGGAACACCACCTCTCCTCTGCCAACCCTGATCTTCTCTTTCTCACCGAGACACAGTTGTCTGAGACAACTGACAGCAAACCATTCTCTGTATCCTCCTTCTATCTCTATCCTCAGTTTCGAGCCAAAGGTGGATGTTGCGTCTATGTACGCAATAATCTTGCTTTCTCTTGTGTTCCCAACTTAGATATTTCTGAATTCTCAACTCTCTGGCTAAAGCTTTCTTGTCACTCTCAAACTAAATATGTCTGCGCTGTCTATCTCTCCTCTAATACTACTGACTATCCAAAATTCTTTGACTATCTAACTTCTAAAGTGGAACACACTCCATCCATCTTTCCTTTCACAGAAATCTCCATCTTAGGAAATGTCAATGTTCACCACCACCAATGGCTCTCCTCTGTTTCCACTGACCAACCTGGTGAACAAGCCTACATCCGTTCTATCTTAAACGACCTAGAGCAGTTAGTCCAGCAACCCAACCGTATCCGGGATCGCTTCGGAGATCGGCCCAACATTCTTGACTTATTTCTAACCTCTAACCCTTATGCCTATACTGTAAATATTTTTTTCTCCTTTGGGCTCCTCTGACCATAAACTAATATCTATCACCTGTCCTAACTCTCCAGTACGGCCACCCGATCCTCCCTACCGGCAACGCTTGTGGCACATTGGCTATGCCGACTGGGAGGCTCTTCGGCAGTACTTCTTTGATTTCCCATGGAATGACTTTTGCTTCCGTGGCCGGGGACCCTCAAAGAGTGCTGAACGCATTAATCCTTTTGGGCATGGAAGCATACATTTAATTTTCTTTATCTCAGTATAATTTAAAAAAATCTTGGTTTACTCACACTTGTTCTACTGCTGTCCACAAAAGGAGGAAGCATTCAAATGGTACCGACGCCTTAAAACTCAAGAATCTCATTCTTCCTATGTTTCTGCCCGGAAAAAAGACAAATCTGTCATTCGACTTGCCAAACACTCTTTCATCAATAATTATAATAAATGCACTGAACTATCCAACTCTAGCTCTTCCCAAGCTTTCTGGCATCTAGCCAAAAACCTCTCCAACAATTTTTCTTCCTCGTCTTTCCCTCCCCTTTTCCACTCTGATGGCACAACCATCACTTCTTCCTCTGACAAAGCTGAACTCTTTGCTCAAATTTTGCTAGAAATTCCGCCTTGATGATTCCGGTGCTATTCCTCCCTCTCCCTCTCCTACTTATGCCTATTATCCTAATCTCTTCTATAGATGTATTTTCTACCCTCTCTCGGCTTAATACTAAGAAGGTGTACAGTCCGGACGGTGTTCCTCCTGTTGTACTATAAAAATTTGCTTCCATGCTGACTCCCTGCCTAGGCAAACTATTCTGTCTCTGTCTCTCCTCTAACGTCTTCCCTTCATGCTGGAAGTTTGCTCTCATTCAACCTGACTCAAAGAAGAGTGACCGCTCTCAACCCTCCAACTATTGTCCAATTGCTCTCATCTCTTGTATCAATAATGTTTTTGAAACTATTATTACTTCCAAATTTCTTGAGCATTTCTCTTCTCATAATTTACTCTCAGATGGCCAGTATGGTTTCCTTAAAGATTGCTCTACTGGTGATCTTCTTTTATATCTTACTAACTCTAGGTCATCCTCCTTTCGGGACTTCAGTGAGACCGTTTCTATTGCACTAGACATATCGAAGGCCTTCGATGGAGTCTGGCACAAATCTTTAACTTCTAAACTACCCTCTTTCGGTTTCTATCCCTCCATGTGTGCCTTTGTCTCTAATTTCCATTCCGGCCATTCCATAGCTGCGGTTGTGGATGGCCATCGCTCACTTCCTCATCTTATCAACTCCGGTGTTCTTCATGGCTCTGTCCTATCTCCCATTCTATTTCTAATTTTCATAAATGGTCTTCTCAACTGTACCTCCAGTCCCATTCATTCATACGCAGATGGTTCTACCTTACACTACTCAATATGTTTTCCTGAACGCCCCAACCAGAAATCCCTCAAAGACAAACGTAATGAAGCCATGCTACACTTATCTTCTGATATAACTACTATTTCCAATTGGGGCAGATAAAACCTTGTTACCTTTAATGCTTCCAAAACCCAAGTTCTTCATCTTACTACGTGTTCAGAACTCCCAGAGGACTATCCCTTATACTTCAACAATACAAATATCATTCATTCATCTTCTCTCAATACTCTCGGTGTCTCTTTTTCTTTTGCTCTCACTAGGAAGGTCCATATTTCCTGTCTTGCTAAGGCAGCCTCCCAGAAGCTGGGTGTGCTCAACCACCTCAGCTTCTTGCTCTGTACTGGGGCACAGTGCGTCCTTGTATTGAGTATTGTTCACATTTGTGGGGAGGATCCTCTCACACCGCACTCCTAGACAAAGTAGAAAGAAAAGCCTTTTGTATCATTAACTCCCACCCACTCACCAACTCTCTGCAATCTCTCTATCTTCGCCGCAATGTTGCATCTCTCTCACTATTTTATCGCTACTATAATAATCAATGTTCTTCAGAGCTTTCCCAGTGTATACCACCTCCTCTACATAGTGTACATAGTACCCGTCTTGCAACACAATCCGACCCCTACTCTGTGCAACTCTCCAACCCAAGAGTGAAACGTTATTCTCAGACTTTCTTCTATTCAACTGCTGAGCTCTCGGACTCTCTCCCAGAATCAGTCTTTCCCTCTTCCTAGGACTTAAATTGCTTCAAACTCCGTGTGTCCAAGCATTTTGGCTCGAACGTCCCTTGATTTTGGCCCTGTCACTCTTTCAACTCTGGGGGAGGCACTCGATACAGACAGTTCTGCATTTTGACTTCCTCACTTACAAAAAAGAAAACAAAAATATTTATATATATATATATATACCGGTATATATATACAGGGTGTTTTAAAACAACACTGCCAGACTTCATGTGCTAATTAGTAAATACAATAACGAAGAAGATTATCTAAGGACAAAATGCAAAATAATATACCATTAATTATTTAAACCGCATAGAGTAAAATAATTAGTGACACCCAGTTATGAGCTATAATCCGAACATGGGCTACTGTCCCCCCTCCCCCCCAAATAGCCTACCTCTTGCCTCCCATCCCAGTTCGAGTTTTTCTTCGAAGCTTTGGAGTCATAACGAATCTTCTCATGTGTTTAATCATCTGCTCGGCCATGGTGCTATCTTCTTCTGTCATAGTGATTTTATTTACCTTATAATATCACATAAATATGGATTGTCGTTATTTAGGTGTGTCTCTGCCTTTGTTATTTTATACTCGTTAAGTCCAAGTGACGTAAATTGTTTGTTTTGGGTACCATTAGATGATTTTAAATATTCATTAGTGAACACCGTATACTTGTATGTCTACAGCTACGTAAAATCGTCAAACTTCAACCATAAAACTGATAGACATAATTATGTCATTAGCACTCTGTGATAATAGTAACGTAATGAGGTATTTGTATTGAAACAGTAAATTGCGCAGAACACTTTTTTCCCATTCAAACAGTTTCACAAACGATTAAATTACCTATAGCAGTGTTCGGATACCTGACCCAGACTTGAGATTCATTATTTTACCTCTTGGTCATCGTTACAAATGGTGCATATCTTTTTACGCTACTTGGATTGTAATACTTAGCAGTATTCTTCTAATTGCAAAATATCATTACCAATTTTATATTACTTTGATTTTGTAATTATTCATATGTGATTAGGTCGTTAGATATCTCCTCTTTACCTTTTTTACTTGGTAATCATTCATATTATGTATCATATGTTTTGTGCTGAGCTCAGAACCCTGTTTTGCTACATTTCTAAATAACCATTTATCTCCGTTACAATATATTTTTGGTAAAAATAGAATAGAAATATGTGTATTATATATTTTTATCAATGTGGTCGTCATACTGTGGCAGTGTTGTTTTAAAACACCCTGTATATATATATATATATATATATATATATATATATATATATATATATATTAATTGATTTGATTTATTTATGTATTTATATATTCATTTATTTTGTTATTGATATATTTACTTAAATTCGCATTTTATTATTTTGTATTTCATAAATAGAAGATGAACTATAAATCAAATTGCAAATCTTGATGGCATTAAAAGTCACGAGCGTAAAACAAAGATGTAATAAAAAGCTAAACATATAAGATGAAAACGCCGTCGGAAAGATATTCACAAGACACAAGGGAATCCGAGCCGTGAAAGGCCATTGAGGCTATGACGCCGACGTCATCCCAAATACGCCGGTAGAGAGAGAGTGAGAGAAAAGGTAAATGAGTGAATAAGTGAGAATAAGAGTGATACAGAGTGTACCCATTGAACCTACTGTTTTATGACGTGTTTCCCAATTCAGCTTACTGTTTTAAGACGTTCGCCCCATTCAGGTGTCCATTTCCGGAGAGTATATGAGACAGCTGGCTAAATCTGTACATTTTTCGACAGAAAAATTTCAGCGGTGAAGCCGAATTTCTCAAACAAATCGACACCTAAATGGAGGAGTCTTAACCCTCCTCTAGCGGGTGCTCTGTGGCCGTTTTGGGCCTTTCCGGGCCGTTCTGACTGCTATATCAACCATCAGTATGAAAGACACTGTATTGCGCCGAAAACTAGGTGGAAATCGCTACACAATGACGCCACATACAGCTACGTAGCACTCGTGGAGCACTGACAGTGTTACCTCGAAGATGGAAGTTTAGCTGATTTTGCTACCTCGCTCACTTTTAGCGAACTATTGGTTACACTGTCATCCTCACGCGCGGTGGGGGAACTGGAGTTAGTGTGGGCCGGGAGGCCACAGATGTCGGACGTATGGATCATTACTATCCCACCCATTTTCACTCGATTTCAACCCTTTTTTCACCCGTTTTTTGCCAGTTTTTTCAACTCGACTTATGTTGCGAGCCGCTCTTTAAGGGTTAAAATGGAAGGCTGAATGGAGAGAACTAAATAAAGAGCGAATAATAGTGTGTATGTGTGTTTATGAGTGGGTAAGTGATAGATAGATAGATAGATAGATGTATAGATAGATAGATAGAGAGGGTCAGAATGAGAGAGCCCCGAAAGGCCATTCATTCTATGACTCCAAGGTCACCCGAAATACGCCGGTATGGAGGAGGAAGTGATGGTGGTGGATGAAGGCACCGATGCAGTGAGTAGAGAGAGAGAGAGAGAGAGAGAGAGATTGTTTTGTGTGTGTGTTTGCGAGTGGGTAAGTGTGTGTATGAATGATAGATAGGTAGATATAGAAGATATATCGATAAAACAATAATTATATAGAGAGGATGGATTGTGGGATGGTGTATTTGTGAGTGAGTGAGTGAGTGAATGATAGATAGATGGTGTTTGTACTTGGATTTATGCATGTGTGTGCTACATGGACACTCGATGAATATCGTAAGGACAATATGGCATACATTAATCAATAATATAACGCTCAATATATCAATACCCCTGAGGATCTTTGAATGCCAGTTATATATTACATTTAGCTAGGCTAAATGCATTTGGAAATTGTATTTAAGTTAGTGGTCTAATATTTGTTTTCTTTAGAGCACCAGGTATAGAATTTGGAAGATCTTAGGGATAACTAAACGGACAACTTCAAACGTTTAGTGGGGTAAGAAATGGTTTTAACCCTTAATTAGCGGCGAGCAACATAAGTCGAGTTAAATAAAGCTGGACTATGTGGCGTTGCTCGACATAGGTCGAGTGGCAATTTCAGCACGTAATGTTGCTGAGAGAGAGAGACAAGTGGTGGCAGGAGAGTAGCGAGCGTATGACTGCTCCAGACCACCGCGGTGAACCTACTGACACGAATCCCACCTCCCTCCTCCCTCTCTCACTCGCTATATACGGAATTGTATGGGGAAAGTGCCTAATTACATGCTTTTTGCACTCGCGTTGCACGGTTATTGCAAGAAAACTAGCCATCATAAAAGGATCGTTATGATGTCATTCGAAAGCTCTGTTTATGCCCTTTCAGGGATAGATACTTGTTTTACGTTCTGGGTCTTATTTAGGCATGAAAATGATCACGTAAACAGCCCTATTTTGGCTAAAAACACCCCGCTGGGCGGTACATATAAATAAACCGCATAGGCCGCTCTTAAGGTGTTAAATATGCTACAAACCAGCAAATCGCGTTCTGAGCTTCAGATGTTAAGTATGAGGTCAGCAAACATGTGATTATGACAGAACTTCATAATAGCACCAGTAGAGGAAAATCATAATCAGGAACCAAATCTGATTTAACTCTCATTATTTGAGGGAGCATTTTTACACTATTCAGGTTACCATTAACCCGGGAACTGCCGGAAGACTCTTAAGAGTTCCCCCGGTGGACTGCGGGAAGACTCTTAAGAGTAAGGCTATTAAAAAATCAATTTAAAACACCCCAAAACAATTTTTTTTTTTGTTATTGCCCCTGGGCCATTCAAAATATCACTCCTCCACCTCCCCTCCTTCCCCACTTTCCTCACCTCCTTCAGTTATCACCTATTTTCCCTGTTATTCCCTTATTCTGGGGTATATTTTCGTGCTAACATTAGCGAGTTGCAAGCAGGGCATTGTCATCACTGTTAGCAAACGAGTGCAAGAGAGAGAGAGAGAGAGAATCGATCGAGAGTCTCTCTCCAGACGTGGGGAAAAGTGGTGGGAAGGGAGGTTGCCTCAGCCATACATTATGTAACTCCCGGCCTGTATCGCCGATTTTGACCATCCAAACGCTGTTTCCACTTGTTTTATTGTTGTAACAGGTTAATACCTTTATAATCAACCTATAATAGGTGCATATGGATAAGTATTAATGCTATTTATGGTAAAATAACAATGTTAGTGATGGGAACAGCTCAAATACGTCAGCACAGGAGTGTGGTGTCTCATACCCCCCATGCGCACTTCTTAGGTTAAACGATATTATGCAATTTTCTAAGTAATGTCTGAGAATCAAAAGGGTATAAACTCTCAACTAATTCTCGAGCTCCCACAAGTTCTCCCTAAACTCAATATAATTGTCTAATAAATGCCAGAAAAAAGGTTAACATGCATCATAATGATCAAGGGGTTAAACCAAAGAAGGTAATGAGAGCGTTCTTCCCTCAATTTATAACGTCAACGCTGGTCTAGGAGCTTAACCCTTGTCTAGCGGGGTTTTTTGGGCTTATTTGGGCATATTCAGGCCCTCCTGAATGATAAATCAAGTATCTGCATGAAAAGAAATATATTCGGCAAAAAACTAGGCGCTAAAAGCTTCAAAATGAGACCAGAACGAGCTACGTAGCATTCGTGGTTCTCATACAGTGGTACCAGTAACATGGGAGTTTAGCGTATAGCGGTATATTTTTCCCAGCTACGCTCACTACTGGCTACACTGCCGGCCTCTCGAGAACACAGGGAGGGTGAGTTAGTGGGCGGCGGTAAGCCCTGGGTGTTGGCCGTGTGGCCTGCTGTGCTCCCGGCCATTTGCACTCGATTTTAACCCTTTAAAAGCCTTAATAATGCTCCTAACTTGCTGCTTTTTGGATACAGACTTAAGTCGGGCCCCGCTCTTTAAGTGTTAAAGGGAAACTATTTATACAAAATGTCATCACCTAAATTGATTTTTTTTTTTTTGCATTTAGCTTATGAGGAAATTTCACGAAGAAGAACAAATAAAATGGGTCAAGTATATCTCAACTAACACCCTGACTTCCAAAATTTCTTCATAATCGTTTATATTCATCGTTTATATTTATAATCATCCTGAATATCATCGTTTAATGATAGCCTGCATACAGTGGAAGAAAATGCGTCCAAATATTAAAATGGTTCATGTATTGCCAGCCAAAATGAAATCGACTATAGTCAATGGTCACCGTTAGGGTTTTAATATTAGGAAGGGTCTCTATATACCTGGCCATGACTGTACGTCTCTCTCTCTCTCTCTCACTCACACACACATACACACGTACACTAACTCTCGCTCTCTTACACAAACACACGCATACACACACTAACTCACTCTCACACACTCTCTCTCTCTCTATCTCTCTCTCTCTCTCTCTCTCTCTCTCTCTCTCTCTCTCTCTCTCTCTCTCTCTCTCTCAAACACACCCACACACACACACTGACACTCCTCTGTCCATCTCGAATGTTCACTTAATTACTGTTTTCTATGAAGCGTACGATATTAACTATATTAAAATATATCTCCCTAGGCGTCGGTACTGAAAATATGTAATCATTAATCCCTTCACCACCATTACGTAATTGGCATCATATTCTGGATACCATTAGACGATATTCTTTAGATTTGAATCTACCTATACGACTTAAATGGGCAAATCCAGTCTCAATAAACTCTCTTAGGTTACCTTGGTCCTTCTTAAATTGCATAAACTAATATCATTTTAGCCAGAATTTAAGGTATAAAGGTGCTGAAGGGGTTACATACAAAATATATAAAAGTAATTGTAACTAGGAGAGGTCTTCAAAGCATGGGTAAGACTAGAATAACAATCATTATTATAACCACTATCATTAAATATAATTATTATCACCACTTGGCATACATACTAAGGGGGTGCCAGAATAGCTATTAAGCTATTTTTGTTTGTCTCCTCACCCCCCCCCCCCCCCCGGGAAAAGGGGGACATAGCAACCCCCCCCCCCCCACACACACACACACATAGACACCCCATACTTCGATTTTCCCCGGGTAGCAACGGGTACCTCAGCTAGTAAATAAATAAATTGACCAAAAAATCAACCCTTCCCCATTAATTAAGTCAAAGACCTTCAGCTGTCCACATGTCCAGAAACCTCTTGCACTGATTTCCACCCATGTTACTATATCAAGAAATACTCCTACCACTATACTACTAATACAACAACTGATTACTATTACTGATACTAATACTACCACCACCACCACCACTATTACTGCTGCTATAGTCTATTCGCTGTAAGTAGACGAGAAATAATTATCTGTAACCTCTGTAACTCAAAAACGACAAGAGTAATCGAGCTAATATTTCTACCATTTGGGAAGAGCCAGTCAAGGAATATATGTGGAAATTTACATCCAATTTGCTCTAGCTCCTTTTGAGTAACAGAGAATAGAGGTCATGATTTCTCGCCTACTTACAGCGAATAGACTATAGTACTACTTCGTTACATCCTCTATTGCTATGTCACTACTAGTCATACTGCTACTGCTACTACAAATATTGTTACTACTACATCAACAGCTATTACTACTGCTACTACTACTACTACTACTACTACTACTACTACTACTACTATTTTTTTTTTTTTATACCACTCAGTCTGTGCATCCCCTCTTTGGACCCTAGACCAGGTCAGAATAGTCATCAAAGCGCCTGACTTCGTTGTCATTCAGCTACTTCCTATTCCGGGGTAAGCACTCAGACTCATCACCGTGGATTATTACTACTACATTGATTTTTATTTAATATTTCTCATACATTTCATGTTACTACTACTACCATCACCACCTCCACCATCACCACCACCACTACCATATATTTAATATTGTACACATACTAAATTTCACAAGCATCAGATACTACTATTCTACACCATGCAACTTCAATCCAGTCTCCTTCCTATGCGACCCTCTGCCACTGCTGCCTCGCAGTCTACTTCTGCCATCGTCACTGGTTGTGGTGCAGACCTTCTTGTTCCCCGCAGGCATAGTAGTGCTGATCTGAGCAATGAGAAAGATAGACGGCATCTCATCCAGGCTACGACGTGGCTCCTAGGCTGTTGCTTCTTCTCTGCAATGATCTCTGCTAGCCTTGAATAGAAGCACTGGGCCCTGGGTCCCATCCCTCCTGATGTGGTGAAGACTAGTGGGGTAAAGCTGCCATGTTCGACGTGTAAGATCCTTTCTCCATATGTCCTGACCTTCTCTCGTTCGTTCCTCTTGTGTGCAGCCTCCAGAGACAGTTCGCTGTAGCTGTGGGCCATTGGGTCAAATACTCTTATGTCAGAGAACGCTCGCTGTGCATTTGTCCAAAAGCCTCTTGCACTAACGTCCAATCTTGCTTCAGTGGATGTGTTGGCCGTCCTGTGCTGCATGATCTCTCCATCCAAGGGAATGAGTGATGGTTCGCTCACCACATCTCTACACACCTCCCTGAGCATGTTCGCTGTTACATCTCTTACTTCATCGTGCCTGATGCTGATGAATCCTCCTTTCTTACATATCATGGTATGGTCTGTATCGTTGATAGTTCCACAAACGCATCGATCGGGCAGTCCTTCAATCGGCCAATCATACCTCAGTGCAATAGCATCATTAAATTCTTGTTTGTTGAGATTGAAGCTTTTTGCCTTGATTGGTAGTGTTGTCAGCCAATTTGAAGCGCCTGTTTCTTGTGCTATTTGTAGTTTTCTTGTTTGTCTCGGGTGAAGTTGTCCCATCAATTGTGCCAGGTCATTTTTCTGTGAGTTTTGCCTCTCTGATATGATGGTCTTTCTGATGTTGTAGATGTCTGCCTGGTCTACTTCACCGTCAGAATCTTGTGCTATGATACGGTCAGTGAGAGATCCTGTTATCTTTACTGAGTTCTGGTATTCCGTTACCGCCCTCTTCACTGGGTCGATGATTCCCATCCCTCCCAACCTAGGAGGCAGTGCGAGCAGCTCCCTCTCTGTATCATTCGGGGTGTGCAATTTTATCCACGCTGGGATGAGTTTGTCTCTGATGGCATCTTCCAGCGGTTGAAGTAATGCGCTCACATTTGGAACGGTTCTCATCAAGTAGGTCCAGCGATGTTTGACCCCATATGTGAATGCCGAATACGCGGCCTGTGGTTCCGTCTTTGCAATATTGGCCAGTTTCTCAATTTCTTTTACCCATTCTCTGACCTTCTCCTCTATGTATTTGTTCTTGAACTCTTCCGTGCCGATCACCGCCCCAAGGTGACGCTGTCCGTCCTTTGTTACTACCACTTCACTACCGCTGAAAGCTTCTACCGCCCTTTCATAATGTTCTGTTTTTACTATTAGTATTGACTTTCTGGCATTTGGATGGTACCCTATGTTTGGTCCTACCTCTGATATTTGCTCCCACCAGTGCTTGAGATTGTTGACTTATCCCGCTCCAGTGAGATCGTCTGCATAGGCCACCTGCTTTACTTGCGTTGCCTCATGGCTTGTTAAGGTTAACAACACTGAGAGACCTAAGGGGTACATTGCCACTACTACTACTACTACTACTACTAATAAAAATAATAATAATAATAACAGTAAAACCTCGCCCATCCAGACTAATTGAGGGAGAACCCTGTCTGGATCTGCCAAAAGTCCGGATCTGCCCAAAGTCCGGATAAATATTCAGCCATCCAGACAAATCCGGATGGCTGAAACATAAGTCCAGATATTTTACTTAGACAACCAGACTTAGGTTTCAGCCATCCAGACAAATACGGATGGCTGACATACAAGTCTGGATATCTAACGCTGGATGTAAACAATTTGTATTCGATTTGATGTATTCGATTTGTATTTGATGTAACTTGTATTCGTCTCATTCGTTTCCGGATTGACTTTTATTATTCCCAAGCCATCCAGACAAGTCTGATTGGCTGAAACATAAGTCTGGATCGAAATGCTTGTCTGGATCTCTTGGGTTTCCGAATCTGAGAGCACCGGATGGGAGAGGTTCTACTTGATAATAATAATAATAATAATAATAATTATACTAATACTACTGATAATAATAATAATGAATGGATATGAAATTTGGGGATGATCCAGGGGGCGAGGTGTCTCAGGAGGACAACTTTTGCCATCAGGGACATGATAAAGTTAGCGAGAGTGACACTGGAGTACGGAAAGATAATATATTAGCCAAAAAGAAAGAAAGCAAGGAAAACAAGAAAGAGAGTTAGTGAGATTGACATTGGAGTATACAGAGAATAATTATACTAGCAAAACAAAAAAAATAATAATTATAATAAATACAAAAACACATAAATGAACTAATGAATAAAATAACCAGAAAAACGATACTAATTAAACGTAACATGCAGAAACCTAAATATAAAACTACATAAGAACAAAATGGAAGTACTGTACAATCACTTGTTAAACTCCGTGGACCTCACCTCAATATGTCTATATGTCTATTTGTCAATATGTCTAATTATGGAAGTATATCTCTGAAAACGATTTTATGTATACAATTTTCTATACATCAATTACAAAACTATATATACACATTAAAATAACAAGTGTCCTCCAAAACAAAATCAAAATAGTTATAATTGCATCTGAAGAAAACCATCAGGGGGTCCATGATTTGTTTTTGTTTACGCGACTGTACATTTGGCCACATTAATTTGTATACACTCCATGTATTAAGGGGAGGTATGTCACTACGGGCCCCCCTTCTCCCTCACGCTTTGCTCTATTAGATTTCAAATTCTAAGACGTTCACCCCATTAGTTTGGCGATTTCATTACTTTTCTGCCCATGTTGTGTCAATATTAGGACCTTTCGTGCAATGGTTATCTATCTGTCAGGCGAATAACCCTTTTTTCTGGGGGTGGCCGACTTGAGACAGCAATGTAGGTGTTGATTTTCCCCTGGCGAGCGATAGCGATCCTGAAATTTTAGAAGAAACCGAAAGACCGGGACATTTTTCTACCGACAAATGTACACATTTATCTCGACAGGGGGTCTAGGGGATATTGTTTAAGCTTGATGGAGGTCTAGCGAGGAAACTAAAACATTTATAATTAACTGAACATATAGACCAAGAAACATTTATAATTAACTGAACATATAGACCAAGAAACATTTATAATTAACTGAACATATAGACCAAGAAACATTTATAATTAACTGAACATATAGACCAAGAAACATTTATAATTAACTGAACATATAGACCAAGAAACATTTATAATTAACTGAAAATATAGACCAAGAAACATTTATAATTAACTGAACATATAGACCAAGAAACATTTATAATTAACTGAACATATAGACCAAGAAACATCCCCTATCCCCTTATGAATGGGAGGAAGATAAGCGTGATGGAATTAGAAGTGTATTTTATTATGCTATAGTTAACCCATTCAGTACCGGTGATCTCCTTTGCATTATATTCTGGCAACTATTAGACGGCTTCATTCAGCTTAGGAAGGATATTTACCCGTTATAAGATTACCGACTATCTCAATTAATCCTTTTAGCTACCATATATCCTTCCTAATCTTCATACAATCGTCTAAATGCAGCCGGAATAATAATAAAAAATGCGTCGCCAGTACTGAATGGGTTAAATAAAATGACTAACTAACAGAAGTATAGGAAATAGTTTTTATAAGTCAATCACACTATGTTTGCTTCCATAATAATAATAATAATAACAATAATAATAATAATTAAAGTTGCAAGCACCGTTGTCCGGGGTTCGAGCAGGGTTGCACGCAGGGTATTATGTTGGATACAAGGGCTGTGTCACATATAAAAAAATATCATGTATCTTATAGGGCATGGAGAAAGTACAGACGGTATATAGTGTAGCCATTTTGGCTGTGGCCACTTAGGCCATTAAGGAGTGTGGCCATTTTGGGTAAAGCTATTAACCCCATACGAGTAGGCATAATTACCCGGAATTACTTTAATTCCCTGTTCATTTTAATGTATAAGCAAAAGCCAGAGCAGCTGCTACAAAATAGCTGCAAAATCATACCGTCATATGAGAGGCCCCGTGGGAATTGGGTTAAGGAGTGTGGTTATTTTGATTGTGGCCTTTTAGGAGTGTGACCATAAGGGTTATGAAGTGTAGCCTTTTTTGTTTTTTTCTGTTCAGAAGCTTGGCCTTTTTGGTTAGGGCCTTTTAAGAATGTGACCTTTTTGATTAGCCATGGAGAAACTACAGAAGCTGCAAATTATTATAAGCAACCTCATGTTCAAAATATCTTTTATATTTTGTTTAGCTTTCCTTGCTATTCCTCATCCTCTATGTATCTAGCAATTTAACCCCATCGAATTCCTTATGACGTGATGGTGTGGTAATTGCCCCGGGCCAAAAAGCTCTACAATGCGATCGCATGATAACTCAGAGTTATAGATATGTGGAATAGGCTACGGAGTGCTATAGTGGGATCAAGAACAATAGGGTTCCAACATAGAATTAGATAGGACGAGATGGGTTGCCTGTGAAAGGGATCTGCCGTGTGTGGGCCAATCGGCTCTCTGCAGGCTCCCGTCTCCTTATTTTTCTTATGTTCACATTTGTTAGAGAGAGGGAGAAAGAGAAGCATGGCGAGAGAGAATAGAATGTCGTAAGCGTAAGGAAGACAGCGATAAATGAAAGAGAGAGAGAACGAGAGAGAGAGAGAGAGAGAGCAGGATGAGTTGGGTGTGGAAGGGATCTTCCGTGTGTGGGCTAATCGGCTTTCTGCAGAACCCCGTTTTCCTATATTCTCATTTGTTAAAGAAAGAGAGAGAGAGAGAGCCTAGGATGTCGTAATCGTAAGGAAGACAGCGAAAAATGAGAGAGAGAGAGAGAGCTGCCTAATTTGTAGAGGGGTGCAAACAAAGAAGAGCAAAAGAGAGAGTGATTGGCTGTGTAAGGGATTTGCCTCTAATCATTTGGTAACAGAGTTGTAGATATGTGGAATAGGCTTGTGTGGGCCAATTGGCTCTCTGCTGACTCCCATTTTCTTATGTTCCTATTTTTTACAATTATAGCTTGGTTGCAGGTATATGATAACATTGGTGTATAGTAAGTAGCGTAAGTAACATATAAAGCTTATGAGATGAGTTAGGTGTGAATGGGATCTGCCTTGTGTGGGCCACTTGGCTCTGCTGACTCCCATTTTCATCTTGGTTGCATGTGCAAGGGATTTGCCTAATTTGTACAGGTGTGCAAACAAACAAGTGCGAGAAAGAGATTGGCTGTGTAAGGGATCTGCCTCTATTCGTTTGGTAATAGTTGTAGATACGTGGAATAGGCTACAGAATGTTATAATGGGATGAATAACAATAGAGCTACAACATTAAATATGATAGGACGAGATGGGTTGGGGATGAAAGGGATCTGCCGTGTGTGGACCAATCTGCTTTTTGCAGACTCCAGTTTTCTTATGTTCTTATGTTCTCATTTGTGTGTGAGAAAGAGAGGATGGCGATAGATAATAGGATGTCATAAATATAAGGAAGACAGAGAGAGAGAGAGAGAGAGCGAGCGGGATGGGTTGGTGTGAAAGGGATCTGTCGTGTGTGGGCCAATTGGCTCTCTGCAGACTCCTGATTACTTATGTTCTCATTTTTGTGTGTGACAGAGAGAATGAGAGAGAGAGAGAGAGAGAGGAAGAGTTTACATAGATTCGTTGGAGAGAGTACAGCGAAGAATGACAAAAATGATTCATAATATTAGAAATCTACCATATGAAGAAAGGTTGAAAAAATTAGGCTTACATTCGTTAGAAAGACGCAGAGTTAGAGGGGATATGATAGAAGTGTTCAAGTGGGTTAGTGGGACAAATAAAGGAGACATGAAAAATATACTGAAGCTCAGTGATAGCGAAAGAACTCGAACAAATGGTTTCAAATTAGATAAATTTTGTTTCAGAAAAGATATAGGCAAATATTGGTTTGGTAACAGAATTGTAGATGGATGGAATAGGCTACCGAGTGATATAGTGGGATCAGGAACGATAGGGAGCTTTAACCCTTATTTAGCGGGTGGTAAGGTATTTTACACTGTACCGCTCAGCGGGCATAATCCCGAAATATTCGCTCAATTTCACTCGCCCTAGTGCCGTTACTATGGCTCCAATGCGAACGAAACGATCATTTTTGGAAAGAGCAACTCTTTGTCTCCCCATATAAGTCTATGAATGGATGTTATGAATGAGTCTGGAGGGTGGGAAGAGGTGAGGAAGAGGAGGTACTTTTTGGTCTATTTCCCGGGCGCGTTCGGTTGCGTTCGCTTTGGCCTGACTTCGGCCTCTCGCGCGTCTACTATTCCTTCGGTAATCGGTCTTATTTTTCTCTTATTTCTCCTTATTTCTGTATTCTCTCTCTCTCTCTCTCTCTCTCTCTCGCTCTCTCGCTCTCTCTCTCTCTTTCTTTCTTTCTCTCTCCCTTTCTCTCTTCCTCATCCGTATTATGTATTTCTCATTATTATTTTCTCTAACTAATCCCTCTATTTCATTTATTTGCTTGTAATATTTCTGTATTATTATATCTTTTTCACTCTTTCTTCAGTTCAGTTTCTGCATTCTCTCTCTCTCTGTTTCGCTTGCTTTGCAGGAATTAGTTTTTGTTTATATATAATATATAATAATTTACTTATCATTACTTACTATATCGTATAAACAATAGTAGGTAGCCAACTTACCATAATACCGATACACCAAACCGATCCGCATGCGGGTTTGTTTATCACCTGTTTACTAAAGTGCCACCATTATCGATATTCTTGGAGCCGACTCGAGCGGGAGGGTTACCAATTGAAGTTAAATCCGCTAGCATATATTGTTAGATGTAAGACATGATAAATACCACTAGAAATATGAATTGGCAAAATCCATATAATATCACTTCGAAATTGTTCTGAAATTTCAAAACAAAACCGCTAGTGTAAGTCATTGCTGCTAGATCGAAGTAAAGGTCTCTAGATCTAGCGGAAGTCGCTATACGTATTGGCAGTACTACACACCCATTCATTTCATTCATTCATTTTCTATTGAGCTCGTCCTGGAATCTTTACGACTCTGAATCTTACGATTGCCGACGGCGATACGTTGTTGACATTGTTGTTGATGTTCCAGTGGAGGGATGAACAAAATATTTTCCTTGTCCAATAATAGCTATTTCATAGTCCCACAGGACTTATTTTGATATATTTATCAAATTTATTGAATGCCTGAAAATAATACGCTATAAAATGCTTGCAATCAAACTTTCAAGCAATTACAAGGTCACATGCAATTATAAAAAGGTATATTGTAGACCACAATCTACGCCAAGCTTCGTTGTTGCTTGTATTATCGTGAGAAATGTACCATACACCCTGGTTATCGTGAGAAATTTACCGAACGCCTGCAAATAATACGCTATAAAATGCTTGCAATCAAACTTTCAAGCAATTACAAGGTCACATGCAATTATAAAAAGGTATATTGTAGACCACAATCTTCGCCAAGCTTCGTTGTTTCTTGTATTATCGTGAGAAATGTACCATACACCCTGGTTATCGTGAGAAATTTACCGAACGCCTGCAAATAATACGCTATAAAATGCTTGCAATCAAACTCTCAAGCAATTTCAATGTCACATGCAGTATAGGTAGACCCAGAGATGAAGAGACAGACAGAGAGAGAGGGGATGTCAAAAACATCTGCTAGGTGTGATTTCCCCTGGGAGGGAAGAGATTAGTTAGGGGCGTGCCCTGGCCTACATCAGACAAAGAAAGTACAAAAGAGTACAAACAAAGAGAGTGAGACAGAGAGAGAGAGAGAGAGTCGTGATAATATAAAAATGTTACACATGTATCATATATGAAAACATAATATATACGGAAGGTCTACATCTGTTCTCCACAATCATATAATGCCAAGCACAAATATTCAATCTTTCGTTGTTTGTATTACCGTAAATTTACCGAACGCCTGCAAATAATACGCTATAAAATGCAAAGGAATTTTCTTGTAGAGTGCAATTTTGAGGACGTAATGTGCTCTGAGAGAGAGCGGAGCGGTGATTAGGAGCATATATTACCTCAGACCGCTCGCCACACAGGGAATTATATAAGGAAATTACCGTATTTTAGGGTTTTTCACTCGTGTTTTACGATCGTTGAAAGACAACCAGTGATCGTAAAAGGATGGTTCGGGTGTCATTGGAAAGCTCAATTTACGCACTTTCAGGATACATACTTGTATTACGCTCTGGGTCTTGTTAATGCATGAAAAAGAGCACGGAACAACCCCATTTAGGGTAAAAAAAAAAACCCGCTGGGCGGCACAGTGAAATATACTCCACCAGCCGCTCGTAAGGTGATAAAATGCTTGCAATCACATTTTCAAGCAATTATAAAATATAAATTGTACTTACCAACACCCACACCAGTATGTTCTTCGTCAGGAACGTCTCCAATTTGCTCAAGGGTCTGTACAATATCAACCACAACATCCACCCCACGCAAATTATGCTTGGGGTGAAAGCCTATGATCGGGTTATTTTCGTCTTCAGAGTCATCCACACTACCAAAACTCTCACCCAGACCTTCGACGGTTTCATCCAACAACTTATTAGAAAGTTATGAAGAGGTCAGCATGATATCTAGTTCCTGGGTGGTAAGCCGGGCGTGGTTAGTAGGGTGGCGCGACGCACTAGGGATGGCGGCCACCGAATCGAACACGGGCAAATCTTGACCTTCCATTATGGCTGCTTGAGGGTCACTTAGTCACGGTCACACAGTGGGGATGTGTGGGTGGGCCCTTGTAGTACACCGCCTGACCACCAAGTTTCGCTTTCCACCTAAATTAGGGCGGGAATACGCCCACGGACTTAAGTCCGACCCCGCCATTTAGTCCAATTTTCTCGTATCGGACTTAAGTCCGACCCCGCTAAATAAGGGTTAAGATAAAATTGGATGGGCATATGGACGAGATGGGTTGGGTGTGAGGGGGATCTACCAGGTGTTGGCCAATCGGCGCTCAGCAGACCCCCGTAATCTTGTGTTAATCTCTGACCGTTTTGGTGGGGTCAATACTCAAGGTATTAGTGAGTTGGGCCTATAATTGGGCCTAGTAATTGGGGTTGGGTTTGACAGGGATCTGCCTTGTATGGGCCGATCGGCTTTTTGCAGACTCCCATTTTCTTATGTTCTTATAAGATGGGTTGGGTGTGAAAGGTATCGTGGATTCACGATAGTCAGTGGTATAACCTACATTTTCTATGTATCATACCCTAGATACAGTTTGTACAGTATGTGAGCTTAATAAGTTAGATAAGGCCTATTATACGAAAGTATAGTATTTAAGTGTCTTTAGGAATGCATATATGATTTATCATATAAACCATGCTGTAATATTATGAAAGCGGTGCGATATTTACTGCTAGATATCCGCTACTAACTTAGCAGTAGCCGCTAGATTCGTAGCGTAAGACGATGACGTCTTGGATTGTGGCGCACCGCGTCAGAGCACTTTTTTTACTTCATTCAAGCAACAACTCCACTCTTTAGTTCGCCGCGATCCTGGTTCCGGTTTCATCTACCTCTCATCATTAACTTAAACTCAACTACATCCTACAGACAGACCGACTGACAACTAAGCCTTATTATCATGATTTAACTTTCTTTAACCTCATTTATTCAATATTGTTCAGGTGCATCCTCGTGATCACCTGAAGGTAAACATCCAATGGTGTTCGAATAACAGCCATTTGCCTACAATCTATCAGCACCTCCATCAGCATTTCCACCTTGCCTAGCTGTATTCTATGGTGATTTAATAAGTGAGTTACACTCCCGGTATTATTATTTATTTACATTATATGAGCGGTCCTTTTCAGTCTTAGGTACGTAGAGTAAACTTATCTTCCTTAACCCTTAATTAGCGGCGAGCAACATAAGTCGAGTTAAAAAAAGCTGGACTATGTGGCGGCGCTCGACATAGGTCGAGTGGCAATTTCAGCACGTAATGTGGCTGAGAGAGAGAGACAAGTGGTGGCAGGAGACTAGCGAGCGTATGACTGCTCCAGACCACCGCGGCGAACCTACTGACACAAATCTCAGCTCCCTCCTCCCTCTCTCACTCGCTACATACTCAATTATGTACCGAAACTACCGAATTACCTGCTTTTTGCACTCGCGTTGCACGGTTATTGCAAGAAAACTATCCATCCTACAAGGATCGTTATGGTGTCATTCGAAAGCTCTGTTTATGCCCTTTCAGGGATAGGTACTTGTTTTACGTTCTGGGTCTTATTTAGGCATGAAAATGATCACGTAAACAGCCCTATTTTGGCTAAAAACACCCCGCTGTGCGGTACATATAATAAACCGCATAGGCCGCTCGTAAGGTGTTAAATCCGCCATATTGGTACCCAGACCTCGGGACTTTGACCCACAATTAAATTTCCTAAGTTAGGCATGAGCAAGGGCAATGTTAAGGGAGGTTGTAGATCAAAGGATCCGGGGGGTGTAGGTCTGGGGTATAAACCAGTGCAAGTAGTGGCCGAGGTAGATCGCATCGCGATCTTCGGCCAGTGATACGCAACCCGACTGAGGGCAGCAGACCAGGGCCCTGTTGACTACAGGGGAGCGACCGGGGATCGGAAATTTCAATTCCGCTACTTTGGGGTGCCGGGGGCTAATATCTCAAGTCTTAAGTCCTCCGATGAGTGGGGTAAGCTGGTATTATACAGGCCCCTCTACACCTATTTACTCATCGGGGGCAACGACATAACCCCTGACACCAAACCCTGTGCTCTGGCTGCAGCATTAGGGGACCTGGCTCTGGCTGTCGAGAGGGACACGGGAGGGAAATGCATCCTGATTTCCCTAGAATACCGCTCTAGAGTATGGGGAATGCCAGCAGAGCAGTATAATAAAATCAGGAATACGGTTAACCGGTCATTGCGCTCTAGGTTAGACGTAACGCGCCATCGCTTTTTGTCGGTTTCGTCTAAACCGCAGGATCTTGACATCGACGGTGTCCATCTAGACCTCGACACTAACAAGATCCTGCATGACAAGATCACGGTCATGACTAAACGATGGCTAGAGCGTGATGCCGGAGTGATAAGCCTGCGACTCCCTAAGTTCTGTATCCCGCCCATCACCTTCCCCCAGTAACTTATCCTTTTTTTTTTTTTTTTTTTTTTTTTTTTTTTAACCCTTCATTTGTTTCCCTAATTTCATTATTGTTTACTTTTTGACTTATGACTGACCTACCATCTCATATTTCCTTCATTGTTTACTCGTATCCCAATCTCTCGTGATACAGTATTGTGTAAGGTAAGCGGTGTATATAGTCATTTCTACCTCTTTACTTTAATTACATTAATCTATAAAGGGTAGGCTAATGTGATGTAATATAGCATATGTGGACTGAAATTTTAAGTACATATGACAATTACTAAAAGGTGTGCTTATATTTCACGATTTAGACTTATTATAGAGGTCCGTATTGGCTGACGAAGGGTTAGGCTAATTCGTGTAATTAATTTAATGGCTAGTAAACCAGAGGATAAAACCATAATTATGTCTATCACAGTCTTGAAAAACCAGAGAGGGGGTTTGAGGGGTCTCATCACTAGGTTAACGTCCGATTTGGAAGACTTTGTAGCTAGTGCAACTCCTGCACAGCTAGAGGCTAAGTTGGAATACCTACAAACTACCTATGATCGGATAGCTACCCTGAATGAAAGTATAGTATCAGGTTTGGAGGAAGAGTCAGTTATTCAGGCGGAGTATGAGCAGCGCGCTGTCCATGATATCGCCCATTTAGAGGTTATACATTTACTGCGAAGAGCGGTGAAGAAGGTAGAGATAACCTCGACTAGCAGCGCTGCCAGGCAGACAGACCCCCGTCGTGAAGTCAACTTGCCCAAATTATATTTACCGAAGTTCAGGGGAAACTTGACCGAGTGGTTAGCATTTTAGGACGTCTTTAAATCCACAGTGCATGATTCAAAACTTGACGATGTACGAAAGTTCCATTATCTGAAAGGCCAACTCGAGGATGAAGCTTTACATTTGGTAGAAGGTTTTTCCATCGTAGGTGAAAATTATGATAGTGTTGTGAGGATATTACAGGCGACGTATGGAGACACTGACCAACTCAAAGTAGCGCACGTGAACGCCCTGTTGAACCTAGCACAGCCTAAGTACAGGGTTGATGAACTGACAAAGTTTAGGGCAGATATGGAGTGTCATACAAGATCATTAGATGCGTTGGGGGTAACCTCACAAGAAATGCTGGTCATAATTTTAAGACAGAAATTACCTCTAGCTATTCTAGATAAGGTTCGTACCTTTAACTTGGAGGAGTTCAAAGAGGAATTTAGCAAGGAGATTAGCAACATACAATTGAACAATGGTAGGATGGTGGGAGGGTCAGAAGGGACAACAGCAAGGGGTTCAATTAATATGATGGTAGGTTCTAAAGGGAAGGTTGAAGAATCACGAAAGAAACCACAAATGTCATGTAGGCTATGCAACACTCTCAAGCATAAATGGCTAAGCTGTACCAAATATCAAACCAATGAAGCCAAATTAGCTCAAGCAAGGAAGCTAAAATTGTGCAAGGGTTGTCTGAGTAAGGACCATGGTATGCAGGGTAAATGTACTGCTCCCTATTTGAGGCCCTGTCGCAACTGTGAGGGTCATCACTTTGACAAGTTATGCCCCACAGGTAGTCCAGTCAAGGAGGAAAAAGTAGGGGGTACTGCAACATTAATGCTAGGCAGTAGGAAGGACACCACCATTTTACCCACAATCAAGATACCCATAGAGGGTTATGGCAGGACACAAGTCTGTCGGCTACTCCTAGACCAAGGCTCACAACGATCCTTTATAAAGAGATCGGTGCTGGACGGTCTAAAACACTGTGTATTAGGTAGTGAGACCCTTAAGTTGCAAGGTTTTACAGGAGTGACCGACAGTAGAGAATACGAAATTGTTGAAGTTGCTTACATCTACCGTAAGAAGAAACACTTCTTCCAGTGTGTAGTGGTAGATGAACTCCCAGACTATCAATCTGTAGGAATTAACAAAGTAGAGCATGCACTTCGTAGGAAAGGTATTTACCTGTCTGATCCCGTAAGTTATTTGAAGGAGGAGCACATACTGTTAGGAGCAGATTAATATTATGATGTAGTACACCCGGGTTTTAACCCTCGTCTAGCGGGGGGTTTTGGGCTTATTTGGGCATATTCAGGCCCTCCTGAATGATAAATCAAGTATCTGCATGAAAATAAATGTATTCAGCAAAAAACTAGGAGCTAAATGCTTCAAAATGAGACCAGAACGAGCTACGTAGCACTCGTGGTTCTCATACAGTGGTACCAGTAACATGGGAGTTTAGCGTATAACGGTATATTTTTCCCAGCTAGGTGAGTCAGTGGGCGGCGGTAGGCCCTGGGAGTCGGACGTGTGGCCCGGTGCACTCCCGGCCATTTGCACTCGATTTTAACCCTTTAAAAGCCATAATAATGCTCCTAACTTGCTGCAAATTGGTGCCCGGCAATAGCCGGGCGCCGCTCTTTAAGGGTTAAGAGAGAGAGTGGAGTGATCTTGATCCCCACTAAGTTTGGCTACTGCATGAGCAGTACAGTCCAAACTACCCAGTCAAATGTTCTGGTTGACACGGACTCCGTGTTGAGGATGAGCACGACCGCGGTAGAAGAGTTCACCAAAGATGATACTCACATTGAGGACCCAAAGTTAGCTGCCGAGTTCAATCTAGAAAGACTGTGGAAACTAGACCACATAGGAATTAATCCTGAGGAGAATGACCAGGAATCAAAATTCGCGATCGAGAAGTTCTCGGAATCTGTGCGTTACTTGACCACGGAAAAGCAATACGAAGTTTGTTTACCCTGGAAACATGATAATATCAGTACTGTTTACCCACTAATTATGGTTTAGCGTTAGGTAGGTTACGCGCCTTGCAGCGGAAACTAACCCAAGAACCTAGCACCTACAAAGCTTATGACAAGGTTTTTTAAAATTATCTCGACCGAGGGTTTATCTAGGCCGTCGATGTGGATGAACCAAGGAGTGCCGGGAAGGTCCATTACCTCGCACATCATGGGGTAAAGAAGGATAGTGTTACCACTCCTATCCATGTGGTATATGACTGCTCAGCCCACCTAGGCCATAGTCCCAGTCTAAATGACTGTCTGTTGACCGGCCCTTCAATGGTGTCGGATCTACCTCAGCAATTGCTGCGATTTAGACTGGGACGATACGCATTCACCAGCGATATTGAAAAGGCCTTCTTGATGGTGAAACTGCAGAAGGGGGATAGAGACGTCACCCGGTTCCTCTGGTTCGAAAACATCGACGACCCCGAGAGTCCCATACTAACCTATCGGTTTAAGGTAGTCTTGTTTGGCGCAACATGTTCACAGTTTCTCTTAAACGCGACCATTAAAAAACATCTGGAGGATTCTGAAGAAGACACGACTGAACTCGCTTGCGGATTATATATAGACAATTTACAGGGGTCTAGTGATAGTGAAAAGGAACTAGTCGCAAGCTATAGGCAGGCTAGTAGGTTGTTCACTGAGGCTCAACTGTTTCTCCGCGAGTGGGTTTCGAATTCTGTGTTGCTTCGGGATGGTCTCATAATAGATGGGGTAGCTTCTGATAACCAAGAATATGCCAGAATCTTGGGGATGATATGGCAACCAGGGAAAGACATACTGATGTACCGGAAAAAGAATTATACTGAACAGGCAGGGACGCACACAAAACGTAGTCTGTTGAGTAAGGTGGCGCAATTTTTTGATCCATTAGGTTTAGCATTACCTGTTACCATCAGAGCTAGGATTCTAATCCAGGAAATATGGAGACGCAACGTGGGGTGGGACGAAATTTTACCCGATGATCTTATTGAACAGGGTAGGTCCTTACTAGAAGATTATAACACCCTATGTACATTAGAGTTACCGCTCCAAGTGGCCGCATTTGGACCCATGTCTTTACATGCATTCTGTGATGCGAGTGCCACAGCGTATGGAGTAGCTATTTATTGTGTTACCTCGTTTGGGATTAATTTACTCACCGCCCGGGCTAAGGTTGCACCGATAAAGGGGGTCACGATTCCCAAATTGGAACTAACTGCCATGCTGACATTGGGACGTTTGGTTAATCATGTACACATTTCATACGATAAGGAACTGCAACTAAGGGCAGTACACGTATGGTGCGATAGCCAAATTGCACTAAGCTGGGTGCATAGTCAAAGGACATTGCCCGTCTATGTGCGCAATAGGGTGGATGAAATACGATCCCTACTACCAAACGCCTTCTATCATTATGTACCAACCAAAGACAACCCCAGTGACCTAATAAGTAGGGGAGTAACGGCGTCCAAACTGATTAAGTCTGACCTGTGGTGGCAAGGCCCAAAATGTCTGCTCCACGAAGGGGATTGGGCTGTATGGAATGCCGAGGTTGAGTTAGCTTTGCCAGTAGAAACGGTGACAGCTGTCATTCAACCGACTTCAACACTGAATCCTATGATAGAGTGGGTAAGGATCGGTGGGAACAATAAATTAGTCAGGGTCGTAGCTAATGACTTAATTAGATGTGAGGGACGTCTAAAGTGGTCAGGTGTAGATGACTGTGCCAACAATCCAATCCTGATGCCTGCAACACACCATGTCACCGATCTACTGGTACAACGCACACACGAGGAAGTAATGCACTACGGGGTCCACCACGTAATTTCTAAATTGCGTCTCAACTGGTGGATACCCAGAGTTCGACAGGTAGTTTGCCGAGTAGTCAAAAGGTGAGTGGTGTGCCGTAGACTAAAAGGAAGACCATTTACGACTGGACCTGCTCCACCCTTGCCAGAGTGTCGCGTTAATCATCTAGAACCCTTCAGAGTTACAGGACTAGACTATACCGGCGCACTGAGAACTAGGGAACTGGACAAGGTTTATGTGTTGCTATTTACTTGTGCCACTTCACGTGCAATAAATTTAGAACTCTGTGACAATATGTCTTGTGAAGAGTTTATGCTGGCATTCAGGAGATTTTGTGCACGTCGTTCCTTCCCTCATTTGATTCTTAGTGACAATGCTCCCACTTTTCTTCAAGCTTCCAGGTACTTGATAGATATGAGCGACGATCCAACGGTTGTTGCTTACTTGGGAGAGCGAAGGTGCGAGTGGAAGTTTATACCAGTCAAAGCGCCGTGGTTTGGTGGAATGTGGGAACGGTGTGTAGGCATCGTGAAGTCAGGCTTACGGGCGGTTGCAGGACGCGCCTTGTTAAAAAGGAGCGAACTAGTAACTGTGCTCACTGAAGTCGAGGCGGTTGTTAACGATCGTCCTCTCACTTACGTATATACCGACCTGCAAGAACCACTGCCACTAACACCAGCGCATTTGCTCTACGGCAAGCCAATGACTGCCTTTCCTACTGATCTGCAGTCACAGGCAGAGTTAGAGGACCCTTCGATGTTCACCGAGGCTGCGGTGTCACAACGTTACCAGTATATTTCAAGGGTTATAGGTGATTTTAAAAAGAGAAGGGTGAATGACTACTTATTGGCACTACGTGAGAGGGCAACTAAGACTGCTGGTCAACCATCAGCACCCTCTGTAGGCGAGATAGTGTTCATCCATGATGATAGTCGTAGATTGTACTGGAAGTTGGGCCGCGTAGTGAAGGTGTACGAGGGCGAAGGCTCGGTAGGGCGAGTAGCGCTGCTCAAGACAGCTACTGGGACTACTGTTCGTCCGGTCGCATGACTGTACGCTATGGAGCTTGGCTCTTCTACACAAGAAAAAGCTCCACCTGATGATGCTGGATCCGAGGAGGCTGCCTTAGCCGATCCACCACAACCAGTTGGGGATCCGCCTCGGTTCGGGACTAGACCGAGACGCGCAGCTCGTGGCGCCGTTGATATGTGGCGACACAAGATTGCTTCTGGGCAACTCTAGATATAAGGGGTGGTTCAGGTATTGTGTTTGGGGGGGGGAGTGTATCGTGGATTCACGATAGTCAGTGGTATAACCTACATTTTCTATGTATCATACCCTAGATACAGTTTGTACAGTATGTGAGCTTAATAAGTTAGATAAGGCCTATTATACGAAAGTATAGTATTTAAGTGTCTTTAGGAATGCATATATGATTTATCATATAAACCATGCTGTAATATTATGAAAGCGGTGCGATATTTACCGCTAGATATCCGCTACTAACTTAGCAGTAGCCGCTAGATTCGTAGCGTAAGACGATGACGTCTTGGATTGTGGCGCACCGCGTCAGAGCACTTTTTTACTTCATTCAAGCAACAACTCCACTCTTTAGTTCGCAGCGATCCTGGTTCTGGTTTCATCTACCTCTCATCATTAACTTAAACTCAACTACATCCTACAGACAGACCGACTGACAGCTAAGCCTTATTATCATGATTTAACTTTCTTTAACCTCATTTATTCAATATTGTTCAGGTGCATCCTCGTGATCACCTTAAGGTAAACATCCAATAGTGTTCGAATAACAGCCATTTGCCTACCATCTATCAGCACGTCCATCAGCATTTCCACCTTGCCTAGCTGTATTCTATGGTGATTTAATAAGTGAGTTACACTCCCGGTATTATTATTTATTTACATTACATGAGCGGACCTTTTCAGTCTTAGGTACGTAGAGTAAACTTATCTTCCTTAAATCCGCCATACACAAGAATATTTTGTATGAGCCAATTGGCTCTCTGTTGTATGAGCCAATTGGCTCTCTGTTGACTCACATTCTCTTACGTTCCTATTTCTTACAATTATATCTTGGTTGCAGGTACATGATAACATTGGTGTATAGTATGTAGTGTAAGTAACATATGTGTGTGAGATGGGTTGGGTGTGAAAGGGATCTGCCTTGTGTGGCCCACTGGCTCCCATTTTCATCTTGGTTGCATGTGTAACGGATCTGCCTCATTTGTATACCGGTGTGCCAATGAGAGAGAGAGAGATTGGCTGTGTATGGGATCTGCCTCTCGTAAGAGAGGGGTTGGGTGTGAAAGTGATCTGCTGTTTGTGGGCTAATCGGCTCTATGCAGACTCCTGTTTACTTATGTTCTCATTTGTGTGTGAGAGAGGGAGAGAGAGAGAGAGAGAGGAAGAGTTTATAAGATGGGTTGGGTTTGAAAGGGATCTGTTTTGTATGGGCCAATTGGCTCTACTGACTTCTATTTATTACGTTCCTATGTCTTACAATTATATCTTGGTTGCAGGTATATGATAATATTGGTGTATAGTAAGTACTGTAAGTAACATACGTGTGTGAGATGGGTTGGGTGTGAAAGGGATCTACCTTGTTTGGCCCACTGGCTCTCTACAGGCTCCCATTTTCATCTTGGTTGCATGTGTAAGGGATCTGCCTCATTTGTGTACCCGTGCGTAAGTGAGAGAGAGACAGATTGGCTGTGTATGGGATCTGCCTCTCGTAAGAGATGGGTTGGGTGTGGAAGGGATTTGCCGTTTGTGGGCCAATCGGCTCTCTGCAGACTCCTGTTTACTTATGTTCTCATTTGTGAGAGAGAGAGAGAGAGAGAGAGAGAGAGATAGAGAGGCTCCCTATTTCCTAGTTCTCATTCACTAGTAGGCCTATGTCGTAATCGTAAGGAAGACAGTGATAAATAAGAGAGAGAGAGAGAGAGAGATATCTAATACGTAGCCTATACCGACACTCAAACAAGCACACACATAGCTACACAAGACCATCACACACAGATAGATAGATATTTTTAGATATAAATTTGTATTGACCACAGCTTACAATATTAACATAAAATACAAAATTAGCATAGCACAAAAACAACGAAACAATTTGTTTTATTGTTGTTATTGTAAACAAAACTGTAGTCCATACAATTTTCTTTCAAAGTTTGGTTTAAAATTGGCAAATAATTTACATTGGTGCGGTGCTATAATAGTATTATTGTTTTTTTTTCCTCTCCTTTTTTTTTTTTTTTTTTTAAATCATGTATACAATTTGAGAATTTCATGGATTATTTCGCACATTGTATCTTGGGAAAAAAAAATCTGAAAATAAATCTTCTAAAGTGTGAAATTGATATACATTTCTCAAATTTTGTGAGAGTGGACAATCTTGCACGACATGTCTCTCAGTTTGAACGAGACCACAAACACACAAACATTCCTCAAGCCACACTGAAACAAGCACACACACAGCCACACTAAAGCAAGCACACACACGCCTATCTAGCGACAATTACTTAGGCTCAGTAAGTGGTCGGCATTTACCAATGTTCTGCACATATCATAATGTATATATGCTAACTCTTACTTAATAAAGGCAATCAATTAATGAACTGCCTGCAGAGATCGGAACCTCTCCGGGTGGTCGGGGGCCGGGGGAGTGCTGGAGCGACCTTGGTGACCCTGGTCTCTGGGTCTTCTGGGTGACCTGGATGTGTGTGAGTTTGTGCTTTTTATCTGTGTTTATTTGTTGTTTTATGTTGTTTTTGTGTTTTCCCTGTTCTTGCTCTGTCTTGAGTCGGCTACCCCCAAAATGGGGATTGGGCCTGAGCATATAGATAGATAGATAGAATTAATGAACTATCAACAATCGAACTGCTAAATTCGTACCTAGCCTAAGCATAGGCTAGGCCTATATTTTTTGTGATTGGTATCGATGATGGTTTAAAGGAACGACCAGGCCTAGCCTAGCCTTTTTGTTTTCGGTAGTCTTGGCTATCATCCCTGGTGGCCTATTTCTGCGTACTTCAATTTTTAAATTTTCAGTTAGGCTATCACCGCTGGTGGCCTATTTCAGCGTACCGGTATTTCATAATTTTTGTTTTCGGTTAGTCTAGGCTATCATCCATGGTGGCCTATTTCTGCGTACTTCAATTTTAAAATTTTCAGTTAGGCTATCACCGCTGGTGGCCTATTTCTGCGTACCAGTATTTTATAATTTTTGTTTCCGGTTATTTTTGTTTTCGGTTAGGATAGGCTATCACCCCTGGTGGCCTATTTCTGTTTAAATACAAATAAATTTGTTTTCGGTTCGGCTATCACTGCATATTTAAATTTAATTTTGTTTTGTTTTAATTTTTGGTTAGGCTATCACCGCTGATAACCTATTTATTCATATTTCAACATTTTTGTTTTCGGTTAGGCCTATTTAAGTAAGTGAAGCGACCTGAAGTGAGTGAAGTGTTATTAAAGTGAGATAAGTGTTTTTAAAGTGAGATAAGTGTTTTTAAAGTGAGTTAAGTGTTTATAAAGTGAGTTAAGTGTTTTTAAGTGAGTGAAGTGATCTGAAGAAAGTAATCGTCACCATGCCTCGTGCCTGTACGAACTGTGCCGGTAGGTTTGGTGCTTCCATGTTTGCTCCTGCCGATCCACAAGTCTGCCGACTCTGCCAGCAACGAGAGGATTTGACAGCGAAATTGGATGAAGCCCACAACAAGATCATCGCCCACAACAAGATCATCGCCCTCACCAGGAAGCTGGAATCACTCCAAGAGTTTGTAACACTCAACGTTGGAGCATCACTAACTCCAACTCCAGCATCCACCACCGCCCCAATGTCATCTGCCAATAATCCAACACCTGCAGTAGCCACTGCAGCAGATGCTTCTGATGAACATGAGCCGACATCAAACCAGGACAGCCGCCCTGTTCACCTTAGTCTCTCCCCCACTCCTCGTGCAAGAAGCCTGCTAGCACGAACAGTACCAACCCCTCTCCCCCGTTCTAACCACTCCTCTCCCCGACCTGTACGCAGAGTCTCGCCACCACAGGTGTCCGGATTTACACCAGTGAGGAACGGTGCACGGCCAACACAGAAAAGGTCTCACCTACCAGTCACAATGTCAAACAGATTTGAGATCTTGGTAGAGATGGAAGACGAACCAGAAGAAACCTGGCTCGTAAGGGATTCCATCCTACGAGGAGAGGTCGAAGAGTTCCGCGACAGAGTCCCAAATCGACGAAAAAGATTTTGCATCCCAGGAGCTGGACTGGACGACATTGTGGAAGCCTTCGAAGATACCACAAAGGATGCAAAACGAAAATACCCTTTTTGTCATCCATGCTGGTTCAAATGACGTCATGCGAACCAGATCCGAAGAGTTGATGGAGAAATATCATAAGATGATCCAGCACTACAAAAACAAGTCAAGGAATATCATCATCTCATGCATTCTCCCCAAGATCGACGCACCTGACAAATTCTACGACAAGGCCTTCAGCACAAATAGCCGACTAAAATATTTGTGTCTGAAGGAAGAAGTTGAATTCATCAACCTCTGGGATAATTTCTATAACCAGCCTACTCTGTTCCGCAAGGATGGCACTCATCTAAACCCTGTGGGTTCAGCATGAATGGGTCGTCTCCTAACGAAGCAGTCCGCAGCCATGGATAAAAAAACGCCATCCGAGAAGAAGCAGCAGTAACATAAATCATCTAACACCAAGCAAAAAACAGAGGCAACCGAGGAGCACCAGCGATAAGGACCGAAGACAGCGAGGACCGAGGACAGCCATGAACATAAATGTAGATCCGACATGAACCAAAACTATTATTAAAGAGCGTTCCGTGAGTTCTAAAATAACAAATTTAAAGGTTTTCTATGCAAATGCTCGTAGCATACGCAATAAATTTTCAGATTTAGAGGAGCTAGTGCTTACAGAAAATTATGATGTGATTGGCATAACAGAATCTTGGCTCAATACAGAAGGTAGAGACTTTTTAGCAGAGTATTCACTTCCCAGTTATGTAATGTTTGAGAAAAGCCGAATAAATCGAAAATGGAGGTGGCGTTTTACTTTATATCAAAGAAAGTCTTAACCCTACCCTCTTGTCAAAACCTCAAATTGTGAACGTCGACACATCTTTTGTGCGAATAAAGAAAAATAAAGGTACAAAAATAATACTTGCGTTAATATACAGACCTCAAGCTCAATCAGTGCAACTGACCAAGAAATTTACGAACAAATTGCAGTTGTAAGTAGCTCACAAGATACCGTAATTTATGGCGACTTTAATTTACCTGTGACCAAGTGGGGCGATACTCTTACTTCACACTCCGGACATGATTTGTATACGAACTTGCAAGAGGGTTCGCTTTATCAATTTGTTCGAACGCCGACCCGTGGTAATAACGTTCTTGACATTGTACTTGCAACAAAAGAAGAATTAATCTATAAACGGCGAGCAGGGGGTATTGAACTCGATGCCCATGGGCGAGCATATAGGCTCCATTCAGGCCTATAATCGTCATTTTATGATAAATATCGTTAATACTTATTCATATGAGCCTATTTTACCTTCACTATGAAGATAGTAACCTGTAACAACAATAAAACAAATGAAAATATAATTGTTCTGGTCAAAATCGCGAATATACATGGACCAGCCCATTCATGAATTATGGAGAAAATTGAGGCAACCCCTCCCTCCACGAGGCCTCAAGCCACACTGAGCCTACTCATTCACACACTCAGTTGTATAACACACTCGCTAGGCACGTAAGCACATCCTCCACACATTTTGCTAATGTTAGCACAAAAATATACCAACGAATTAGGGAATAACAGGGAAAATAGGTGATAATTGAATGGGGAGGGGAAAAGGGGGAAGGAAGGGATGTGGAGGAGTGATATGTGGTATAGTGGAACAAAAAAAACATTACTTGTTTAGTGCTACTGGGGCCGTTTAAATGTTTTTTTTAGGCCTCCCTCTTAAGAGCTTTGCCGCCGTTCTTGGGTTAATAAAGAATTTGAATGTTGGTGATGAATTCAGTAACAGCGACCATCGTACGATAACTTTCACTTCAAAGTTTACTAGTAACGAACCAAATAGTAGCATCGAAAAAGTCCCTAATTTCAAGAAAGCAAACATTCATAAACTTAGAGCTATGTTTAAAGAAACTGACTGGAGCTTTTTAATTAACAATAACAACATAAATACATCTTGGAAGTTATTCGAAACCACTTACCTAAAAGCAGTGCAAGACTGCATACCATCGAAAATACGGCATCCAGGCCATAATAATAAGCCCAAATGGTGGAATAAAGATATTTCAAACTGTCTGCTTGCTAAAAAATTTGCTAATGATAGATTAAAATCCTCACAAAATGACAAAGAACGGGTGAAATTTGTAGAGCTACGACGCAAAGCCAAAAAGTTAAGCAAAGTAAAAAGACCCTAGAGTTACATATTGCAAATCAAAGTAAAACAAACCCGAAAGAATTCTATAGTTATATCAGAAAGAAAAAAGTAGTTACTTCAACTGTTGGACCGTTAGTCGATGAAAATGGAGAACACACCAAAGACGAAGTACAAATGAGTAATGCCCTCAATACCTTCTTTGCATCAGTTTTTACAACAGAAGACCTTAGTGATATCCCTAAACCATCGCCAATTCAGATTGATAATTCAGATATTCTAAGCAATATCACCGTTACAGAGAGAGAAGTATTGAATTGTTTAGATAAACTCAAGGTAAATAAAACACCTGGACCTGATACAATCTCGCCTAGAGTTCTAAAGGAAGCTAAGGATGAGCTCTCCAAACCACTGACATTACTATTCAATAAATCCTTGCAGTCTGAAACTATGCCTGAATAGTGGAATCTAGCCAACGTAACACTGATATTCAAAAAAGGCAGCAAATCCCTACCCAGTAACTTTCGTCCAATTAGCATAACCTCAATTGTATGTAAAATGCTAGAAACGGTCATAAGAGACAGACTCGTAAATCACTTAGAGGAAAGTAACATACTTAAAGATACTCAACACGGCTTTCGTAAAAATATGTTCCCCACCAACATTTACTGCTAAAACTAAAAGCGCATGGAATACAAGACGGTGTGTTGAAATGGATAGAAAATTGGCGCAACGACAGAAAGCAAAGAGTAGTCATAAACGGTAAGGCATCTAAATGGACCAATGTAAGTAGCGGGGTACCCCAGGGATCGGTACTAGGACTAATTATCTTTCTAATTTACATCAACAACATAGATGAGGGTCTCACCTGTACAATCTCAAAATTTGCTGACGATACAAAAATTACAAATAGCGTACTTTCAAAAGAACAAGTTGACGATATGCAACACAATCTAGATAAATTGTCATGTTGGGCCCAAATTTGGCAAATGAGTTTCAATGCGGATAAATGTAAAGTACTACATATCGGATACCTAAATGAGAAAGCAAACTATTCGATGAATGGCACTCACCTTAAGAATGTAAACAGAGAAACCGATCTGGGAGTAACAATATCGAGTAACCTAAAACCGAGTCAACAATGTTCAGTAGTTGTTAAGAAGACAAACAAAATAATTGGCTTTATAGGCAGGTCATTTGAGCATAAATCCAACGAAGTTATCCTAACCCTTTACAATTCCTTAGTCCGACCTCTTCTGGAATACTGCGTTCAATCCTGGTGCCCTTATTACCAAAAAGATATAAACAAGCAAGAACGAGTTCAACGTAGAGTTACCAAAATGATACCTAGCTTAACCCCTTATTGGCTTTGCTCGACTAAAGTCGTGCACCAATTTGCAGCAAGTTAAGTGCATTATTAAGGCTTTTAAAGGGGTAAAATCGAGTGCAAATGGCCGGGAGCGCAGCGGGCCAGACAGCCGACTCCCAGGGCTTACCGCCACCCATTAACTCATGTTCCCTGTGTTCTCGAGAGGCCGGCAGTGTAGCCAGTAGTGAGCATAGCTGGGAAAAATATACCGCTATACGCTAAACTCCCGTGGCACCACTGGAAGAGAACCACGAGTGCTACGTAGCTCGTTCTGGTCTCATTTTGAAGCTTTTTGCGCCTAGTTTTTTGCTGAATACATGTCTTTTCATGCAGATACTTGATTGATCATTCAGGAGGGCCTGAATATGCCCAAATGAGCCCAAAACACTCCGCTAGACAAGGGTTAAAGAACAAACCATACGAAAAGCGTCTTAGAGAATTTAATATATTTCCTTTAACCCAGTGCAGATTAAGAGGTGACTTGATTCAAGTGTTCAAAATCATCAAAGGCATCGACAATATGAACTGTAGTAAGTACTTCACTATCGACCAATCTAATTACACGCGGGGAAACGGTTGCAAAATTATTGGTAAATCTTTTAACTCACACGAATCTTAGAATTTCTTCTTCAATCGAGTTGTCAGCTTGTGGAATGGGCTTCCCCGAGACGTTATAGACTGCAACACCGTTGATTCATTTAAACTCCGCTTAGACAAATATCTCGCATCAAACCCGCGACTGACTGCGTTTGTAAATTAATAACTTTATTTTATCCCCCCCTCAGTTACTAACCCATCTGTCGCCTACTAACTTCCTAATCCTGCCACGGACATTAGTTCCGTTTCCAATGTTCCCTTACCCACTCTAAACCACTGTTTGGACACTTGATCCTCAGTGATTTGGAGGACAAGCAGCCTGGAAGGGTCACTAGACTGTTGTTGCTTGATTTCCTTTGTACTCCTTTGTAGTCCTCTGTACCCCTCTTGTCATCTCTGTTTTATTTCCTCCCACCTTGGCTTGAGCTGCTAAACAGAAAAAGAAAAAAAACTCTGGAAGCGGCATTTACCAATGTTCTGCACATATCATGATGTATATAGCTCTTACATAATAAAGACAATCAATTAATGAACTATCAACAGTCGAACTGCTAAATTCGTACTTAGCCTAGGCCTAGGCCTATATTTTTCGTGATTGGTATGGACGATGGTTTAAAGGAACGACCGTCTATGGTCCTATATCATGTTTAAATAATATGTAATAGCACTGCCAATAATGCCTCTACCCCTCTTGTCATCTCTGTTTTACTTCCTCGATGAAGTCAGGGGCAACACCTTTCCCACCTTGGCCTGAGCTGGTAAAAAAAAAAAAAAAAAAAAAAACGGAAGCGGCACAATCTCAATTACGTATTTTCATAAAATATATATAGGTTTGTATCACAAAGATCAAATACATACATCATATTTGGATATACTTCGAATGAGGAATCTCTGAGTTTAATAAGATAAGCTTTATGTGTACGATTACATCCAATAGTGAAGTATATACGAAATATTCAGAGACATGAACACGATAAATATGTGCTTATCGTCTAAGTCAGTGTTGCCAATAGAGCTACTTTACCGCTACATACTTCAATTTAACTAACATTTTCCCATAACTTCCAAGGATACTCTATAAATATCTAGAACCATAATAAATTGTAAAACATGCAAAACAAACCAACAAAAACCATTCCAGAGTTGTGGCATCATTCTAGAGATGGTTTGCATTTATTCAATATCGAGACGATATTCTAGCGGCTTTTGAGAACGGATCTAGCGATACACTCACTCTCTGTCTCTCTTCATGTATACTTTAATTAATTTCATTGGGGGTGTGGTGGTGAGATTAATAAAAATAATATTATTAGTAGGTTTAGGGATATTTCTTCGAGAGGCCGGTCTATATGATCTGTGCCCCATGAATATTCTTTCCTCTCACTTAAACAGTAGGCTACCATAGTGCGGTTGGGAATATGAACATGATTAGATTAATATCCAGTATTCGAGAATGGATAATAAGTCGTAGGCGTGTGCATAAACCTTTAACCGTCCTGGGTGTGTAATGGTTAAGGTGGCAAAAATATGTGTGTGATAACCTGGGTTCGAATCCCGGTGGATCATGTATACTTTAATTAATTTCATTGGGGGTGTGGTGGTGAGATTAATAAAAATAATATTACTGCGCAGACTCGAAACCAAACTTGTTATTTATTATATATTTTAGCCACACTTGTCCAAACTGGTTATATTAAGTTATGACAGTGAGTTAAGTGTGAGATGGAGTATGACTGAAAGTCTAAATCTTAGTTATTATGGGCATATAAGGTCTATGTCAGCATAAAGTTCGTAATAACAGGGTTAAGGCAAGCAAAGGAGCATAAGTATATAGCGGTATTTGGCAATATATTCTGGCCTGCCTCTCGCTATCTGAGTTTGACGTCTATGGGGAGATATCGGCCATCTTATTACACACCATTTCAGTTCCTTCCACTCAATATTTTGCCCGTTAGGGCGAGTTATATAGAGCGCAAATATGCGTATTAGGCCCAGAGAGAGAGAGAGAGAGAGAGAGAGAGAGAGAGAGAGAGAGAGAGAGCGAGAGAGAGAGAGAGAGAGAGAGAGAGAGAGCGAGAGCAAGGAGATAGAGAGGGGAGGGGAGGGAATGGAGAGAGAGAGGATGGAAGGATATAGTGACATGTAGGCGACGAAGAGGAATTCTCTCTCTCTCTCTCTCTCTCTCTCTCTCTCTCTCTCTTTAGCACAGAGCAAATATGTATACATACCATTTGTGCAAACATTATATTTCAGCTTTCCGAAGGCAAATAAGTACTTCCGATAAATATTCAGCCTTATATTTAAATAATGAATCCTGTTAAATGTCATCACTTAACTCTTTCTCGCTTTTATGACGCAGAGGTTGCCAGATTAGTAATAAGAAATTGAGTTTTCTCACACTTATAATTACCTCTCCAAAATTAGTTTTCTGCCCACAGCTAACTCAAAGACAACTGCAGAGGTTGAAGTAACTAAACTAAAGGTTTCTAAATACCCCTGATGGTAACAAAGGCTTTAAAGTATCCCTAATAGGCTCAAAATTGCGTCATAAGCGTGAAAGGGTTAATAGAGGCACGTGGAAGGCTTACAATTATACACAGGATAATATAAGGAAATACAAACTTCAGACCATAATTATTGGACGATGAGAGGGAGGGAAGTGAGTGCTGTCTTGGGAGCAGAGGCCATGTATGTAGCACCAAATCCTGCTTGGTTCGGTTACCGCGCATGCGCAGGCTTTTCCCTAGTATTTTTATTTTGTTATTTAAGCTCAACTGTTAGGTTAATTTAAGTTAGGTTAAGTTAAGAAAATATAATAGATAATGGGAAAAAAAGGCCTAGATTCTCACGCATGCGCAGATGGTGAGTTTTGGACAGGATTTGGTGCTACATACATGGCCTCCCCTTGGGAGAGGGAGGAGGTTGGTGACTTTGCAGTGCTGCCAGTGTTACTGCTAGATGTAGAGCTGGTACATACTTCAATCTAGCAGCAATTTTTTCATATCTAGAGACATTTACTTGGGATCATTTGAAAATTTAAGACATTCTAGTTATATTACATTGTAAAATTTGCAAAACAAACAAATCAAAACTCTTTAGAAATTGCAGCATTATTCTAGCATTGTTTGACTATGTAGCAACATGCTAGCGACTTTTGAGAAAGGATCTAGCGGTATTTTGTGGTAACACTTAGGGTTGAAGTAGGAGGGTTAAAATACAGTCACACAGGCAATTGTCAAATCTTTAAAGGTCTAGAACTTTGTTATTAAACTAAGCATTTGGCAGAGGGAGGAATTGTTAAAAACTTAGCCAATACTCTGCTATTCACCAAAAATAAATTTGAATTACCAATATTATTTGGTCGGGTAGGTATGTATAGGTCGGGTAGGTATGTATTGGTCGGGTAGGTATGTATAGGTAGGTTGGTTAAATCATTGCTGGAATTCATAGGGACTCAAACTTTTTTGAGAGAGTTATATTTAAAAAATGTGTGGATCTGAATGATTAATATAACTATTACTAAGCAAAACTAGGGGATGGGGGGAAGCCTATAGACTAACTGAAAACGTTGTGTGGTACCTCACACGGTTTTAAAGTAATTTATGAATAGACAGTTTTCAATGCTGTGGCCAAACTATTCCACCAATTTCCATTCTTTTGGTACCAAAACGTTCGGAATTGCGAGCCTCACCCAACTACACAAACATGGATTTGATCATCCGCATAGTTTTCATGATGTGGATTTTTAAGTGTTTTCAATTTTTGTTCAAGATTGCCGGAAAAACCCCACGTGCAAAACAAAACCTCCATAACATTTGCGGAGCTTTAGTAGTGGAGTCCATATGCCAAAGCCCAATCATTTCCTATGAGTGGGAGAGACGGTATTCAGGTTTAAAATTTGTCGGGAAATCGGCAGCCATGGACCTGTTTGGCCGCCATTTCGGATGTTTAGCATATCAAAAGTTGCCCAATACAAAAACGCACCTTGTGGGAAAGTTTGGTCCTGATCCAAAAAGCAGTTCTGGAGTTAATGCGTAAAAACCGGCGTGGAAAAATAATTTGGAAGAATAAGAAGATTTAATTATTACAATAGGGGTTCCCCGCAGGGCTCGAACCCCTAATAATAATCTATAAGGTAATGTGGCCAACTGTACATGAAAAACAAACAAATATATCCTCCCTTTTAGTGCCGGTGACGGTTTGTATTAAGGGAGCCCACCTCGCGTTGTTTCTCTTTCTCTCCCTCTCTCTTTGGCTTGTATCTATTCGGTCCCATTCACCCTACTGTTTAAAGACGTTTACCCCCATCCAGGTGTCAATATTTTCCTGGCGAGCGGTAGCGAGCCAGCATATATATATTTTGGCTTTGACAGCAAACTAAATTTGTACATTTTTCGATAGAACAATGTCTCCAGCGAAGCCTGACTTCTCCATACAATGCTGGCTCGCTATCGCTCGCCAGGAAGAAATTGACACCTCGGTGGTGATAAAAGTCTTAAAAAAGTAGGATGAATGGGGCCGAATGGATACAAGCCAGGGAAAGAGAGATAAGGAGAGAAAGATAAAACAAGCTGGTGACCACCCTTAACCCCTGGTGTACCGGCGGCGTCTTTTTAAGTTCATTCTAGCTACATTTAGACGATTTTATGAAACTTAGGAATGATATATGATAGATAAAAGAATGTATATATATATAGTATGTGGCCTTCTAATTGGTAGACATCCATTCTATGCTGAATAAACTCGTCTAATAGTTGCCAGAATATTATTAAAATTGTATCACCGGTACCGAATAGGTTAATAGGCTTAAGCTATACTAATAGGATTGTATGCAGCTTAGGAAGGAGCTGTGATGACTGAAAGGATTATTTGAGGCAGTCTGTAGCATCATCAAGGTTAGCGGTCCTTCCTAAGCTGAATAAAATAATGTAATTGTTGCCAACCTATAATAATAAGGACATCGTCGGTACAGAAGGGGTTAATGATGCAAACAAGGACTTGATCTGAGTCACATTCGCCAGCGGTGAAAGCTGCTACAAGTTCTTGTTTATTTTATGGACCCCCTTCTCCCCCATGTTTATCCCCATTTGTTTTGAGATTGTAAGATGTTCGCTCTATTAGTTTGGCGATTTTACGGCTGTTCGCCCTATTTGTTTGACAATATAAAGATCGTTCCTGCCATTTAGGTGTGGAGGTTTTCCTGGCGACCGAAAGCGACCCTGCAATTTCTAAGGAACCGCCCTTCGGCCGGGATATTGCTTTACCGAAAAATGTCGCTTACGATTTATTGAGATTAGTGGTCAAGATCATTGGCCTGCTTATAATGAATGGACTGTAGGAGAGAGTTTTGGACTGATCCAGGGAGGGGGGGGGGGGGGGGGGGGGGGGGGGATATCTCGCGAGAACAACTTTGGTCACGTTCCTACTTGACCAACTTAGTGAGAGTCACCCAACAATTTTTAAGTGAGTGAAAGATAAATGAGCAGTAAAGAGGAATACGAGATAGAAAAGCAAATGGCGGTGTCACACTAGGGCTTGTTCCGTCAATTTTCTATGAGGAAGTGTTTTCTCGATATATATATATATATATATATATATACAGTATATACAGTAAATGTATATACATATATATATATATATATATATATATACTAGGAGGGGTACCCGGCGTTGCCAGGGTTTAAATTCTACTACCATAATCACCATTATCAATCACTACTACCACAATCATCACAATACTACTACTACCATAATCACCATTATCAATCACTACTACCACAATCATCACAATACTACTACTACCATAATCACCATTATCAATCACTACTACCACAATCATCACAATACTACTACTACCATAATCACCATTATCAATCACTACTACCACAATCATCACAATACTACTACTACCATAATCACCATTATCAATCACTACTACCACAATCATCACAATACTACTACTACCATAATCACCATTATCAATCACTACTACCACAATCATCACAATACTACTACTACCATAATCACCCTTATCAATCACTACTACCACAATCATCACAATACTACTACTACCATAATCACCGGCCTCGACCTCCCTGTGCCTCATTAAACGGCGACCTCGATTTCGGCCGCTAAATTACCTCCGATTTTTGATCTGATCTCATCCGTACCCCCATTTTGGGGAGCTGCGAACAACTTTCGTTCCATACACCTTTTCGATCGGAGGCCTCCTTCTGCCCCAAACCGCAATTTTTTCCGCATTTTTTTTCGCTCCCGTATACTACATAAGTTCTGCCGAAAATTTTATTAAACAAAAGTGTCTCTGATTTCCACTAAACTCGCCTAAAACCATCTCCAAAGCCTGGGCTTTCCAACGGTGCCCCACACTCCCACCTGGCACCAAAGCTGTGGGAGGAGTTTAGTAACAAAGGTCGGGTAACTCGGGTAACTGACAGACAAACATTGACCTTTATTTATTAAGATATATATATACTGTATACTATATAGAATGTTATATATATATATATATTGATTTGTTTTTTTGTTTTTGTTTTGCACTGGTAGTGGCAACTAGACTACAGGTAGAATATATTATGCGACTTAACTCAAATAACTCGTAGCCTACATTTTGAAGCTGCCAAACCATAATTGCCCGAATTTTGCTTACGAATAGCTCGCTTCGTGTGACGCCGTAATAAGTATCCCTTTCAGTACCAGTACCGGCACTTTAACTATATTCTGGCTACTATTAGATGATTTTATGCAGTTTCCAAAAAGGCCTCCAGCAATGAACAGGATTACAAATATATCACTTAACCCTTTTTACTACCACAAATTTTTCTTAAACTGCATAAAGTCTTCTAAATATAGACAGACTAAAGTTAAAAGGGTGACACCGGTACTGAATGGGTTAAGGAATAAATATAGGCAAGCGCAGAAAATATACGATGACAAGGAAGGAAGGAAGATGATGTACCAAAGTTGGGCCATGTTCCAGGGGGCGAGGTGTCTCAGGGGTATACCTTTGCCAGCAGGTACATGACCAAAAAGAAACAAGAGATGGAAATTGAGAGAGAGAGAGAGAGAGAGAGAGAGAGAGAGAGAGAGAGAGAGAGACTAAATAAGGAATAAACGAAAGAGCAACAGAAAAGAATGATGGGACTGACAAGGAAGCGAGATGAGGTACAAGAGTTTGGGGCGAGGTGTCTCACAAGGACAACTTTGCCACTAGGGAACGTGATCAAGTTAATAAGAGTGACCTAACAGTATATAATTGAGAGAATAAGAAACAAGAAGTAGACAATAATAGAGATAGAAAGGTAAAGGTAATTACTGTATTTCTACAGGCAAGCATAGAAGATATACGGTAACAAGGACACAGGATAAAGTTCGGAAGTTTGGGGATGATCCAGGGGGCGAAGTGTCTCAGCAGGATAAGTTTGCCACCAGGGACGTGATCGAGTTAGTAAGAGTGGCCCTGGAGTAGACAGAGAATTTAAGGTAAAAAATGAATAATATGAAATTATTAATGATGGAAATGAAGAACATGTAACGAGAGATAAATATAGGAAAAAGGCAGATAATATACAATGACTAGAAAACTAAGGTACGTAAGTTTGGGGATGATCCAGGGGCAGAGGTGTTTCAGGGGGACAACTTTGCCATTTTTTTTTTTTTTTTTTTCCCTAGCGGGGGAAGGGGAGGAAGAAAGAGGTGTGGGCGGGGAGAGGTACAGTCAGAAATATGAAGGAAAGGAGGAGAGTAAAAGTTGGCGGGCATACCGCCTTGCTGTGTTTTTGTATATGTGTTTTGTTTTGTTGCAAGTGGTGTGTTTTTAGTGTTCTTCTTGTGTAGCTAGCTAAAAACTATGTGTTTGACTTAATTTTAGTTTGATACTTTACGTCTTGTTTAAGTTGTTTTGATAGTTTTAATTTTAAAAGATGTTTCTTTCTTTGTTATGATGCCTTAATAGATAGGTTCAGGTTCTATTATGTTATTTATTATTTTGAGACTGCTTGGGAACCATTTGTGAAATTGCCTTTCTTCTATTACTTCTTGGTCTTCTTTTATTTTCTCTAATGTTGGGTCCTCTAGATTGTCTAGATGTGCCCATATTTGTTTAGCTTGATTGTGAAGCCGGATGTTAAGTGGAAGTGTGTTTGTTGCCTCGTGTATTTGTCGGGTTGTCATTGTATAAGGATATGTCTGATTTGTGGCAAATCTTAGTGCTTTGTTTTGTATTTTTTTTAGTTTCCTTAGTTGCGTTCTACTTAATGTGTGAGTTGGAATTGGTGGATAATCAAGAATAGGTAGTATTATTGCTTTTACAAGGTGGGTTTAAATTTGTGTTCCAATTTCCCTAAATCTATATAGTTTATGGAGGGCAACATTGGCTTGTTTCTTTCTTTCTGTTGCATGTTTTATATAGCCTGTGGTGCTTATATGAAGTCCTAAGATTTTACCTGCATTTTTATTTTCAATTATTTCTTGGTTTATTATAATTTGTTCCTTATTTTTTACTGCAAGTTGAATTATTGTGAATTTATTAGTGTTTGTTTTTATATTCCATTCTTTTTCATAGTTGTTAATTATTTCTGCTTCTCTTATTGTTTTTCTTGCCATTATTGCCCTTGATGGTCCTGCGCATCCTACAATCTGTGTTATATCGTCTGCGTATGAAATGTTTGTGCCTGTTTGTGAAGGTGGTGTATCTGAAGTGTAGTTTATGAAGAGAGGTGGAGAGAGACCTGATCCCTGTGGGACCCCACAGCCAATTGTAAAACTGTCACTCAGGGTTGATTTGATTTTTACTTTTGCTTTCCTGTCGTCTAGGAAATTACAGAGTAGTTTTTCTATTATTATTGGTAAGTTTAAGTTGAGGATCTTGAATTTCAATCCTATGTGCCAGACTTTATCAAAGGCTTTTGAGATGTCCCTCAGGATGATGTGGCATTGTCCTTTGTAGGCTTTGTTGTTGGCAACTAATTCAGTGGCTAGTGCTAATGCAGGAGTTGTTCCTCTACCTTCTCTGAATCCGAATTGTGTGTTATTGTATAGGGTGTTTGTGTTCATGTGTGTTCTTAGTCTTTTGTTTATGACTTTTTCCAAGATTTTTCCAGGTACTTCAAGTAGAGATATTGGCCTTTGGTTTTCAGTGAAGTGAGGGTTTTTTCCGGGTTTGGGGATTAATCTTATGATGGCTTCTTTGATTTTTTTTGGAAAGTAACTTGCTGATAGGGAGGCATTGAATATTTCTTTTAATCTTGTTATTGCTGAGATGGGGAGATTGATTAGGATTGTTTTGTTAATATTACTTTGTCCTGGGCATGATTTTTTCATTTTCTTAATTATTTCTTGTAGTTCTATCGTTGTTAGCGGTCTAGTGAGTGGGTCATTGATGTCGAGTCTGTCTGGGTTGGCTGTTTGATACGGTGTGATTCTATGTAGGTTTCCTTGCATGTAATATCTTATTCTGTCGTATTGTGGTATTCCTTCTTCGTCTTCTTCGTTTAAAATTGACTCCCAGTATTGTTTGTGTATTTTTGTTTGCTCTGTGTGAGAGTAGATTTTGTTCCCTTGGTTGTCTATTGTGTAGTTAGCTTCATGAGAGTCATGTCCTTGGAGGGCTTTTAGTTTTCTCCAAAATGTTGCCGGATCATTGTAGGTGTTTGCTGTTTCCATGATCTTATTTGACCACATTTCAGTATGTTCTTGTGTCATAGTATTTTGTAGTGTTTCTTGGAGTTGTTTGTATTGTCTGTACTGAACGTATGTCCATCCATGTATCTGGGCTTGTTGTCTTAGTGTATTGTATTGTATTTGTGTGTTTTTGGTTTGTTGACTGAATCTAGTACTGTGTAGTATTTTGTTGCGTGTTTTCGGGATGTGAGTATTTGTGGTGTTTTGTATGATACTGTACCAGTCGTCGAGTGCATCTTCTATTTCGTCTAGTGTCCCTGTATCAATGTTATTTGTCTTTATCAGTTTGTTGTCAATTTCGTTTTTAAAGTTTTCCCAGTTTGCTGCATTGAAGTTTGGTCTTGGAGGTGATGGTATGATAATGGGTGACGTTGAAATGGTTGCTACTATGGGGACATGGTCACTTTGCTACCAGGGTACGTGATCGAGTTATTAAGAGGGACACTGGAATAGACAGAGGGGCACCGATAAATACAGACAAGGTGGTATTAACCCTTTGAAGATAATGACTTGACAGTTCATTCTTGCTATCATTTGACGATGCTATACAGTTTGGGAAGAATCGGTAGGGCTTATTATAAGGATAAAGACTATCTCAAATGTCCCTCTTGATTTCCATGTACCCATCCTAATCTTCATAACATTGTTTAACCCTAGCCCCTGTAACTCAACAAGGGAAAGAACAAATGAGCTGTATATGTGTACACCTATGCTCTGGCTGACCCTTCCTAAATGGCAGGAATATTAGCTCGATTACTGTAGTCGTTTGTGAGTTATAAAGGTTAATATTCAAGAGCTTTGGCCTACGTATTTGGAACAGGGTATAGCTGAAATGAAACACTGGGAATCGTACAAAGCTTATCATAATACCAATGCTATTAACATTACAACTATTATTATACTCTCACTCCTCCTCCCTCTCCCTCTCCTTCTCCTCCTCCTCCTCCATTTTCTTCTTTTTCTTCTTCTTCTCCTCCTCCTCCTCCTCCTCCACCTACTCTTCTTCTTCTTCTTCCTCCTTCTCCCTCTCACCCTTCTAAATATAGTATTAATAGCGAAAGAAGACTAACGTTTGAGAATGATTTGAGGAGCTCATGCGCAGGTTGGTAAGCGAAAGACTATTCATATTTCATATCCAGTCTCAAATATATGTGCCTTGATTATACTTATTACCTTTGAATATAATATCTGCATACTCATTTGAAACTTTGTAATTCTAAAGCCAAGTTGTGAAGCCTCTGGGATATAACAGAACGTTGTATTGTCTCGCTTGGGTTCGATACAGTTTCAAATGGGTGTGCAGGTATTATGGTTCGCGACCGTACCTATCACGAGGTAGAAGTATTATATTGGATTACATTAGATTACATTACAATATATTAGGTTGGATTGCATTATCAAGTATTAGATTATATTAACAGTATGATAAATTAACCCCTTGAGGATTATGACGGATGTTGACAACATATTCTGACTTTCTAGACGATATTATTACGTAAAGGAGGGATCTGCGTGAGTCAAAAGGTTAAGTGGGATTGACTTCACTCCCGTCCTTGCTAGAATTGTTTTCATAAGCTGAGACAAATCGTCTAATTAGAGCCAGAAAACACTGTTAAAACGCGTCATGAGATGTGTATGCATTGAAAAAGACTCTAAATATCACATTCTACTATGTTGTTCTCTTTGTTGAGGTACAGTACAGGGGTTACAAGTCAAGAGTTGTGGCCTACTTATAATGAATAGACTATAGCAGCATTAAGGGGGACTATTGTATTGTTTTACATTTAAATTTTGAAAATTATCAAATACATATGTTTAGTTCGCTTGTTAGAGCTCTTATCAAGTTTTAATACAATCAAAATCCACCTTCGCGGTATATTAGTACATTTTTCGGTAGAAAGATGTACCGGCTAGGCCAATTTCTACTGAATTACAGGCTAGCTATTGCTCGCCAGGAAAACTTGACACCTAAATGGAGCAAAAGGTCTTAAAATTGCCAAACTAATGGGGAAACGTCTTTAAAATCTCAAAAAAACAATGAGGACAAATAAATGGAGCAAAAGGTCTTAAAATTGCCAAACTAATGGGGAAACGTCTTTAAAATCTCAAAAAAACAATGAGGCCAAAACACAAGGGAGAAGGGGGGCTATAAAATACCCAAATATTTGTGTCTGCAGACCGATATGAACTGTACCCGGGACCCAAATACTCACTCTACATTTTTGTACTCTTTGCCATCCATATCCGAACACTGTCCACTATATTGAACTCGCTCTCTCTCTCTCTCTCTCTCTCTCTCTCTCTCTCTCTCTCTCCTATATTCAGCGTGAATGACATATCCCATTGAAATTTAGACGTCCTGAAAAACGATTGTTCACGAAATATATCTCGCTGTTCTTGTGATGAGAGCAGATTTTTTCCCGTGTTTTTTTTTTCTTATATAAGTATTTTTATTTTGTATGTTTTTACTCTGCAACAGCTAGTCGGAGCGTCGGTATTGAGATTAGGTGTGTGTGTGTGTATGTGTGTGTGAGTACGTGTAGGTTGTGGGTGTGGGTGTGTGTAAGCCCGTGTTTGTTTGTGTGTGTAGGCTTATGTATGAATGTATGCATGGGTGTGTGGATATGTGTAGGCCAATGTTTGTGTGTTTGTTGTTTGTTTGTGTGGGTGTGTGTTTGAGTATATGTGTGTGTGTATATATGTGCGTATATGTACGGCCTTTGTGTTTGTCTGTGCCTTCATCCAGTTATGGGTTGGGGGGGGAAGGGTTGTTGTTGTTGTTTTCTGGACTCCCTTCCCCCTCATGTTTAACACCATTAGTTTTGACATTTATAGACGTTCGTTCCATTATTTTGGCGATTATGAGACCTTTCACCCCATATCTTTGTCAATATTAGGACCTTTCGTTTCATTTAGGTGCCAACTTTTTTCTTGCGAACGATTGCGTTTTTTCTAAGCTTGATGGAGGTCTGGTGAGGAACTTAAAATAATAAATGAATAAATATACACATGAACAAATAAATATAAATATACAATTCTCCCCATAAAGGATGAAGCTACCGTGACTCCACACCAGTGAGTTTTTTTTCACTTAAGGTTCTTTTTTCTGGACCGACCCCCACCTTCCACATGCTTAGCACCATTTTCTGGACCGACCTCCACCTTCCACATGCTTAGCACCATTTTCTGGACAGACCTCCACCTTCCACATGCTTAGCACCATTTTCTGGACCGACCTCCACCTTCCACATGCTTAGCACCATTTTCTGGACCGACCTCCACCTTCCACATGCTTAGCACCATTTTCTGGACCGACCTCCACCTTCCACATGCTTAGCACCATTTCTGGACCGACCTCCACCTTCACATGCTTAGCACCATTTTCTGGACCGACCTCCACCTTCCACATGCTTAGCACCATTTTCTGGACCGACCTCCACCTTCCACATGCTTAGCACCATTTTCTGGACCGACCTCCACCTTCCACATGCTTAGCACCATTTTTGTTCAGATTTCAATACGTTCGCCCGATTAGTTTGGCGATTTCAAGACCTTTTCCACATTTCTGTCAATGTTAAGACCTTTCTTGCCATTTAGCTTTCTATTTTTTTCCTGGCGAGCGATAGCGAGCCTATTATTTAAGAGAAACCGGCCTATGGCCGAGAAATGTTTCTACCAAAACATGTACACATACTGTATATCATGAAGGGGGATCTTGGGTGTATATCATGAAGGGGGATCTTGGGTGTATTTCATGAAGGGGGATCTTGGGTGTATTTCATGAAGGGGGATCTTGGGTGTATATCATGAAGGGGGATCTTGGGTGTATATCATGAAGGGGGATCTTGAGGTGTTATTTATCATGAAGGGGGATCTTGGGTGTATATCATGAAGGGGGATCTTGGGTGTATTTCATGAAGGGGGATCTTGGGTGTATATCATGAAGGGGGATTTGGGTGTATATCATGAAGGGGGATCTTGGGTGTATTTCATGAAGGGGGATCTTGGGTGTATCATGAAGGGGGATCTTGGGTGTATTTCATGAAGGGGGATCTTGGGTGTATTTCATGAAGGGGGATCTTGGGTGTATTTCATGAAGGGGGATCTTGGGTGTATTTCATGAAGGGGGATCTTGGGTGTATTTCATGAAGGGGGATCTTGGGTGTATATCATGAAGGGGGATCTTGGGTGTATATCATGAAGGGGGATCTTGGGTGTATTTCATGAAGGGGGATCTTGGGTGTATATCATGAAGGGGGATCTTGGGTTTTCATGAAGGGGGATCTTGGGTATATCATGAAGGGGGATCTTGGGTGTATTTCATGAAGGGGGATCTTGGGTGTATTTCATGAAGGGGGATCTTGGGTGTATTTGAAGGGGGATCTTGGATCATGAAGGGGGATCTTGGGTGTATATCATGAAGGGGGATCTTGGGTGTATATCATGAAGGGGGATCTTGGGTGTATTTCATGAAGGGGGATCTTGGGTGTATTTCATGAAGGGGGATCTTGGGTGTATTTCATGAAGGGGGATCTTGGGTGTATTTCATGAAGGGGATCTTGGGTGTATTTCATGAAGGGGGATCTTGGGTATATCATGAAGGGGGATCTTGGGTGTATATCATGAAGGGGGATCTTGGGTGTATTTCATGAAGGGGGATCTTGGGTGTATATCATGAAGGGGGATCTTGGGTGTATATCATGAAGGGGGATCTTGGGTGTATTTCATGAAGGGGGATCTTGGGTGTATATCATGAAGGGGGATCTTGGGTGTATTTCATGAAGGGGGATCTTGGGTGTATATCATGAAGGGGGATCTTGGGTGTATATCATGAAGGGGGATCTTGGGTGTATTTCATGAAATTCTATCTTGGGTGTATATCATAGAGGGGGATCTTGGTGTATTTCATGAAGGGGGATCTTGGGTGTATATCATGAAGGGGGATCTTGGGTGTATTTCATGAAGGGGGATCTTGGTGTATATCATGAAGGGGTACCTTGGGTGTATTTCATGAAGGGGCATCTTGGGTGTATTTCATGAAGGGGGATCTTGGGTGTATATCATGAAGGGGGATCTTGGGTGTATTTCATGAAGGGGGATCTTGGGTGTATATCATGAAGGGGGATCTTGGGTGTATTTCATGAAGGGGGATCTTGGTGTATTTCATGAAGGGGGATCTTGGGTGTATATCATGATGGGGGATTTTGGGGGGAATTCATGAATGGGACTCTTGGGTGTATATCATGAAGGGGGATCTTGGGTGTATTTCATGAAGGGGGATCTTGGGTGTATATCATGAAGGGGGATCTTGGGTGTATTTCATGAAGGGGGATCTTGGGTGTATATCATGAAGGGGGATCTTGGGTGTATATCATGAAGGGGGATCTTGGGTGTATTTCATGAAGGGGGATCTTGGGTGTATATCATGAAGGGGGATCTTGAGGTGTTATTTATCATGAAGGGGGATCTTGAGGTGTTATTTATCATGAAGGGGGATCTTGGGTGTAAATTATCTTGAAGGGGATCTTGGGTGTATATCATGAAGGGGGATCTTGGGTGTATTTCATGAAGGGGGATCTTGGGTGTATATCATGAAGGGGGATCTTGGGTGTATTTCATGAAGGGGGATCTTGGGTGTATATCATGAAGGGGGATCTTGGATGTATATTATGTAGGGGGATCTTGGGTGTTTTTCATGAAGGGGGATCTTGGGTGTATATCATGAAGGGGGATCTTGGGTGTATTTCATGAAGGGGGATCTTGGGTGTATATCATGAAGGGGGATCTTGGTGTATATCATGAAGGGGGATCTTGGGTGTATTCATGAAGGGGGATCTGTATATATGAAGGGGGATCTTGGGGGTATTATTATATGAAGGGGGATCTTGGGGGTATTATTATATGAAGGGGGATCTTGGGTGTATATCATGAAGGGGGATCTTGGGTGTATATCATGAAGGGGGATCTTGGGTGTATTTCATGAAGGGGGATCTTGGGTGTATATCATGAAGGGGGATCTTGGGTGTATATCATGAAGGGGGATCTTGGGTGTATTTCATGAAGGGGGATCTTGGGTGTATATCATGAAGGGGGATCTTGGGTGTATATCATGAAGGGGATCTTGGGTGTATTTCATGAAGGGGGATCTTGGGTGTATATCATGAAGGGGGATCTTGGGTGTATTTCATGAAGGGGGATCTTGGGTGTATATCATGAAGGGGGATCTTGGGTGTATATCATGAAGGGGGGATCTTGGGTGTATTTCATGAAGGGGGATCTTGGGTGTATATCATGAAGGGGGATCTTGGGTGTATTTCATGAAGGGGGATCTTGGGTTGTATTCATGAAGGGATCTTGGGTGTATGTCATAAAGGGGGATCTTGGGGTGTATATCATGAAGGGGGATCTTGGGTGTATATCATGAAGGGGGATCTTGGGTGTATTTCATGAAGGGGGATCTTGGGTGTATATCATGAAGGGGGATCTTGGGTGTATTTCATGAAGGGGGATCTTGGGTGTATCCTAGGGATCTTGGTGTATTATCATGAAGGGGATCTTGGGAGTAAATTATCATGAAGGGGATCTTGGGAGTATATTATCATGAAGGGGATCTTGGGAGTAAATTATCATGAAGGGGATCTTGGGAGTAAATTATCATGAAGGGGATCTTGGGAGTATTTCATGAAGGGGGATCTTGGGTGTATTTCATGAAGGGGGATCTTGGGGTATTTCATGAAGGGGGATCTGGGTGTATATCATGAAGGGGGACTTGGTGTATTTCATGAAGGGGATTGGGTGTATATCATGAAGGGGGATCTTGGGTGTATTTCATGAAGGGGGATCTTGGGTGTATTTCATGAAGGGGGATCTTGGGTGTATTTCATGAAGGGGGATCTGGTGTATATCATGAAGGGGGATCTGGGTGTATTTCATGAAGGGGGATCTTGGGTGTATTTCATGAAGTATCATGAAGGGGGATCTTGGGTGTATTTCATGAAGGGGGATCTTGGGTGTATTTCATGAAGGGGGATCTTGGGTGTATTTCATGAAGGGGGATCTTGGGTGTATTTCATGTAGCGAGATCTTGGGTATTTCATGGTATATCATGAAGGGGATCTTGGGTTGTATTTGAAGGGGGATCTTGGGTGTATTTCATGAAGGGGGATCTTGGGTGTATTATCATGAAGGGGATCTTGGGAGTAAATTATCATGAAGGGGATCTTGGGAGTAAATTATCATGAAGGGGATCTTGGGAGTAAATTATCATGAAGGGGATCTTGGGTGTATTTTCTTAAAGCTTGATGGAGGTCTAGGGAGCAAACCAAAGACCTCCCCTTAACCCCGTCTGTACCGATGACGTCTTTTTCATTTTATTCTAGCTATATTTAGACGGTTTTGTGCAGCTTAAGAAGGATCCATGGTAGTAAAAAGGGTTAATAAATATAGCTCAAATCCAGTTAATTGCTGGACTGAGTAACCTCGCATATTAGTAGCAAGCATATAATACAGAGGCTGGATCTGGTACTGAACGGGTTAAGGGTAGATTTGTGTTTGTGTTTTTTCTTATTATTCATTTAATATATTTATATTTATATATGTATTATTATTTTGTTTTTGTGTTTTAAGTTTCCTCCCTAGACCTCCACCAACCTTAAACAAATACCCCAACAACACCCTTTCGATATAAATTTGCCAATTTTTCGGTAGAAATGTGTCTCGGCCAAAGCCGGTTCCTCCTAAAATACAGGCTTGCCAAGATAACATCGACACCTGAATGGCACAGGTCTTATAATCGCTAATCTAATAGGGCGAACGTCCTAAAATATCAAACTAAATGGGGCTAAACATGAGGGAGAAGGGGGCTCAGAATAAATACCTCCCCTTTAAACAACAAACCCCATTGTTCCTGTTTGACACCTCGAGTAACCCTTTCAGTACCAGTGAAACGTCTTTTGTATTTTTCGGCTACACTTAAACGATTTTTATAGAGACTAGGAAGTATATATGGTAACTAAAAGGATTAATTGAGATAGTCGGTAGCCTTTTAATTTGTAGACGTCCTTCTTAAGTTAAATATAATCGTTTACTAGTTAGCAGAATTTAATGGAAAAGACGTCCCCGGTACAAAAGGGGTTATCATAATACAATTGCTGCTGTAGATCGAATAGCACACACACACACACACACACACAAACACTCACACGCTCTCTCTCACACACACACTCTCTCACACACACACACACTCACTCTCACGCTATCACGCTCTCTCTCTCTCTCACACACACACACACACACACACACACTCACTCTCACGCTATCACGCTCTCTCTCTCTCTCTCTCTCTCTCTCTCTCTCTCTCTCTCTCTCTCTCTCTCTCACACACACACACACACACACACACACACACACACACAATTAAAATATACCGGGGCCATTTGCTTTTAAGACTAGAATGGATAGGATAATGAATACGGAAAGTCAACATAAAATTTGCATTAGTTAGGGTATTTTATCACTTCATAAAACATATTAAACTGTGAAGCATAAATTATACTTGGTGTATTTAATAACAATGACTAGAGCAACTTGGTTAGGGTAGCTCCCTCGTTTAGCAGCCCCCCCCCCCCCCCCTCTCTCTCTCTCTCTCTCCCTCTCTCTCTCTCTCTCTCTCACACAATAGAAGAAGTCCGGCTCGTGGGAGACTCGATGATACGTGGTCAGCTCACAGAGTTTTGCGCCAGGGCACCTAAGACCAGGAAGCGTTTTTGTATCCCTGGTGGTGGTGTGGATGACGTAGTTGCAGCAGTTGACGAAGTATCAAAGCTGGCCCCAGCTAATACAATGTACGTCATCCACGTTGGATCCAACGATGTACAGCGAACCCGGTCGGAAGATTTGCTTTTAAAGTACCAGCAGCTGATCAAGTCGTTTAAGGAGAAGTCATCAAGGATCATCGTCTCAGGAATCGTCCCCCAGCTCGGTGTAGAGAGCCGATTTTACAACATAGCCACCAGCACAAATCGTTGTCTAGCAAACCTCTGCAGGAAGGAGAACGTGGGATTCGTCGACACATGGGACAATTTCTACTACGATGACTATTTGTTTTCGGACGATGGAGTTCATCTGAACCAGGTGGGAGCAGCGCATTTTGGGCGTCTTCTCAACGATGCGGTGAAGGATTTTCGGAGAAGAAATCGACTCAGCACAGGACAACCAGGAAGGAGGACCGAAGACAGCGAGGACGGCAATCTAGAAAGGAATTAAATACTAATCCGTCAAGACCCGCGAATTTGGATAAAGCTCCACCAACACGACCCAAATTCAAAACCGTCAGGGATAACGACCGAGGACCGAGGACAGCCATGAATGTAAATGTAGATCCGACCAGAACCAATAATTTGAATAAAGACCGTTCCTTGAATCCCAAATCCAAAACTTTGAATGTTTTCTATGCAAACGCTCGTAGCATACGCAATAAATTTTCAGATTTAGAGGAACTAGTGTTTACAGAAAATTATGATGTGATTGGCATAACAGAATCTTGGCTCAATACACAAGATAGAGACTTTTTAGCAGAGTATTCACTTCCAGGTTATGTAATGTTTGAGAACAGCCGAATAAATAAAAATGGAGGTGGCGTTTTATTTTATATCAAAGAAAGTCTTAACCCGACCCTCGTGTCAAAAACCTCAAATTGTGAACGTCGACACATCTTTTGTGCTAATAAAGAATAATAAAGGTACAAAAATAATACTTGCGTTAATATACAGACCTCCAGCTCAATCAGTGCAAACTGACCGAGAAATTTACGAACAAATTGCAGATGTAAGTAACTCACAAGATACCGTAATTTTGGGCGACTTTAATTTACCTGTGACCAAGTGGGGCGATACTCTTACTTCACACTCCGGACATGACTTGTATACGAACTTGCAAGAGAGTTCGCTTCATCAATTTGTTCGAATGCCGACCCGTGGTAATAACGTTCTTGACATTGTACTTGCAACAAAAGAAGAATTGATAGAGAATTAGAATGTTGGTGATGAATTCAGTAACAGCGACCATCGTACGATAACTTTCACTTTAAAGTTTACTAGTAACGAACCAAATAGTAGCATCGAAAAAGTCCCTAATTTCAAGAAAGCAAACTTCCATAAACTTAGAGCTATGTTTAAAGAAACTGACTGGAGCTTTTTAATTAACAATAACGACATAAATACATCTTGGAAGTTATTCGAAACCACTTACCTAAAAGCAGTGCAAGACTGCATACCATCGAAAATACGGCGTCCAGGCCATAATAATAAGCCCAAATGGTGGAATAAAGATATTTCAAACTGCCTGCTTGCTAACAAATTTGCTAATGATAGATTAAAATCCTCACAAAATGACGAAGAACGGGTGAAATTTGTAGAGCTACGACGCAAAGCCAAAAAGTTAATTAAGCAAAGTAAAAAAAACTTAGAGTTACATATTGCGAATCAAAGTAAAACAAACCCGAAAGAATTCTATAGTTATATCAGAAAGAAAAAAGTAGTTACTTCAACTGTTGGACCGTTAGTCGATGAAAATGGAGAATACACCAAAGACGAAGTACAAATGAGTAATGCCCTCAATACCTTCTTTGCATCAGTTTTTACAACAGAAGACCTCAGTGATATCCCTACACCATCGCCGATTCAGATTGATAATTCAGATGTTCTAAGCAATATCACCGTTACAGAGAGAGAAGTATTGAATTGTTTAGATAAACTCAAGGTAAATAAAACGCCAGGACCTGATACAATCTCGCCTAGAGTTCTAAAGGAAGCTAAGAATGAGCTCTCCAAACCACTGACATTACTATTCAATAAATCCTTGCAGTCTGGAACTATGCCTGATCAGTGGAAGCTAGCCAACATAACACCGATATTCAAAAAAGGCAGCAAATCCCTACCCAGTAACTATCGTCCAATTAGCTTAACCTCAGTTGTATGTAAAATGCTAGAAACGGTCATACGAGACAGACTCGTAAATCACTTAGAGGAAAATAACATACTTAAAGATACTCAACACGGCTTTCGTAAAAAAACGTTCCTGTTTAACAAACCTCTTAGACTTCTTCCACGATATCCTCAACCTCTACGATGAGAGTAAAGCTGTAGATATTATATACCTTGATTTTCAAAAGGCCTTTGACAAAGTTCCCCACAAACGTTTACTGCTAAAACTAAAAGCGCATGGAATACAAGACGGTGTGTTGAAATGGATAGAAAATTGGCTCAGCAACAGAAAGCAAAGGGTAGTCATAAACGGTAAGGCATCTAAATGGACCAATGTAAGTAGCGGGGTACCCCAGGGATCCGTACTAGGACCAATTCTCTTTCTAATTTACATCAACGACATAGATGAGGGTCTCACCTGCACAATCTCAAAATTTGCTGACGATACAAAAATTGCAAATAGCGTACTCTCAAAAGAACAAGTTGACGATATGCAACACAATCTAGATAAATTGTCATGTTGGGCCCAAATTTGGCAAATGAGTTTCAATGCGGATAAATGTAAAGTACTACATGTCGGATACCTAAATGAGAAAGCAAACTATTCGATGAATGGCACTCAGCTTAAGAATGTAAACAGAGAAACTGATCTGGGAGTAACAATATCGAGTAACCTAAAACCGAGTCAACAATGTTCAGAAGTTGTTAACCCTTATTTAGCGGGTGGTAAGGTATTTTACACTGTACCGCTCAGCGGGCATAATCCCGAAATATTCGCTCAATTTCACTCGCCCTAGTGCTGTTACTCTGGCTCCAATGCGAACGAAACGATCATTTTTGGAAAGAGCAACTCTTCGTCTCCCCATATAAGTCTATGAATGGATGTTATGAATGAGTATGGAGGGTGGAAAGAGGTGAGGAAGAGGAGGTACTTTTTGGTCTATTTCCCGGGCGCGTTCGGATGCGTTCGCTTTGGCCTGACTTCGGCCTCTCGCGCGTCTACTATTCCTTCGGTAATCGGTCTTATTTTTATCTTATTTCTCCTTATTTCTGTATTCTCTGTATTATCTCTCTCTCTCTCTCTCTCTCTCTCTTTCTTTCTCTCTCTCACTCCTGTCTGTCTGTCTCTCTCTCTCTCTGGCTCGCTCGCTTTCCCTCTCTCGCGCTCCCTTTCTCTCTTCCTCATCCGTATATGTAATTCTCATTATTATTTTCTCTAACTAATCCCTCTATTTCATTTATTTGCTTGTAATATTTCTGTATTATTATATCTTGTTCACTCTTTCTTCAGTTCAGTTTCTGTATTCTCTCTTTCTCTTCTCATCCGTATATGTAATTCTCATTATAATTTTCTCTAACTAATCCCTCTATTTCATTTATTTGCTTGTAATATTTCTGTATTATATCTTTTTCACTCTTTCTTCAGTTCAGTTTCTGCATTCTCTCTCTCTCTCTCTCTCTCTCTCTCTCTCTCTCTCTGTTTCGCTTGCTTTGCAGGTTTTTGTTTTTGTTTTATATATAATATTATTTCACAACACATTTCCAAATCACCCTATGGGGTAGTGTTGAAGACTCATTTTTGTTTGTGGTGTTCCCAGGAGGTGTTATCCACATGTGATTGAGGTAGGCAAAAGGCAGTTATGTGATTGAGGTAGGGAAAAGGCAGAACTGCCTATAGCGAGTGTATGAATGGGATTGAGGTAGACAAAAGGCAGAACTGCCTATAGCGAGTGTATGAATGTGATTGAGGTAGACAAAAGGCAGAACTGCCTATAGCGAGTGTATGAATGTATGTATGAATGAATGACATGGATGTATGAGGTGGACCAAGAACCAGATGGATGGATGAAATTCGAAACTTTGATAGACGTATATATCACGGTATACGGTAGAAGTAATTCCTTACAATGTACCGTACATCGTGATATATACGCCTATCAAATGATTGCAATCAATATACGGTATATATATAAATATATATATATATATATATATATATATATATATATATATATATATATATATGTATATATATATATATATATATATATATATATATATATATATATACTGTATATTGGTGTATATTGATTGCAATAATTTGATAGGCGTATATATCACGGTGTATATATATATATATATATATATATATATATATATATATATATACCGTATATTGATGGCAATCATTTGATAGGCGTATATATCACGATGTACGGTACATTGTAAGGAATTACTTCTACCGTATACCGTGATATATACGTCTATCAAAGTTTCGAATCTCATCCATCCATCTGGTTCTTGGTCCACCTCATACATCCATGTCATTCATTCATACATACATTCATACACTCGCTATAGACAGTTCTGCCTTTTGTCTACCTCAATCACATTCATACACTCGCTATAGGCAGTTCTGCCTTTTGTCTACCTCAATCCCATTCATACACTCGCTATAGGCAGTTCTGCCTTTTCCCTACTCAATCTCATAACTGCCTTTTGCCTACCTTACCGTAAGAAATTTACTGAACGCCTGCAAATAATACGCTAAAAAATGCTTGCAATCAAAATTTCAAACAATTTGAAGGTCACATGCAATTATATATGTATAGGTAGACCCAGAGAGGAAGAGACAAGAGAGAGAGAGAGAGAGTGTCGTGATAATAACAATGTTACATATGTATCGTATATATGAAAAAATTATATATACGGTAGGCCTACATATGTTCCCCACAATCATATAATGCCAAGCACAAATATTCAATCTTTCGTTGTTTGTATTACGGTAAGAAATTTACTGATCACCTGCAAATAATACGCTATAAAATGCTTGCAATCTCTCTATTTTCTCTAATCTCTCTCACGCCTCCTGTCTCTCTCTCTCTCTCTGGCTCGCTCGCTTTCCCTCTTCCTCATCCGTATATGTATTTCTCATTATTATTTTCTCTAACTAATCCGTCTATTTCATTTATTTGCTTGTAATATTTCTGTATTATTATATTTGTTTCACTCTCTTTCTTCAGTTCAGTTTCTGTATTCTCTCTCTTTCCCTCTCTCTCTCTTCCTCATCCGTATATGTAATTCTCATTATTATTTTCTATAATCCCTTTCTTTATTTGCTTGTAAAAATGTCTGTATTATTATATCTTTTTCACTCTTTCTTCAGTTCAGTTTCTGCATTGTCTCTCTCTCTCTCTCTCTCTCTCTCTCTTGTTTCGCTTGCTTTGCAGGAATTTTGTTTTTGTTTTATATATAATATATAATAATTTACTTATCATTACTTACTATATCGTATAAACAATAGTAGGTAGCCAACTTACCATAACCGATACACCAAACCGATCCGCATGCGGTTATGTTTATCACCTGTTTACTAAAGTGCCACCATTATCGATTTTCTTCGAGCCGAATGGAGCGGGAGGGTTACCAATTGAAGTTAAATCCGCTAGCATATATTGTTAGATGTAAGACATGATAAATACCACTAGAAATATGAATTGGCAAAATCCATATAATATCACTTCGAAATTGTTCTGAAATTTCAAAACAAAACCGCTAGTGTAAGTCATTGCTGCTAGATCGAAGTAAAGTCTCTAGATCTAGCGGAAGTCGCTATACGTATTGGCAGTACTGCACACTGCCGACTGCGATACGTTGTTGACATTGTTGTTGATGTTCCAGTGGAGGTATGAACAAAATATTTTCCTTGTCCAATAATAGCTATTTCATAGTCCCACAGGACTTATTTTGATATAGTTATCAAATTTACTGAACGCCTGCAAATGATATGCTATCAAATGCTTGCAATCAAACTCTCAAGCACTTTCAATGTCACATGCAATTATACAAGTATATATAGGTAGACCCAGAGAGGATTAGACAGACAGAGAGAGAGTGTTGTGATAATATAACAATGTTACATATGTATCATATATATGACAAAATAATATATACGGTAGGCCTACATCTGTTCCCCACAATCATATAATGCCAAGCACAAATATTAAATTTTTCGTTGTTTGTATTACCGTAAGAAATTTACTGAACGCCTGCAAATAATACGCTATAAAATGCTTGCAATCAAACTCTCAAGCAATTTCAATGTCACATGCAATTATAAAAAGGTATATTGTAGACCACAATGTCGCCAAGCTTCGTTGTTGCTTATATTATCGTGAAAAATTTACCGTATACCCTGGTTATCGTGAGAAATTTACCGAACGCCTGCAAATAATACGCTATAAAATGCTTGCAATCAAACTCTCAAGCAATTTCAATGTCACATGCAATTATAAATGTATATATAGGTAGAGAGACAGACAGAGAGAGAGAGGTCAAGAACATCTGCTAGGTGTGATTTTTCCCTGGGAGGGAAGAGAAGATTAGTTAGGGGCGTGCCCTGGCCTACATCAGAGAAAGAGAGTACCAAGGAGTACAAAGGTGTAGAAACAAAGAGAGTGAGACAGAGAGAGAGAGAGAGAGTGTCGTGATAATATAACAATGTTACATATGTATCATATATTATGATAAAATAATATATACGGTAGGCCTACATCTGTTCCCCACAATCATATAATGCCAAGCAACAAAATTCAATCTTTCGTTGTTTGTATTACCGTAAGGAATGTACTGAACGCCTGCAAATAATACGCTATAAAATGCTTGCAATCAAACTTTCAAGCAATTACAAGGTCACATGCAATTATAAAAAGGTATATTGTAGACCACAATCTTCGCCAAGCTTCGTTGTTGCTTATATTATCGTGAGAAATGTACCGTATACCCTGGTTATCGTGAGAAATTTACCGAACGCCTGCAAATAATACGCTATAAAATGCAAAGGACATTTCTTGTAGAGTGCAATTTTGAGGACGTAATGTGCTCTGAGAGAGAGCGGAGCGGTGATAGAGCATAATGTACCTCCTGACCGCTCGTCACAGCCGCCGTGGACCTACTACAGGGAATTATATAAGGAAATTACCGTAGTTTAGGGTTTTGCACTCGTGTTGCACGATCGTTGAAAGACAACCAATGATCGTAGAAGGATGGTTCGGGTGTCATTGGAAAGCTCAATTTACGCCCTTTCAGGGATACATACTTGTATTACGCTCTGGGTCTTGTTTATGCATGAAAAAGAGCACGAAACAACCCCATTTAGGGTAAAAAAAAAAACCCGCTGGGCGGCACAGGGAAATATACTCCACCACCCGCTCGTAAGGTGATAAAATGCTTGCAATCAAACTTTCAAGCAATTATAAAATATAAATTGTACTTACCAACACCCACACCAGTATGTTCTTCGTCAGGAACGTCTTCAATATGGTCAACGGTCTGTCCAACATCAACCTCAACATCAACCCCACGCAAATTATGCTTGGGATGAAAGCCTATGATCGGGTTATTTTCGTCTTCCGAGTCATCCACACTACCAAAACTCTCACCCAGACATTCGACGGTTTCATCCAACAGCTTATTAGAAAGTTCTGAAGAGTTCAGCATGATATCTAGTTCCTGGGTGGTAAGCCGGGCGTGGTTAGTAGGGTGGCGCGACGCACTAGGGATGGCGGCCACCGAATCGAACACGGGCAAATCTTGACCTTCCATTATGGCTGCTTGAGGGTCACTGAGTCACGGTCACGCAGTGGGGATATGTGGGTGGGCCCTTGTAGTATACCGCCTGACCACCAGGTTCCGCTTTCCACCTAAATTAGGGTGGGAATACACCCACGGACTTAAGTCCGACCCCGCCATTTAGTCCAATTATCTCGTACCGGACTTAAGTCCGACCCCGCTAATAAAGGGTTAAAGTAATTTAAGAATAGACAGTTTTCAATGCTGCGGCTAAACTATTCGACCCATTTATATTTTTTTGGTATCAAAACGTTCGGAATCGCGAGCCTCACCCAACTACGCAAGCATGGCTTTGATCATCGGCGTAGTTTTTAAGATGTGGAATTCGAGGTTTTTTCAAGATTGCCGGAAAAAAACCGACGTGCAAAAGCAAAACCTTCTCCATAAAATTTGCGGAGCATTAGTAGGGGAGTGCGTATGCCAAAGCCCAGTCGTTTCCTGTGAGTGGGAGAGACGGTATTTAGGCGTCCAGTTTTTCGGGAAATCGGCTGCCACGGACCTGTTTGGCCGCCATGCCGGATGTTTAGCATATCAAAAGTTGCCCAATACAAAAACGCACCTCATGTGAAAGTGTGATCCCGATCCAAAAAGCGGTTCTGGAGTTATTGCGTCGAAACCGGCGGGTAAGAAGAATTTGGATGAAATCCCAGGTTTAATGATTACAATAGGGGTTCCCCGTAGGGGAATAATACCCCTAATAATAATACCCCTAATAATAATAATATTAATAAAAATAAAAGGACATCAATTAGGCTACACCTTCAATTTAACATAATTGCAAGATAAACACCAATATGTCCATACAAAAAAAGTAACTTTTACTAAGATATCGTATGCAAAAGAATACAGAGGCAATATAATGTATTCTAAAACGCAAAGTACGGTTAAATTTGATGACAATTACAAGGAAAGGTAGGTAACGTAACAATCTCCTCAACAACTGTAACGAATGCAGGAAACTGTATATATATTTTCTTGGTCCTATGTATCGCCTGTATGTCTTTCCGGAAACTTGCTGCGACAGATAGAGATAGAATGTCACCCTCTAAAGTGAGAGCCATATAGGGCCTACTATTTATTGCAGTCTAGTGCCCGATGCCAAGACAAGCTAAACCCGAAATGTCTACATAAACAAACAAAAATAATAAAATATAATATAATACAAATATCTGGCATATTATGCAAAACTGAGTCGCACACACATACACACACATACAAGACACACAGCCCGTAGCCTAGTAGGTAGAGCTCTCGTCTCACACACGAGGGGTTGGGGGTTCAATCCCCGGCCGGGCGGAGATAAATTGGGCTTGTCTCCTTTCATGTGTTAGCCTCAGTTCACCTAGCTGTAAATAGGTACCTGGAATAAGTGGACGACGTTGTGACGTCCAATCTGGGGTTGGCAAAAATGGTACAAGGCGAGATGGGTATCATATGGTTCACCTAAGCTGATGGCTACCTAAGCCTTCGGGCGAGACGGTACCGTCTATAGTGAGAATGGTACCATACAGATCCACCCTAAGCCTTCGTTTCCGATGTCGCCAATTGGCTAAAAATACAGACTACACACACATCCACAGCCATTCCAACGATACATATAACACCTACACATATAGGAGGCGGGAAATAACGAGCATGCTCACTCCCGCAATACAACTAGAGTAAGTACAACTAGAGTAAGTACACACACATACACACGCACACATAAACAAAACCACAAGAATAACACAAATGGTGATATGAGGGGAGAGGCGAGGAAAAGTACTTTAACAATCATCAGCAAATATAATAGAGACGATATGCTACTCTATAAATAGTATGTGTCCCTAAGATATGCTAGTATGTCAGCCCCCAAGCTAAAACTTAATTCCTTTAAATCGTAGCCATATTTTGTTTTTCTTAAGTCTTTTTGCATATTCCAATAAAAAATAATCCCTAGGTATCTTAATAAAATATACTGCTGATAATATGATAATATATTAAGGAGAGAGAGAGAGAGAGAGAGAGAGAGAGAGAGAGAGAGACTAATAATCTACTCAGCAAAAAATACTGGATGCGAGATACTGGTCAGGTCAGGTGAAGGTAATGAGGGATAAGCCTTTACAACGGCACCTCGTAGCTACTTTCTACAGTTCTTGTTTTCTGAAGAGCTTAGAGTGGGGAACAGGGGGGTTGGAGAGAGAGGAAGCTGTTGGAGTGGCTTTTTTTATTTGTGTTATTAGTCTGTATACGTCGTCAAGGTGTCCCCCGACGGGGTGCGAGCATGTGAAACACCCTAGGACGTACTACCACACCCACTATAGGTCCTCCTTGGCTGGGTTCGAAACCAAGTCGAGCAGAATCACACATGGACGTGCTCTCCTCTCGACCACAGCGAGTGGATAATGTATTTGACTCTCTTTTACCTTGGATTTACATTTCGCTAGTCAGTCTTTCCGTTCAATAGTTTTGGCAATTCTGGTGTGAGCCAAGATAAAATTTCAAGCTATTAAATTTTAGCCATATGTATTTTCTTTAGTCTACTTGCTGATGATCAATAACATATGCACACACATATCGTCAGAAAAAAGCTGCCGGAAGTATTATGAAGAAAGGAAGAAACATACGGGTGAGGTGCCAAGGAAAGATAGCCTAACAATAAACTCAACAAACTATAGTATAACAGATGTGAAATATACTACTACAGTATATTCCCTTTATCCCTTGAACTAACTTTCGTTCGTTTGTCTATCCATCCATTAGTTTAGCCTCCGCACGAAAACAGTACAAATGTTTGCAAATTATTCTTTGTTGTTTTGCTCATATATATATATACAGTATATACATCTTAGGAAGGCTCTGTTGGAAGCATATAGGTAAAAGCTCTCAATTAACCTTCTGACTTTCATTTATCCTTCCTAATATGAATAAACTCGTTCTATAACAGCGAGGGAGCGAAACAGAAATGCGTAATCTGATCCTGAAAGGGTTATTTTTGACCGTGAACATCGCCGTGCCGTTGGTGCTTAGGCTCGTCTTCTTAAGGCAAGATTTGTATTGATTTGTATTTATTTGTTCATTTATATATTTATTTATTAATTATTTAAGTTTCCTCCCAAAACTTCCATCAAGCTATACAAAATACCCCCAAGACCTTCCTCCCACCCGTCACCCTTTCAAAATACATTTGTACATTTTTCGGTAGAAAAATGTCCCGGCAAGGCCAATCCTTTATCGATCACCACTTAAAAACCGACACCTAGATGACACAAAAGTTTTATAATCACCAAACTAATGGGGCTAAACACGAGGGAGAATGGGGTTCAGGAAAACAAACAAATATCTCAATATTTCACAGCTTCCACCACCCTTCAGACCTGCTCGATTAAGGGAGTCCACCTCGCTTTTTTTCTCTTTTTCTCCCCCTTTCTTTGGCTTGTATCCATTCGGCCCCATTCAGCCTACTGTTTTAAGACGTTTACCCCCATCCAGGTGTTAATATTTTCCTGGCGAGCGGGAGCGAGCCAGCATATACATATTATATTTGTTTACAGCAAGGTACATTTTTCCATTTTTCGATAGAAAAATGTCTCCGGCGAAGCCGGATATCTCCATACAATGCTGGCTCGCTATCGCTCGCCAGAAGGAAATCGACACCTGGATGGGGATAAACGTCTTAAAACAGTTGGCTGAATGTGGCCGAATGAATACAAGCCAGAGAAAGAGAGAAAAGGAGAGAAAGATAATAAAAACACAGGTGACCCCCCTTAACCCTAACAGGTGACCCCCCTTAACCCTATGTAGATTATGGCGCATTTTATTGGACGATTACTATACGATTTTATACAGCTTAGGAAGGATCTGTGGGAATGCTGAGGGCAAAGACTCTCTCAACCTACCCTCTGATGTCCATATCCCCTTCCTAATCTGAATATAATCGTCTGATGATATATATAAAAAAAAAAAAAAAATGCATCATGGGATTTTTTACTTGTCAACTAGATATAGTGGCATCCAAATACTTACGGAATAATACTGTACAATTTTCTATAAGTGTTATACCGTCCATTATACAAAAAATGTGAGTCACGTTTAAGTTTTTGTTTTGTTTTTAGTTTCATCAAGCTTTAAATAAATACCCCCAGGACCCCCCTTCGTCGATATATACTTGTACATTTTTCGGTAGAAAAGTGTCCCTGCCAAAGGCCGGATCAAGATTATTGTCAAGTTCGTTGGCGCTACCTTTAGTTAGTTTGATAAAATAGGATTTCAGAGGCTATCAACCCTTCTGGATTAAGCCAGCACACTGGAGGTCAAGAATAGCGTCAAGACTGGAGCCACTTTTCGAGAACCCCAGTCCCTTTATGCCTCTTTACTATACTGATTACTGGATATCAATAATAAGGGGGCAGTGTTTGGTTTTTGGGCTTTATATTTAGTTATGTTATATTTTATTTTAGTTTTAGTGTCCTCGCTAGACCTCCATCAAGCTTAGAAAAACACCCCCTAGATCATCTTTCAAGATAAATGTCTACGTTTTCGGTAGAAAAATATCTCGGCCGAAGGCCGCTCCCTTCTAAAATTAGAGGCTCGTTATCGCTTGACAGGAAAAAATCGACACCTAAAGGACACAAAAGGTCTTAATATTGAAACAAAAATGAGGCGAAATGTCTCAAAATCGCCAAACTAATGGAACGAATGTCTTAAAACCTCAAAACTAATACGCTAAACATGAGGGAGAAAGGGGTCTATAAAAAGCGAGTACTAACCCCTTAACTATTTCAGTAGCGGTGCCGTGTGTTAAAAAAAAGGCCTTCAGTAATTAACAGGCTATCTAACTTATACCTCTTTACTACCACAGACCCTTCTTTAAACTGCACAAAATTTTCTAAGTAAATCTAGAATAAAATGAAAAGGACGTCGCCGGGACAGAAAGGGTTATCTGTATTGTCATTCTTCTTCATGTTATGTGTGCCCCTCACTGGCACACTTTAGGTGTTATAGCTATTATGGTTCTTATGTCAGTCTCACTTTTACCAGAATATAATACTGCAATAATAATAATAATAATAATAATAATATTAATAATAATAATAATATTACTATTAATAGTAATAATAATAATTATAAAAATAATATAAAAATAATAAAAATATTAATTTATTTGGGGGGGGGGGGGGGGAGTTGTCTGGGAGATAGTCTAACAATGTACTCAGCCAATATAAAGGATGTGATATGGTAGTGAATATATCCCTATTTTTCCTAGACCTAACTTTCCTCTGTCTGTTTTTCCGGGCCTTTCACTCGACCTGCCTATAGCGTTGCCAGACAAAAACAACACAATGGGCCACAACCAATGACAAAAATACACGCAATTCAAACAACAACAACAACAACATCCACAACCACAACCACAACCACAATAACCACCACAACAACACCACCACCACCACCAACAACACCACCATCACCACCAACATCAACAACACCACCACCAACAATAACACCACCACCACCACCCCCACCACCAACAACAACACCAACCACAATGGTGATGAGCTGGTTTATCAGAGTGAGAACTGAGCGATCTCTGCCATACCCATAGCTTACTCTGACTGTTCCTTTTACTTATATATTTTCTAGATCTCAAGTGATCTCTCTTCCGTGGATTAACCTCCCAATCTACCAGATTGGAAGCCAAAGCGTCACATTTTTCCTTTGCCCCTCAACTTTCTCTTCATAATTGCTGAGAGGCACAGGGCCCTGGGTGGGGCTTTGGTTTCCCGGGCGTTTCCGCACCCTCCTCAGCTCCCCGCCATGGAGTGGCTTCGGTCACCCAGGCTTTATTGTGGTCGGCAGGGAGGGTTCTGTGGGGGCGCTCGGTTATGGCCTTGGCCTTGCTCGGGGACTTGGGCCTGTTCGGCCAGGCAGCTTGGGCAACAACAACAACAACAACAACAACAATAACAACAACAACAACCAAAACAATAACAATCACAACAACAACAACACACCGACATGTCAAAAGGGTTATATACTGTGTTCCACTAGGCAGTGTCCTTGGGCCTTTTCTTTTTATTATTTTTACTGCTGACCTGTGTTCCGAGCTTGAAAATAAACTAATCTCCTATGCTGATGATACAACTTTATATGCGTCAATTGCATCACCAATAGATCGACACGTAATTGCTACTCCTCTAAGTAGGGATTTAGCCAAAATTACATCATGGTGTGAACTTTGGGGCATGAAACTTAATGCTAGTAAAACACACTCCATTATCATCAGCAGATCTCGTACCTTGGATCCTCCCCATCCTTATCTACAAGTTTCTGGCGAGCAAATTGAGAATGTGGATACTCTGCGTTTGTTAGGAGTTACTCTTGATCCCAAACTTACTTTTGAAAAGCATATTCGTTCTTTCTCCTCTTCCATTTCCCAAAAAATTGGTCTGCTTCGCAAGGTTTATAAAACATTTGCTTGTGACGCCACAGTTATCAAGTCTTTTTATGCTTTTATTTTGCCACATTTCGAGTACTGCTCACCTGTCTGGTTGTCAGCAGCTGACTGCCATCTCAAGTTGCTTGACAGGTCGCTAAATTCCATCAGTTTTATTCTACCTCATTTGTCTCTTGATCTGTGTCATCGACGTAAAGTTGGTGCCCTTAGTCATTTATTTGAAGTTTTTAACAACCCTCAGCATCCCTTACATGGGGTTCTGCCTGCAGGGCCCTATGTCCGGGCTCGTGCAACTAGATTCACAAGCAATCTTAATGATCTTGCCATGAGCCGTGTTAATTTTTCTACTACACAGTTTTCACGGTGTTTTGTGCCGGCCATGGTTGACTTGTGGAATAAGTTGCCAAATGAGCTAGTCAATTCAGCTAATATCTCCATTTTTAAGTCTAGAGTTAATGCTTTTTTGAAGCATTAATTCTAATTTTTAAACTTATTTTATTCTAATTAATTGTATTATATTAATGCTTGATATCCTCCACTTCATAATATGTTATCTATTTTTAATATGTGTATATGTACAGTACAGTATACAGTATATGTTTTTATTTTTTCCTAAGTTGCCGTAGTCTCTCTCCAGTGCCTCCGGGTGTTTTGTGTGGATTGATCTTGATGGTGTTTCTGCACCCTGGTTGGAGACTTCGGCATCTCATATAATAATAATAATAATAATATATAATATATATATATATATATATATATTGAGAATATATCACAAATACACGTGAGCCACTAAATGTTTCTAGTCTCTCAGTGGGGATCGAACCATCAACCATCAGAACGATAGCCGACGCTTAATCAATTACACCACGGCAGTCTAGACTGCCGTGGTGTAATTGATTAAGCGTCGGCTATCGTTCTGATGGTCGATGGTTCGATCCCCACTGAGAGACTAGAAACATATATATATATATATATATATATATATATATATATATATATATATATATATACTGTGTATAACTGTATATATAATTATACACATATATACTGTACATATATATATATATATATATATATATATATATATATATATATTTATATACGGGGTGTCCCAGGAGGAAAGGGCATAACTTTGCGAAATGATAGAACAAAGTATTCTAAGCCTAAAATCTTCCATAAGAAATATTCCAAATCTCGACCAGTATCGAGATATTGCATGTTGAAAATGGTATTTTCATCAGTAATTCCCCATAAGGCTGGCCTAGCTGTCCTACTGCCTACCACACCTCCATCTTTCTGCACTAATTTTACGATAATATTATAAAGATACTATAATTCTGTAAGTTGCAAAATGATTATAGACATATTAGCTCACTTTGGACCAGTTAGAAATGATTTGACATGGGAGAGTACATTACAGTGATGCGGGGGAGGACACTAACTTAAACCTTCAATATCTTTATAACGGTTGAGATTTGGACTTTTTGTTATTGAAATTTTATGCTTAGAATATCTTGTTTTATAATTTCCCAAAGTTATGCCCTTTCCTCCTGGGACACCCTGTATATATATATATATATATATATATATATATATATAGTTATATATATTTGCAATATAATTTCCGAAGCGTCAACAGAGTGAACTAAACTTCTATTAAGGCGTGCACAAAAATCACAGAAATACATTAATAATGAAATAAGTTCATTAATATAAAATAAATTAATATACGGAATTATTTGTGAGATAGCAAGGAGAGATAATCCAACCATCTGATCAGCCAATATAACAGAAGCAATATGGTATATATTGTATACAGTATAAATTCCATTTCCCTAGTATTACGTTCGTTGGCCTATATTTGCATGCATTAGTTTTGGCAATTTATATAATACTATGATAGATACCAAGTAAAAAGGACCTCTTAGTAATCATTAGCATTTTTATTCTAGTCCCTTTGCCGATGAAAATACGCCAGTGTCCAGACATTTTTCAACAAAAATATACTGCTGTACTGCATACTATGCTAAAATATGGTATGCTAGAAATATGTAAATATATAGATAAATACGTAAATCTCCATCTATTGCCAGACGTGATTATCCCCGAAGGGGTGGACATGAATGAAACGCCTCCATGAACCTCTGTCAGCTGGCGCTCCTCCTCCCACACAACACCACTGTCACTCATATACCTCTCAACTCCATCCTTCAATGACAAAGGAGTACAAAGCAAATCAAGCAACAACAGATCTAGTGACCCTTCTAGGTTGCTTGTCCTCCAAAACACTGAGGATCAAGTGTCCAAACAGTGGTTTAGAGTGGGTAAGGGAACATTGGAAAGGGAATTACTGCCCTGGAACTAATGTCCGTGGCAGGATTAGGAAGTTAGTAGGGGACAGATGGGTTAGTAACTGAGGGGGGGATAAAATAAAGTTATTCATTTACAAACGCAGTCAGTCGCGGGTTTGATGCGAGATATTTGCCTAGGCGGAGTTTAAATGAATCAACAGTGATGCAGTCTATAACGTTTCGGGGAAGCCCATTCCACAAGTTGACAACTCGATTGAAGAAGAAATTCTTAGATTCGTGTGAGTTAAAAGATTTACAAATAATTTTGCAACCGTTTCCCCGCGTGTAATTAGATTGGTCGATAGTGAAGTACTTACTACAGTTCATATTGTCGATGCCTTTGATGATTTTGAACACTTGAATTAAGTCACCTCTTAAAACCGAATTCGCTACCCACACAAAGTTTACCGTCTACAGTCTATAGGCTTCCACGCATCCCCCAGTTTTGCTTAATAACATAATCTCTTTATTATTCAGATCTATAATTTTTTTTTTATTTAACTCTCTCAAAACAGTTCGAGTCCCTACGAATTCCAGCAATTATTTAGCCAACCTACCTATACATACCTACCCTACCAAATAATAATGATAAATTCAAATTTATTTTTGGTGAATGACAGAGTATTGGCTAAGGTTTTTAACAATTCCTCCCTTTGCCAAATGCTTAGTTTAATAACAATGATATGGACCTTTAAAGTTTTGGCAATTGCCCGTGTGACTCATATGTTAACCCTCCTAAAGTGTTACCACGAAATACCGCTAGATCCTTTCTCAAAAGTCGCTAGCATGTTGCTACATAGCCAAACAATGTTAGGATAATGCTGCAATTTCTAAAGAGTTTTGGTTTGTTTGTTTTGCAAATTTTACAATGTAGTATGACTAGAATGTCTGAAATTTTCAAATTATCCCTAGTAAATGTCTCTAGATATAAAAGAAATGGCTGCTAGATTGTAGTAAATACCTCTACATTTAGCGGTAATATGTAGCTTTACAACTGGCAACACTGCAACCACCACCTCCCTCCCACCCTCCCAGTATGTCTCCACAAAATTCCGCTAGATCCTTTCTCAAAAGTCGCTAGCATGTTGCTACATAGTCAAACAATGTTAGAATAATGCTGCAATTTCTAAAGAGTTTTGGTTTGTTTGTTTTGCAAATTTTACAATGTAATATGACTAGAATGTCTGAAATTTTCAAATTATCCCTAGTAAATGTCTCAAGATATGAAATAATGGCTGCTAAATTGAAGTAAATAGCTCTACATCTAGCGGTAATATGTAGCGATACAACTGGCAACACTGCCTAAGTGTTACCCCAAAATTCCGCTAGATCCTTTCTCAAAAGTCGCTAGCATGTTGCTACATAGTCAAACAATGGTAGAATAATGCTGCAATTTCTAAAGAGTTTTGATTTGTTTGTTTTGCAAATTTTACAATGTAATATTACTAGAATGTCTGAGATTTTCAAATTATCCCGAGTAAATGTCTCTAGATATGAAAAAATGGGTACTAAACTGAAGTAAATATAGCTCTACATCTAGCGATAATATGTAGCGCTACAACTGGCAACACTGCCTACAACCACCTCTCATTGCCAATGATTATGCTCTGAGGTTTGTATTTGCTTATCTTATCCTGTGTATAAATGTAACCCTTACACATGTTTCTATTAAATAATGACATTAAACAGGATTCATGATTTAAATACAAGGCTAAATATTTATCGGAAGTGGAAGTACGTATTTACCTTCAGAAAGCTGAAATATAATGTTTACACATATGGGATAGGGAGGAGGGAGGGAGGTATAAGAGGTGGACCGATGGAAGGGAACAGAACCCCGATATACGAGATACATAACTTCATATGCGCGTATTGATCACTTTCATGCTATTATGTATGCATACATAAGTAGCAGGACACACATGTCAAGAGTGAACACCAATAACTTAATCCATACACAGTAAAAAAGACGGAAATAATATCGTACATACGAAGTGATGGAATGGGTATGGGGGGGAGTGTGTATGACAGTTCGTCGCTAGATAAGGGGTCTGTGTGCTTGTGTGATGGTCTTGTACAAAGGAGTACAAAGGAGTACAAAGGAAATCAAGCAACAACAGATCCAGTGACCCTTCTAGGTTGCTTGTCCTCCAAAACACTGAGGATCAAGTGTCCAAACAGTGGTTTAGAGTGGGTAAGGGAACATTGGAAAGGGAATTACTGCCCTGGAACTAATGTCCGTGGCAGGATTAGGAAGTTAGTAGGGGACAGATGGGTTAGTAACTGAGGGGGGGATAAAATAAAGTTATTCATTTACAAACGCAGTCAGTCGCGGGTTTGATGCGAGATATTTGTCTAGGCGGAGTTTAAATGAATCAACGGTGATGCAGTCTATAACGTTTCGGGGAAGCCCATTCCACAAGTTGACAACTCGATTGAAGAAGAAGAAATTCTTAGATTCGTGCGAGTTAAAAGATTTACCAATAATTTTGCAACCGTTTCCCCGCGTGTAATTAGATTGGTCGATAGTGAAGTACTTACTACAGTTCATATTGTCGATGCCTTTGATGATTTTGAACACTTGAATTAAGTCGCCTCTTAATCTGCGCTGGGTTAAAGGAAATAGATTTAATTCTCTAAGACGCTCTTCGTATGGTTTGTTCTTTAGGCTAGGTATCATTTTGGTAACTCTACGTTGAACTCGTTCTAGCTTGTTTATATCTTTTTGGTAATAAGGGCACCAGGATTGAACGCAGTATTCCAGAAGAGGGCGGACTAAGGAATTGTAAAGGGTTAGGATAACTTCTTTGGATTTATGCTCAAATGACCTGCCTATAAAGCCAATTATTTTGTTTGCCTTCTTAACAACTTCTGAACATTGTTGACTCGGTTTTAGGTTACTCGATATTGTTACTCCCAGATCGGTTTCTCTGTTTACATTCTTAAGCTGAGTGCCATTCATCGAATAGTTTGCTTTCTCATTTAGGTATCCGATATGTAGTACTTTACATTTATCCGCATTGAAACTCATTTGCCAAATTTGGGCCCAACATGACAATTTATCTAGATTGTGTTGCATATCGTCAACTTGTTCTTTCGAGAGTACGCTATTTGCAATTTTTGTATCGTCAGCAAATTTTGAGATTGTACAGGTGAGACCCTCATCTATGTCGTTGATGTAAATTAGAAAGAGAATTGGTCCTAGTACCGATCCCTGGGGTACCCCGCTACTTACATTGGTCCATTTTGATGCCTTACCGTTTATGACTACTCTTTGCTTTCTGTCGCTGAGCCAATTTTCTATCCATTTCAACACACCGTCTTGTATTCCATGCGCTTTTAGTTTTAGCAGTAAACGTTTGTGGGGAACTTTGTCAAAGGCCTTTTGAAAATCAAGGTATATAATATCTACAGCTTTACTCTCATCGTAGAGGTTGAGGATATCGTGGAAGAAGTCTAAGAGGTTTGTTAAACAGGAACGTTTTTTACGAAAGCCGTGTTGAGTATCTTTAAGTATGTTATTTTCCTCTAAGTGATTTACGAGTCTGTCTCGTATGACAGTTTCTAGCATTTTACATACAACTGAGGTTAAGCTAATTGGACGATAGTTACTGGATAGGGATTTGCTGCCTTTTTTGAATATCGGTGTTACGTTGGCTAGCTTCCACTGATCGGGCATAGTTCCAGACTGCAAGGATTTATTGAATAGTAATGTCAGTGGTTTAGAGAGCTCATCCTTAGCTTCCTTTAGAACTCTAGGCGAGATTGTATCAGGTCCAGGCGTTTTATTTACCTTGAGTTTATCTAAACAATTCAATACTTCTCTCTCTGTAACGGTGATATTGCTTAAAACATCTGAATTATCAATCTGAATCGGCGATGGTGTAGGGATATCACTGAGGTCTTCTGTTGTAAAAACTGATGCAAAGAAGGTATTGAGGGCATTACTCATTTGTTCTTCGTCTTTGGTGTATTCTCCATTTTCATCGACTAACGGTCCAACAGTTGAAGTAACTACTTTTTTCTTTCTGATATAACTATAGAATTCTTTCGGGTTTGTTTTACTTTGATTCGCTATATGTAACTCTAAGGTCTTTTTACTTTGCTTAATTAACTTTTTGGCTTTGCGTCGTAGCTCTACAAATTTCAGCCGTTCTTCGTCATTTTGTGAGGATTTTAATCTATCATTAGCAAATTTTTTAGCAAGCAGGCAGTTTGAAATATCTTTATTCCACCATTTGGGCTTATTATTATGGCCTGGACGCCGAGTTTTCGATGGTATGCAGTCTTGCACTGCTTTTAGGTAAGTGGCTTCGAATAACTTCCAAGATGTATTTATGTCGTTATTGTGAATTAAAAAGCTCCAGTCAGTTTCTTTAAACATAGCTCTAAGTTTATGGAAGTTTGCTTTCATACACACATAGCTACACATAGTGTAGCTATGTGTGTGCTTGTTTGAGTGTTGCTTTAGGCTACGCATTAGTTATCTCTCTCTCACAAGACTAAACGAATAGAGGCAGACCCCTTACACACCCAGTCTCTGTCGCTCGTTTGTTTGCACACCAGTACAAATGAGGCAGATCCCTTACAAGATGAACATGGGAATCTGCAGAGAGACAAGTGGCCCACAAAAGGCAGATCCCTTTCACATCCAACCCTTTTCGTCCATATGACTACCGATTTTATCTTGAAATTCTCTATTGTTCTTGATCCCACTATAGCACTAGGTAGCCTATTTCACATATCTACGACTCTGTTACGAGAGGCAGATCCCTTACACAGCCAATCTCTCTGATTTGCACACTGGTACAAAGGAGGCAGATCCTTACACATGCTACCAAGATGAAAATAGGAGTCTGCAGAGAGCCGATTGGCCCACACACGGCAGATTACATTCACACCCAATCCATCTCGTCTTATCAAATTTTATGTTGAAGCTCTATTGTTATTGATCCCACTATAGCACTTGGTAGCCTATTCCACATATCGACAACTCTTTTACCAAGCGAATAGTCGAGGCAGATCCCTTACACTGCCAATCTCTCTCTTTCGCTCTTGTTTGTTTGCACACCGGTACAAATGAGGCAGATCCCTTACACATGCAACCAAGGTGAAAATGGGAGTCTGCAGAGAGCCAAGTGGCCCACATAAGGCAGGTCCCTTTCACACTCAACCCATCTCATAAACGTTACCTGTTATTTACACTACTTACTATACACCCATGTTATCATATACCTGCAACCAAAACACAATTGTAAGAAATAGGAACATAAGAAAATGGGAGTCTGTAGAGAGCCAATTGGCCCACACAAGACAGATCCTTTTCACACCCAACCCATCTCATAAAAACACTCTCTAATTTATCTCTGTCTTCCTTACATTTATGACATCCTAGTCTCTCTCTCTCTCTCACAAATGAGAACATAAGAAAACCGGAGTCTGCAGAGAGTCGATTGGCCCACACATGTCAGATCCCTTTCACACCCAACCCATCCCGCACTCTCTCTCTCTCATATTTATCGCTATCTTCCTTACGTTTACGACATCCTATTCTCTCTCCATACTCCCTCTCTCTCCTTCACAAATGAGAAAATAAAAAAAAGAAAACGGGAGTCTCCAGAGCCGTTTGACCTACGCATGGCAGATCCCTTTCACACCTAACCCTTCTCGTTCTATCTAATATCAAGTTGAAGCTCTATTGTTCTTGATCCCATTATAGCACTCGGTAGCCTATTCCACATATCTACAACTCTGTTACTAAACGGATAGAGGCAGATCCCTTTTACAGCCAATCTCTCCCTCTCTCGCTCTTGTTTGTTTGCACAATCTGCTCCTTCTGTAGTTTTTCCATGCCCGATAAGTTAAATGATCTTTTGATATCTGTGACACAGCATTTGTATCCAACACAATACCCTGCTTGCAAAACCGTCGAACCCCGGACAATGTTGCTTGCAACTTTAATTATTATTATTATTATTATTAATCCTTTGGACATTTATGATTTATCTTTCAATGATATCTGTAGACTGATTGAAGGTGTATTTTGTGATTGATTTTTTAACGACCGAAATTTATTACGGAGATTGTCACATCAGAATTGGTAAAACTAATGAACTGAAAGAACGAAGTTTGATCTAGGACAATATGTAGGCCTACATCACCAGTAAAATGCTGTCTTTGTTATGATATTTGTTGGGCTATCTCTCCTTGCCATCATCCCCATGGTTTGTTTATTTATTTATTTATTTGATTTTATTTTATTTTTGTATGCTTATGTTAGTACTAATATAATACATGCAGTTTCCTATTGCTCTCGTAGTAATTTGCTGAGTAAATTATAAATGTTAACTTTCTTGGCCCATATTTTGCCGCATTGTGTTTGTGTTATTAAGTTGTGTATATGTTTATTTATGAGTGGATTTATTTATTTATATATTTACTTACTGATGTTATCTTTGTGTCCTGTGTTGCATTCTTGCTGGCAGGCTTTATTCTTTCCTGGTATTTTAACATTTCGGGGTTTATCTTGCAATGATATCGTGAGCTTGACTAATCCTAAGTTACTTAACTGACATTTAGACAACTGAATTCAAGTTTTAGTTTGGAGGTTGTCACGTCAAAATTTCTAAAACTAATGTAAAGAAATACAGAGAAGCGAAGCTTAAGTTTAGGGAAATAGGAACTATATATATAATTAATTGAACTGTAATAGCATAATATCGCACCTGTTATATTATTTGATGAGTAGATAGTTATGCTATATTTCTTTGATATCTCATCCACATGTTTTTGTTTTTGTTGTTGTGTGTGTGTGTGTATGTGTGTCTGTGTCTGTGTCTGGGTGTGTGCTTATGTCTTTCATTAATCCCTTTGTAATTGTTTGCACATCGTACTAGCATTTTTGTTCATTCTTTTGACATTTCGGGGATTACCTAGCAATGATGTCGGTACCTGGACTGGAGGTAAATTATTTAATTAAATGTTTGACAGCTGACGTTCTAGTTCGGAAGCTGTTATACAAAATGGCCAAAACTAATTTATAGAAGGAATGACAAGTGTCGTTGGCTTTTCTTCTACTTGTTTTTCTTCTTTTCCATATATTACCAACCATCATTTTCTGGTGATGTGTTGGGTATATATTGTATTGGTATCCGCAACTGGGCAAATCTACCTAATGGAAAATAATTGTTAAAAATTAAAAGGATAAAGTTTTTAAGTGGCTTTCACACATTCACGAGTACGGCCACAAGTCCGGAAAATTGGGAATTCATCGTGTTGACGGTATGAAATGGCCTTGAGTATGCATTACCTATCATTTACTACAAGTGTTGAAGACCGACCTACTAATCTACTACGAGTTATGACGAGTCGCCACACAAATTTAATATTATAAAATATAACGCCAAATCCGGTGTACACATTGCCACGACCAATCTACGAGTAGCTGTCGTCATCCCCAAATTATGAGTAGTTACAACTCTGGGGGAGGCTCTCGTCACAGACAGTTTTGCCTTTTGTTTCCCTCATCCACATAGAATTTGTTTTTGTTACATGAATTTCCACAGTTGAATCCCCTGGGTGGCCTTCCGAATATATATATAGGTGCGGATGGAACACGTGGGTACTTGATGCACTTGCGTGGCTACTCGGTGGACTTGCATGGCTATGCTTGTACACTCGTGATACTCATGGCCACTCTTTCCATACTAGTGGTACACTTGTAGGACACTCTAGTCAACTTGTACCTATTATTTGCGGATACTCTTGTACACACATGGCTAGGTCGTGGCATAGGAGATTGCGCACGCTTTCCAACACAGTGTGTCATGACCATGTGTGCTCATTCTTGACCACTCTTGGCAAACTTTTTCCAAACTCGTGGATACTCTTCATGGTCATGACACATACAGAGTCACCACGAGTAGCAAGAAATATCTTCTAATAACTACTAATAGCACGTATGAGCTACTAGTTGCTATGCCCCGAAAAGGTTTTGATGATATTTCATACATGTTGTTGTTGTTGTTCCCCAGGCTGCCTGGCCGAACAGCCCCAAGGTCCCAAGCAAGGCCAAGGCCATAACCGAGCGCCCCCACAGAACCCTCCCTGCCTACCTGCCTGGGTGACCGAAGCCACTCCATGGCGGGAAGCTTAGGAGGGTGTGGAAATGCCCAGGAAACCAAAGCCCTACCCAGGGCCCTGTACCCCTAAGCAATTATGAAGAGAAAGCTGAGGGGCAAAGGAAAAATGGGACGTTTTGGCTTCCAATCTGCCAACTTCTAGGTTGGCAGATTAGGAGGTCAATCCACGGAAGAAACGCCGTCACTTGAGATCTAGAAAATATATAAGAAAAAGAACAGTCATAGTAAGCTATGGGTATGGCAGAGATCGCTCAGTTCTCACTCTGATAGTTTCATACATGTTGAAAGTGTTCCTGTATTTTGGCAAGCCTCACAGAGTTCCCTCGACCGTACCATGACAATGCCGATCTCGGTACTACTTATGCCTAGTCCTTCACTCACCGCTACTCGAGATTTGTCTCGTGAATGTGTGAAAGCCCCTTAGCTCGTTTATAACACCAAAATTGTCAAAGCTAAGGAACAGAAAGACAGACAAACGAGAATTAGATCTAGAGAAGAGACTTGGCCTTGCCACTTTATTTATTCATTTATTCAGTACCATATCCCCTCCGTTATATTTCCAGAGTAGACTGTTAGGCTATCTATCTCGGCCATCTCACCCCATTTGGTCGCCAGCTATACGTCTCTCTCTGAAGCCAGTGTTACACAAGAGCTTTTTCCGGCAATTTTCGATGACCAAGCTTTTTCTCGTAATATTTTGAGGCTTTTTCACATTGGAATCGGAAACTAGACTGAAGGTAGATTATGGTAGGTGGCTGAGTTCTGATAATCTTAATTAATTAATTTCACTCCCAAATTAAATTTATGAATACATGTTATTGCCCGTAAAAAAAAAGGGAAAAAACCTTGTGTGACACCCGCCTTAATCAATATGCCTCTTTTGTTGTTTTTGTTTGTTTCGTATATTACTAGGATTTTTATTTTCTGGCAACAATTCAGCGATACTGAAAGTAATTTATTGTGCGTGGCTCTTTTTTTATTTATATTATTAATTATTATTATTATTATTATTATTATTATTATTATTATTATTATCATTATTATTATTATTATTATTATTATTATTATTATTATTAATATTATTATTATTATTATTATTATTATTATTATTATTGTTATTATATTGTTTTGTTGTTTTATCTCAAACATCCATTTTGAATCTGAATGTCCATATTATCGCTATTCCACCAGATCCATTAATCTACCCCTGAGGTAATTTTGAAGTTGACATCAAGGCCAAGAAAGAGCTAGCTTCTTATGAAGCAAGATATATTGTTTTATAAATTATTGATTGTTCCCTTAGCACTTTACCTGTTGGTAGCTTGGTGGTCTATACCGATGGCTCTCTTCAGAACTCAGGGCAGGCAGGTTGTATTTTTTCTAGTTTCAATGGAGATGTAGCCTATGACACTCTCAGGCTGCACCAGTGGGCAAATTGAAGTTGAACTCAGTGTGAGCTTGTAGCCATCCTAATGTCCATTGCCTATCTAAGAGTCACTTCAAGTGGCCTCATAGTATGTGAGTCAAAAAATGCCTTAATGTCTTTACATATCTAGATAAATGAATGTAATTGCATTATAAATGCTATGAATCAGGGTTTCATCCATGCTAAAACACAAGGGTACACAATACGCTTCCTCTGGATAACTTCCCATAAAGGATTAAAAAAGAAAAAAAGAAAACAAAAACATGAAGGGGAAGCAGATCAACTAGCTAACCAAGCTTGTTTTATTTCATAAATGTAGGTCAACTTTGGTCTGTCTATGACAATATTTAAAGCAATCTTTAAGAAGGACAATCCAGAGGAATTAATGTTGTCTAGGAATTCAGAAAGACCTGAAAGCATTACTATTATGCATTATGACTTGTTCTGTGACAAACCTATGAAGTATGGCAAATACAAAACAAACACAATGCAGTGTGATATGGTTACGGCCAGAATAAAACTGGGGTACCGGTATCTTCGGCAGGTTTTTTCCAGTCTGCTGTGCTGATTATACCAAGTGCCAGGTCTGCGTGGAAAAGAGTACAAAGGAAATAAAGCAACAACAGGTCTAGTGACCCCTCTAGGCTGCTTGTCTTCTAAAACACTGAGGATCAAGTGTCCAAACAGTGGTTTAGAGTGGGTAAGGGAAAATTGGAAGGGGAACTACTGCCCTGGAGCTAATGTCCATGACAGGATTAGGATGTTAGTAGGAGACAGATGGGTTAGTACCATAACACAGTTAAAAGTGATCTTTCGTATATCTGTGATAAAGAGAGTAACGTCTTGGTAATTATATATACGCAATAATCCTTGATGAATCTAAGGGGGGATTGAAATAAAGCTTGTGGTAAACTATCAATGGAAGTTAAATATTACTAAGCTATAATGAATCAAATAAAATCAATCTAAATGAATACTCTATATCTAAATTGAATTCAATCTGAAACAAGCTAATTTATATCCAAAGGTCTCACATAATAAATGTATATAATTATAGGGTAAGGTTATAAGGGTTAATATTAGCCAGGAATTAACTCACCAATAGTTCCACGTGGCAATGAGGCAAGGGAGAACGTTTTACCCAATATGGCGGTGGACAATGGGGAACGAGACTTCGGTCCCAAGACACGAGTCAAGTTAAAGAAAGAATAAATGATTACATGGGAATGGACATGATTATTATAATTTATGCTTATCTATCAGTCAGTCATGATGTCGATGAGAGCGTCGTGATGGTGTAGTTGTGTGTATTGCTGTATGTGTATTGTGATTAGAGGCACAAAAGCACGATTAACTGAGGGCGGAAAATTAGATGTTAACTGGTTGGTGTTCGTGAAGGCTCTGACGTACCTCAAAAGCACACCTTGCTGCCTTGGCAAACCGCCAGGAGCCCAAATTATCGTACCGCATTTAGGTAGCTCTATACGATAAATTATATTAATATATACGATAAATTCATATATACTACATAAGACCATGGCAATATTGCTTAATAGCATATTAGGCCTTTTATAACTTAACTTATTTACAATCTTATAATATACGATCTACTCGTCCTACGTCGTTCTGTAGGAGAGATTATGACGTCACAGAGACATAAGAGATCACAAAAGAGTCATATTCTATCGTATTTATACGATAAAGCTATTAATTTACAAACACAGGCAGTTGCGGCTTTGAGGCAAGATATTTGTCTACGCGAAGTTTAAAAGAATCGACGGTGCAGCAGTCTATAACGTCTTGAGGAAGCCCATTCCACAAGTTGACAACTTAATTTAAGAAGACATTTTGAGAATCGTGTAAGTTAAAAGATTTACCAATAATTTGTCAACCCTTTCCCCGCGTCTAATTAGATTGGTTGATAGTGAAGTACTTACTACAGTTCATATTGTCTATGTCTTTGATGATTTTGAACACTTGAATTAAGTCGCCTCTTAATCTGCGCTGGGTTAAAGGAAATAGATGTAATTCTCGAAGACGCTCCTCGTATCGTTTGTTCTTTAAGTATAATTTTGGTAACTCTACGTTGAACTAGTTCTAGCTTGTCTATGTCTTTTTGGTAATAAGGGCACCAGGATTGAACGCAGTATTCCAAAAGAGGACGGACTAAGGAATTGTAAAGGGTTAGCATAACTTCTTTGGATTTATGCTCAAATGACCTGCCTATAAAGCCAATTATTTTGTTGCCTTCTTAACAACTTCTGAACATTGTTGACTCGGTTTTAGGCTACTCGATATTGTTACTCCCAAATCAGTTTCTCTGTCTACACTCTTAAGCTGAGTGCCATTCATCGATTAGTGTGCTTTCTCATTTTGTTATCTGATATGTAGCACTTTAAATTCATCCGCATTGAAACTCATTTGCCAAATTTGGGCCCAACATGACAACTTATCTAGATTGTGTTGCATATCGTCAACTTGTTGTTTTGAGAGTACGCTAATTGCAATTTATATATCATCAGAACATTTCGAGAGTGTACAGGTGAGACCCTCATCTATGTCTTTGATGTAAATTAGAAAGATAATTGGTCCTAGTACCGATCCCTGGGGTACACCGCTACTTACATTGTTCCATTTAGATGCCTTACCATTTATGACTACTTTTTGTTTTCTGTCGCCGAGCCAATTTTCTATCCATTTCACCGACACTCTGGAACATTATAATTATCTTGGATTGTAGTTACATACAGGATTTTAGACCACTGGGAATGACGTATTATGAACTATGTAGATACTTCATGGAGAATAGTGTTCTGGAAGACATACTGTTGCTTTTCCCTGGGTTTGCTCACCCATAGGATTAGTGTAGCCCTTGTCCTTTCAATCAGATGGTGCAGGGTATGTTTGCATGTGGCCACCTTCATGCGATTATAATTATGGGGGGGGGGGGTTACTGTGAGTGTTAGGGGGTTAAAGCTACCTCAATAATCTCTGACTCCCAAATGCTCTTCCTAACTTGAATTAAGTCTTCAGGAGGTGACAAATTGTGCATAGTTCTGCATCTTCTGAATGAAAGAAACAAGTACCTCATATATTCGTCACAAACCTTCCTTGAATGATATTTCTTTCCTGTTAATACGTAACTTACATTATTTGGCTGTGTCGAACAATTACTGTAAAGTCTTAGTCCATTTGTGGGTATGAATAAACGATCAATCAATCAAATAATTATGTATTATTATTATTATTATTATTATTATTATTATTATTATTATTATTATTATTATTATTATTTCCAATTTCATTCCTACAAGTCCTTAGCGTCATTTTTTTTCCTATCGGCATTATTGGGTTCATTTGGCATTGGTATTGGCAGCTACACTGAGGGTGAAGTAACTTAGATGACTGTTATTAGATTAATTATTTTGTTTTTCAAGTCATAATTCGGAAACTCTCACACCATGATTGTTGATAGAAATTGCCGGAAAATGGGAGGTCCTGTTGATCTCTTTAACTTTAGCACGATGACGTCATGCTCATCTTATTTCGGTCACCATTAGACGATTTTCATTAGCTTATAATCTACTTCTAGGACACAATAAATCCTCTGAAAAACAAAGTTCCTTCCAAAACTGCATAACATTACCTAAGTTTGGCCAGCATCAAGGTAAAAAGCCGTCATGGTTCCTAAATTGCCTGCTCGAAATAAATGATCTTAAGAATGTTTGTTAACAACAAAATAATAGAGTTTAGGGTTTCATGCGAGTGAAGTGTTAATATTTACATATTTTACTAGTGTGACATACTTCTTTCTTAGACTTAAACATAATCTAATTATACAGTTTTATGAAATATTTTAAACGCTTGTGTTCTGTATATTGTTACACTCACTTTAATATTGTAAACGCTTGTGTTCTGTATATTGTTACACTCACTTTAATATTTTAAACGCTTGTGTTCTGTATATTGTTACACTCACTTTAATATTTTAAACGCTTGTGTTCTGTATATTGTTACACTCACTTTAATATTTTAAATGCTTGTGTTCTGTATATTGTTACACTCACTTTAATATTTTAAACGCTTGTGTTCTGTATATTGTTACACTCACTTTAATATTTTAAACGCTTTTGTTCTGTATATTGTTACACTCACTTTAATATTTTAAACGCTTGTGTTCTGTATATTGTTACACTCACTTTTCCGGAGGTCTTAGTTATATTGAGATAGTTTTAACCTAGTTTTGCTATTGTTTAATTTACTGATACATAAAATACAATTTAAGAGAAACCAGCCTTAGTCCGGGACATTTGTCTACCGATTTTTGTTACAAACCTGGTTAGAAGAGGGTTGGTGGGATTTTTATGTTATTTTGTTATTTATTTATTTATTTGTAAATACATGTTTGAGCTTGGAGTTGGTCTGACAAGTATTTTTCATTTATATTGTATTTTTCTCATATTATCCATGGCGCAAATTACTAGTGATTTTGCTCGAAAAATGATCAACAACAAGAACCATCAATAATAAAGCAAACAAACACCTCAAGACGTCTGGTGAGTTTGTGTTAACCCCTTCTGTACCGGTGACGTCTCTTAAGGGGAGGTATTTAGTTTGTTCCCTAGACCTCCATCAAACTTAAAATTACACCCCCTTGAGTCCCTTTCCCGATAAATGTGTAAATTTTTCGGTAGAAAAATGTCCCGGCCGAAGGCCGCTTCCTCTTAAATTACAGGCTCCCTATCGCTCGCCAGGATAAAATCGACACCTGAATGGCATGAAAGGTCTTAATATGGGGTGAAAGTTCTTAAAATTGCTAAACTAATGAGGCAAACGTTTTATAGTATCAAAAGCAATGGGGCTAAAAATGAGGGAGAAAGGGGTCAAGAAAAAAATCCCTCAAGTGGAGATCTCCCCTTAAGGAGAGGTAGACCGTTTTTCTGGACCCCCTTCTCCCTAATGTTTAGTCCCACTAGTTTTGAGATTATAAGACCTTCGGCCCATTAATTTGGCGATTTTAACACCTTTCGTCACATTTCGTTGTCAATTTTAAGACCTTTCCTGCCATTTAGGTGTCGATTATTTCCTGGCGAGCGATAGCGAGCCTGCAATTTTAAGAGGAACCGGCCTTCGGCGGGGAAATTTTTCTACCGAAAAATGTACAACTTTATCTTGTCTAGGGGGTGCTTTTCTAAGCTTGGTGGAGGTCTAGGGAGGAAACTAAAACAAAATATGAATACATTAATTAATAGACCAAACAAACGGCCAGTCTCTCCTTCAATGTTATTCCTGCTACTATTAGGCGATGTATTCAGTTTGAAAAGGGCCTCTAGCAACTACCAGTCTTCGAACTATCACTTAACCCTTTTTACTGCCATAGATCCTCCTAAAGCTGAACAAACTCTTCTAAATATAGTTAGAATCAAATTATATAGATCTCGCCGGTACAGAAGGAGTTGACGAGGATGACTCAGACCGACGGAGATTTGGGACTGGACAAAAAGGATATAGTTATTCATAGTGTAATATTGGCCCTGGTAGAGAGCCCCACACCATTCCTCTCTGCCATCTCCCCCCATATGGCGCCGTTTTCTGTGCCATTGACTGGTATATTCACGTTTTCTGTTCCATTATGTGATACTCCCATGCCCCGTCTCTTGCATACTTTATCATCCGTGTATACGAGGGTGTTTTAAACATAATCGCTCTAGACTATACTGGTATATATTGTGGTTTGAAAATGGTACGGACATGGTATATAAAATTATTGGATATATTGATATTGATTTACCTAACTATCCTTGTATTAGATAGGTATTTGATATATATTTGTTTATTTATTTGTCTATGTGGATGAGGGAGACAAAAGGCAAGACTACCTGTGACAAGTGCCTCCCCCAGAGTTGAAAGAGTGACAGGGCCAAAATCAGGGAATATGCAAGCACAAATGCCTAGACACATGGAGTTTGAAGCAATTTACGTCATAGGATGAGGGAAAGATTGATTCAGGGAGAGAGTTCCAGGCTGAACAAAATAGGAGTGGGACTGCGTTGAAAGGATGGTGCTTCGCACTCGCCCCAAGGGAGGGGGCTTGCACTGAGAGAGCTCTGAAGAATACTAATTGTTGTAATAGCGATAGAAGAGTGAAAGAGATGCAACATTGCGGCGTGTAGAAAGAGATTGTAGGGAGCTAGTAAGAGGAAGTGAGTTAATGAGGCGAAATGCTTTTTGACTCTACTCTTTCCAGAAGTGTGGTATGGGGGGAACCTCTCCATGCATGCGAACAATATTCGATACATGGGTGAACTGGGCCACAATACAAAGACAAATGCTGTGCAGCGGTCATGAGCCCACGGAGATGGTTGAACACACCTAACTTCTGGGAAGCTGTCTTAGCAAGAGTGGTACAATAATACATAATATACGAGTGTACAACTATACAATGGGTTTGAGAAGGGTATAGACATGATACAGTACATATATAATCCTTGGATATATTGACAGTGATATAGCTCCTCTCTATCCCTGTGTTAGATGGGTTTATTACTACCAATATGCCTTTGAAAGCGTAGCTTGTTAAGGATAATTTTGTTTTGATTCCTTCTTAGACCTCTATCAAACTTAAAACAAAAATACCCCGCAAGACACACCTTCCTGATAAATGTGTGCATTTCTTGGTTGATAAATGTCCGGTTCTTCTGAAATTGCAGGCTCGCTGTCGCTCGCCAGGAAAAAATCAACACCTAATTGACACGAAAGGTCTTCATATTTACAAAGGAATGAGGCAAAACGTCTTAAAATCGACAAGCTGATGGGCGAACGTATTATAATCTAAAATGTCTAAACTAATGGGGGGCTAAGCATGAAGGAGGAGGGGGTTCTGAAAAGCCACAACCTTCCACCACAATTTCTTAAGTATTATTATGTTCTCTCCGTCAACCAAGTGTGCAGTAGATGGTCATGTCATCTCTCGTAGTATCTCTCCCATATGTCGCCGTTATTTCTTCCATTTTGTGATATTCCTATGCCCCATATCTTGCATAATGTATAAACCTTGCCTAATATACTGCTACATATTTAGGTTTTAAGAAGATACATATAATAATTATATAAATTGATAGTATTTATATTCTTGTATCTGGAAAAGCTGCTGGTGTAGATGAAATACAGTGTGAAATGATACGGAATGGAGGGGAAGTATCAATGGATTCGCTGTGGAAACTATGTTCAAAAGCTTGGACAAATTGAGTGGTTGCCAGTGGACTGAAAGAGGGGAATGATAGTCCCGTTGTATAAAGATAAAGGTGAACGAAATTAATGTAAGTGTTACAGAGGTATTAGTCTGCTGAGTGTGGTTGGTAAGGTATATGCGAGAATAGTGATTTACAGAGTTAAATATATTATTGATGGAAAAGTGGGTGATGAACTGGGTGAATATTGAAGTGGAAGAGGGTGTGTGGACCAGATTTTTGCAGTGAGACAGATGATAGAGAAGGCATGTGAAAAACATAAGAGGGTATACATGGCATTTATGGATCTTGAGAAAGCCTATGACGAAGTTAATAGAGAAGGATTATGGAAAGTGTTAGAGCTTTGTGATGTAAAAGACAAATTGATGAATGCTGTGAAGAGTTTTTATGATGGTGTTGAAGCATATGTTAGAAGAATAAATGGCGCAAACAGTGAGTAGTTTAGTGTGCAGGTCGGAGTGAGACAGGGATGTATGCTGTTGCTCTGGTTGTTTAATAACTATGTGGATGGGGTAATGAGATAAGTAAAGGATAGAACAAGAAGAGAGGGCGTAGAGATGGTGAGTGGTGGGAACAGAATGACTGTCACTAAGTGACTAATTTGTTGTATGCTGATGACGCAGTGTTATGTGCCGAGGAAGAAGATGAGGAAGAATGACCTGTGCCAGATGGAGATATTTGTGGAAGTATTTGAAAGACGAGGTCTGAAAGTAAATGTTAATAATAGCAAAGTAATGGTAGTAGAAAGAGAAGGAGACACTGTGTGTAATGTAAAGACTGATCGAGAACAGCTTGAACTAGTAGAAGAATTTATGTATCTGGGAGTCATGATTGAGAAAAGGGGAACATATACAAGAGAAGTAGAAAACAGAGTAACACAAGAAAGAAAGGTAGCTGGAGCAATGAAAGCCTTGTTTAGGAGCAAATACTTGAGTATGGATTGCATGAGGGTGTAATAGTGCCGACATTAATGTATGGATGTGAAACTCTGGTATAGTATAGTACCGTAATGAAGAGTCACGAGTAAGAACAGTTGAAATGGATTTGCTAAGAAATGCATGTGGAGTTCGAAGAATAGACAAAGTAGGAAGTGTGAACATAAGGGAGGCATGTGGAGTTAATAAGTCGGTAGAGCAAAAGGTGGAAGAAAGTGTTCTCAGATGGTATGGTCACATGCCGAGAATGCCTGAAGAAAGAATAGTTAGTTATAAGGATCTATGGAAGTGAAGTGGAAGGAAAAGAAGGCGTGGAAAGTCAAGAAGATGGTATGATATGGAGTCAGAATGTGCGTCAAAACGTGAAGAGGGAATGGCTGAATAAAATTACTAGTATATAAATGAAAGGATTGAATGGAGGAAGTTTGTTAGAGAGAGAGTACATAAAGGTTCCTGGACCCTTTTAAATGACAAACCTGGAAGGTCTTTATCCCAGATGTTGATGTGAAGAGACCTTCTCTGGAAGTATAACAACATCTGATGTGAAGCCATTGATTTCGGGGCCTGATGAGTGATTGGTAGTTGCTTTTTGTGGGCGAACTGTTATGTGTTCTCCTGTCACCTCTTTTTTCCTTTCTCGAGTATTTTGCTGATCCTCCCTATCCTTTATAGGAGTTATGGCTGGCTGACTGACTGACTGACATAAATATTCTTATATAAAATAGATATATTATTACCAATATGCTTTAGGATATGTATACCCTTGTCATATCCCTTTAAACCTTTTCTGTACCAGCTTAGTTTTTTAAAATATATTCGAGCTATATTTAGACGAGTTTGTACCGTTTAAGAAGGATCTGTGTTAGTAAAAAGGGTTAAGTGAAATAGTTCGAGATATGCTAATTGCTAGAGGCCTATATTAAACGGAATAAAATATTTTAATGGTATCCAGATTATAGTTAAAAGAATGGCACCGGTACAGAATGGTATAAGGTCTTAGAAGGAAAATTGCCACGTCATCTCCCCCATATGTCGCCGTTTTATGTTCCATTTTCTGATATTCTCACGCCCCATTTCTTGCATAATTTATCAACCTTGCATATGAGGGGTTTCCAGACAAAGAAATCTCGCTATGTACACTTGGCCACATGAATATATTATCTATCCACTCTGTTATTTTATGATTGGTAGGAAATATAGTAGGATTTAATTAGAAGTTGAAGGGGGTAGCGGATATTTGTTTGTTTATTTATGTATTAATTTATGTTTTGGTTTACTCGTTAGACCTCCATCAAGCTTACAGAAACACAGCCTAGACTCCCCTTCAAGATAAAATTGTACATTTTTCCGATAGAACCTCTGTGGAAAGTACATATGACATCTCCAGACTCCCCCTTCCTTTCTCTCCCTCTTTACCCCCCCCCCCCTCTCTCTCTTTCTTTCTCTCTCTATTTTCTCTTCCTCTTCTACAACTATGCAAAACTTATTTTTGTTTCTAATTCTAGAAGGGCCTGACATTACTCGACCAAGTCATGACAGTTTGTGAGAGTCTTAACCCAATCAGTACCAGCAATACTTTTGTCATCATAGTTTGGCAACTATTTGACGATATTATTCAGCTTACGAAGGACGTCTACCAATTAAAAGGCTTCAGACTTTCTCAATGAATCCTTTTTGCTACTATTATCCCTCCCAAGCTGCAAAAATCGTTTGATTATATATATATATATATATAATATAATTAAAAAGTCGTCAGCGGTACAGAGGGGTTAAAGAAAGGCATGGTCAAGGAAAGCATTTCTATTAATGATGTGCAGTTCAGTTTCATGCCAGAGCGTGGTACAGTTGTCAGGATTAATTCGTTTCATTTTCCCTGTTAGTAGCACTGCACGGTGGAGAAGTATCCCCTCCACCTCCTCTCCTTGTTGGTTCCATCTATCTATCTATTGCCTGACGCCGTGATCCCCGAAGGGGTGGCCACGAACGAACCGTCCCCATGCACCTCTGTCCCCAGTCAGTCGACGCCCCTCCCCCCAACCAGCACTGCCCTCGTTCATGTACTTCCTCACTCCATCCTTCCACCTCATATTCGGTCTACTTCTCCCTCTCTGTCCCTCCACCTCGCTCTCGTACACGCTCTTAGTCATTCTCTCGCTTTCCATACGTTCCATATGGCCGAACCATCTCAAGTTGTTCCTTTTCACACTTTCCAGCACATCTACCTCCACACCACACCTCCTTCTTACTTCCTCATTAGTCTGTCTATCCCTCCATGTAACTCCGCACGCACTCCTTAAGTAATTCATTTCGACTGCTCTCACTCTTGGTCTGAGTCTCTCAACCAACGTCCATGCTTCGCCATGTAAGTCAGTGTCGGGATTACCACACTGTCATGCAAGGACTTCTTCACTTCCATTCTGACCACCCTATTTCTTGTTACTGCTTTTAGCGTTCCTACAACCCTCTTCCCCTGTTGTACCCTCTCCCGCACTTCTTCATCCATAGTCCCATCTTTACTCAACACACTGCCCAGATACTTAAAAGAGTTGACGATCTCCATAGCCTGACCGTTCAGCTTCACCTCACACTCTGTGACTTCACCACTTTCGAAGACCATAACCTTGCTCTTCCCCGTATTTACCTTCAAATTCCGTTTTTCGCACACTGTTCCAAACTCATTTACCAGACCCTGCAACTCCCATTCATTATCACTCATCAGAACTGTATCATCCGCAAACAGCTGTATAAGTAGCTTCCACTCAATTCCCTCCCTTTTCAGCGATACACCAACATCCACTGCTCTTGATAGTATTTCTTTCATGGACTCCATCCATATATACAGTAAACAACCACGGGGACATCACACACCCCTGTTTCAAACCAACATTCAGGTAAAAGAACTCGCTCTGCTCACTCTCCACACGTACTGCCGCCTTGGTTCCATACCCCCATCTAAGCCCTCCCATTTTCTCTCCGACCCCAGAACTACACCCACCCTCCCTTCTCTCTCTCTCTCACCCAGCTAGGAGCTACTTCTGGGACCTCACCGATTAAATGTATTCTGAACACCTAATGAATGAATTAAGTATTTCACACACATCTCTCGACCACCATCTCCTGCACATTAAACATATGAACTAAACTAAACCTAACCTGAAGCTGCCAATTACTACCGTTACTAGTAGGGATAACTGTATAATGATATGGATATACCAGGTATGAGGGGTAGAAATACACACCTGTATAATTATATATAAGGTATAATGAGATTATTTGGTTATACACGAAACTGTTATACAGAGTGGTATTGTAGTAGAAGAATTATTGATCAGTTCAATATTATAACTCTTGTAGTTTATCTGGGATTTAATAAATAGGCGTTATATAGTTATTTAGTAATTATTCTTAACAGGTGTGAATTCAAATTTTCTTGAAAGTTATCCCAAGATAATAAGCTTGAATAGGCGTGAAGCTTTCAATAGTAGTATCTGGAGTAGAAGACACCCTACGTCTTGCCATTACTCAGGGAGTATTTAAAGCAATTGGCTATGTTTCAACCCATATTGCTACATAGCCATAGTGAACTTGGTTACAAAACAAGATACCTGATCCAATAGATTAACCTTATAGCAAGGTGTTAAGGGTAAGGTGACAAAATTAATTAAGTCCTTCCCTAATGTATGGGTGAGCGTAAGTGTTGAGGGCATGGGAACTTTATAATAAGACCCTCCCTAATGGATAGATGAGCGTAAGAGTACCCGAGGGGTAGTTAATAAAAATAGGGCATATACTGTATATTGGTTATCAACCTTTCAGGATTATTAAGCCTGTTCATGTCAAGTAATATTTTCAAGCCTGGAACCTCTTTTCGAAAGCCCCAGTACCTTGCCCGAGGATAGTTCGTGTCCCGTTTATATACAGTAGTTTTACATTATGGCCAATTAGGAAAACAATATGGCCTGATGATTGGGTAGATAGCTCTGTTAAGAGGATGAGTGTTGAGTTAGCGTAATTAAGTCACATGGCCGACTCACTATGGGCACATTGTCGGCAATAATTCATAGCATTTATTGGCAAATTGGCTGTTCACACTTAAAGAGTCCTGAACTGTCTGGAAGCAGAGAGATTTGTGGTGAATATGATTAAGCAAATATTGTCTTCTTACATACGGTGCTAGTAAGTAGTGATATTAGTATTTAATAATTGTATAAAAATAAATAATTCAAAATACTTGAATGGTTTACTTTGTGTGTTCATTGATGGGAGAGACTCATGGTGGAATTGACACAGACGGTCCTTGTTGTCTCAAGCTTGTTACGTAGCCCAAACTGAGCCATTACAATGATGAAAATGAAATATAACTTCCACGTAGGTTAGTTTGGCAGCTATATTAGAATAGAGCATGATACAGTACTAAACCATCAGTTCATTGGTATGAACCTTTCAGGGGTCAATGGTAAATGTATCGGTATGAATCACTCGAATCATATGTAAGGTTTTCGGGGAACATCCCCCCCCCCCATCTGTCTCTGTCTCTCTCCCTCTCTCTTTCTTTCTTTCAAATTTAGTAAAGCTAATACTTGACTCTGCCTATGATACATTGCATTCCTTCATTAGGTGTTCGGAATACATGCAATTGGTGAGGTCCAGAAGTAGCCCTTAACTGGGTGAGAGCGAGAGAATGGAGGGTGGGTGTATTTCTGGGGTCGGAGAGAAAATTGGAGGGTTTCGGTGGGGGTATGGTAACAACAAGGAGAGGAGGTGGAGGGGATACCTCTCCATCGTGCAGTGCTACTAACGCCTGAGTCCAGGGAAACTGAAACGAATTAATCCTGACGACTGTACAATCAATGATATTTTCATAGTCAGCTAGGCTAGTCGCAAGAACAAGTCCACTGGGATACCATGGCACAGTCTCTATCACACTCATAAATATTCGTGACCCCTTATGTTTTTCTGTTTGCAATTATAACTATATGTTATTATTTTTGGATATCGTTTGCCTTTCAATATATAGTACCGGTATATATAGTACCGGTATATATAGTACCGGTATATATAGTACCGGTATATATAGTACCGGTATATATAGTACCGGTATATATAAAAACATATATGGGGCAGCTTGATATGGTTAATGGGAAGGAGGGGTAATTCTTATTAACCATATCAATCTGCCCCATATATTTGTATGTTCTAATTACTTTTAATAAGCTTTTATAGTATATATAGTTTTATAGTTTATGCATAGAAAATTACATTCATAAACTCGTGTCCTAAGATATACTTTCATATTTAGCCATAGTTGAAGTCCACTAAATTTCATGGGTATGCTAGAGACTACGGCATCCGAGTGTACATATGTGGTGATAGATAATTCAACTTATTTTTTGGTAGATCAGGAATAAGTGTTTGACATGGTGTCCAGGGATATCGTTCAGTGGGCTATTAAACAATTTGGGGTAGAAGAGCGGCCAGTTTGTGTGAGAATGAAGATGTATTACGAGGGCTTACAAACGGCAGTGAGAGTGAAAGGTGTTCCAAGCAAGGAGTGTACATATATTGTTGGAGTTCCCCAGGAGTCTGTATTTATCACACTTCTCTTTGTGATGGGTATGGAGGCACTGTCTAGGGATTTTAGAACTGCCCTGGGAACTGCTATGCTTAGATGACCTAGTTTCTTTTTGCAAATAATGCACACATTGTAGAAGCCAAATTCAGTAACTATAGGGAGGACATAATATATAAAGGTTTAAGAGTATATTTATATATATATATATATATATAAATATATGTGAGCATCCTAGGTTCGAATCCCCGGACTGCCACATGTGTTTGTTAATTTCATTAATCGAGTTTAGGAGTGGAGTTGGTTGGTGGAGAGAACATAATAATATATATATATATATATATATATATATATATATATATATATTTAGACTAAAACCGCCTTTCCTGTGGATCACTCGGTCTTAAATGTACAGTATACAGTATGTATACTGTACAGTATACAGTATACAGTATGTATACACTATCTTCACATCTTTCTATATACAACAAGAATTCCTGTTTTTTTCCTACCCATCCCCTCTTTCCTTTCATGTTCCATTCCCTTGTCTACTTCAACTTTTGTCCTTTATAACTGTATGACAGCTTCCGGACTCCTCTCTCTGTCTCTCTCCCCTTCTTGTCCTGTCAATTACCTCCCCTTCCTTTTATCTGTCTCGCCTCCTTGTCTCTCTCTCCCCCTGGAAGCTCCCTCAACCCTTCTAGATGGATAGATTCTATATTAGGATTTGTTTTTGGTTAAATACGAATTCGACAAAGTTAAGGATTTCAGGGGGTACTACTCTGGACCCCTTTTTCCCTCATGAATAGCGCCATTAAGTATGCTCACCTTAAAGGTGGGGGCTCATGGGTTGAGGTAAACATGGACAAATAATTGCCAACCTGCATATAATTATCTTGTAAAATGCAATGTCACTGAAATAATTATTAACAATGGTATAAAGGATTTTGCGGATCGTCTATACCGGGCCTGTGACGTCATAGTGACGTCACACCAGTATCCTTATCCTAGACTGGATGGTGGACTTATACTGGTGTGACGTCACAGGCCTGGTATAGACGATCCACAAAGTCCTTTATACCATTGTTAATAATTATTTCAGTGTCATTGCATTTTGAAAGATAATTATGTACAGCTTGGCGATTATCATTCCATGTTTACCTCAAACCATGAGCCCCCACCTTTAAGGCGTTCACCCCATTACTTTGACTTTTATAAAACCTATCTCCTGTTTCCTTTGTCCATTGTAAGACCTTTAGTACCATTCAGGTGTCGCCTTTTTCTTGCCAAGCGATAGCGAGCCTGCACTATGGGAGGGGCCGGGCCATTTAGTCTACCGGAAAATGCACAAATTTATCTCGAATGGGAGTCTTGGGCGTATTTAGTTTAAGGTGGATGAACGTCTGAGGGAAAACAAATACCCTTAACATGTTTTCCATAGGCCATTTCAAAATCCAAACATAGATCCAACCGTATATGTTCAATTATAGTATTTATATTAGTTTAATTGTTATTATTAACCCTTATTTAGCGGGCTAGGTGGTCTATTTGACCGTAGCGCCCAGCGGGGTGTTTTTACCCTAAATAGGGTTGTTTACGTGATCATTTTCATGCCTAACTAAGACCCAGAGCATAAAACAAGTATCTATCCCTGAAAGGGCATAAACAGAGCTTTCCAATGACACCCCAACCATCCTTGTATGACCACTGGTTTTCTTGCAACGATCGCGCAACACGAGTGCAAAACCCATGTAATTAGGTACTTTCCCTTCATAATTCCCTGTGTAGCGAGAGTGAGGGGGGATGGAAGGGTGGTTTTCACTTCAGTTGGCCCACCGCGGTGATGGGCGGCGGTCATAGCCTTACTACGCTCCTCACACTGCTCAGCTCTCTCTCTCTGCAACATTACGTGCTGAAAATGGCACACGACATAAGTTGTGAACCGCCACTTAGTCCAAATTTATTTCACACGACATAAGGTGCGCGCCGCCAATTAAGGGTTAATGAATGAAAGTTTACTCCATTAGAATCTGATTTATTGATGGTTGTTGGAAACTATAACACTCTCTGTGTCTTTGCCTTATTAATGTCAGGTTTTCACAATTAACACCAAAGTATCCCTTTGATGATTCGGCTGCGTTTTGACATCATATTTTGGCAATCATTAGAAGATTTTATGCAGCTTAGACAGGATGTTTGGGAATTAAATATGTAAAGACTATCTCAATTAACCCTCCGACTTTCATAAAGCCATCCTAATCTGAACAAATCGTCTGATAATAGCCAGAAAACCGAAAATAAATGCGTCATCGTATCATGAAAGGGTTAAGGTATGCAAACTTTGTAATAACTGAGTGGTTGGTCTGAGGGAGACCATGTTTAACCTCCCTTGTTTAGCTTCATTAGTCATAGGATTGTAAGACGTTTTACCCAGTTAGTTCAGTGACATTTTTTTGTTCTATGTGGATGAGGGAGACTAAAGGCAGAACTGCCTGTGACGAGTGCCTCCCCCAGAGTTAAAAGAGTGACACGGCCAAAATCAAGGAACGTTCGAGCCAAAATGTCTGGACACACGGAGTTTGAAACAATTTAAGTCATACAGTAGGTTGAGGGAAAGATGGATTCAGGGAGAGAGTTCCAGAGCTCAGCTGTTAAATAGAAGAAAGATTGGGAATATCGTTTCACTCTTGAGTTGGAGAGTTGTACAGAGTAGGGGTGGGATTGTGTTGCAAGTGCCCTACGTAAAGGAGGTGGTATACACTGAGAGAGCTCTGAGGAACACTGATTATTGTACTAGCGATAGAATAGCGACAGAGATGCAACATTGCGGCGAAAAGAGAGAGATATTGCAGAGAGTCGGTGAGTAGACGGGAGTTAATGATACGAAAGGCTTTCCTTTCTAGTTTGTCTAGAAGTGCTGTGTGAGAGGATCCTCCTCACAAATTTTAACAATACTCAATACAAGGACGCACTGTGTCCCTGTACAGAGCAAGAAGCTGAGCAGAGTTAAAGAACCCCTTGAGGAGATTGAGCACACTCAGCTTCTGGGAGGTCGCCTTATCAAGACTGGTAATATGGTCCTTCAAAGAGAGAGCAGAAGAAAAAGAGACACCGATAATACTGAGAGAAGATGAAGGGTTGATTTTTGTATTGTTGAAAAATAAGGGATAGTCCTCTCGGAGTTCATGGCGGGTAGATAGATGGAGAAATTGGGTTTTGGAAGCATTACAGGTAACAAGATTTTCTCTGCCCCAATTGGAAATTATAGTTAGATCAGAAGATAAGTGTTCTATGGCTTCATTACTTTTGCTTTTGAGGGATTGTTTCCTGGGGGGATCTGAAAACTAGTTGAATAGTGTAATGTGGAGTCGTCGGCATATGAATGGATAGGACTGGAGGTACAGTTGAGAAGATCATTCGATGAATACAGGAGTTGATAAGTTGAGGATGTGAACAATGGCCAGCCACAACCACAGCTATGGAACGGCCAGAAAAAAAATTAGAAAAAAAGGCACAGATGGAGGGATAGAAGCCGAAGGAGGGTAGTTTAGAAATTAGAGATTTGTGCCAGCCTCTATCAAAGGACTTTGATATGTCTAGCGCAATAGAAAAGGTCTCACCGAAGTCCTGAAAGGAGGATGACTAAGAGTTAGTAAGATATGAAAGAAGATCACCAGTAGAACGACCCCTAAGGAATCCATACTGACAATCTGAGAGTAGATTATGGGAAGAGAGATGCTACAGAAAATTTGAAGTAAGAATAGCTTCAAAAACTTTGGAGATGCAAGAAATGAGAGCAATTGGAAGATAGTTTGGAGGGTTGAGAGCGGTCACCCTTCTTTGGGACAAGTTAAATGAGAACAAACTTCCAGAAGAAGGGAAGATGTTAGAGGGGAGATAGAGACGGAAGAGTTTGCCTAGGCAGCTGCACAGAAGCACAGTGTTTGAGTACAACAGGAGGAACACCATCCGGACTGTACGCCGTCTTAGTATTAAGCCCAGAGATGGTAGAAAGTACATCTTAAAAGAGATTAGGGTATTAGGCATGAATAAATGAAAGGGGGGTGGCGAGGGAAGAATAGCACCGGAATCATCCAAGGTGGAGTTTGTAGCAAAAGTCTTGGCAAAGAGTTCAGCTTTGTCAGAGGAAGAAGTAAAGGGTTGGGAAAGACGAGGAAGTAAAATTGTTGGAGAGGTTTTTGGCTAGATGCCAGAAAGCTTGGGAAGAGCTACAGTTGGATAGTTCAGTGCATTTATTATTGATGAAAGAGTGCTTGGCAATTGAAAAACAGATTTGGCTTGATTCTTTGTATTTGTCTTCCTAGTTATCCCTCGCTGTTCTTACTCTCGCCCATATCTCCACATATTGTCGTTTGGGTTCTCTTTTCAGTCGGGCATCATTTGTTTTAAGCTTTAAGGGGGAAGTGTTTATTGTTTGGTTGATTTTTTCCTGTATGTATATATCTTTTTGTTTAGCTTCCTCCCTAAACTTACATCACATTTAACCAAAGAACATCCCCAAGATCCCCTTTCTAGATATATTTGTACATTTTTTGGTAGACAAATTTCTCGGCCGAAGGCTGGTCCCTCCTTAATTACAGGCTCGGTATCGCTCGCCAGGAAACAATCGACACCTTAATGACACGAAAATCTTAATGTTGGCAAAGAAATGGGGAGAAAGGTCTTGAAATCGTCAAACTAATGGGTTGAACGTCTTAAAGTCTGAAAACTAATGGGGCTAAACATGAGGAAGAAGATGCACCAGAAAACCAAGTACCTCCCCTTAAGTCGGTTTGGTTCTACATTAAGAATTGTAGGACCACTGTAGTGTTATTATAGGACCACTGTAGTGCTATTGTAGGACCACTGTAGTGCTATTGTAGGACCACTGTAGTGTTATTGTAGGACCACTGTAGTGCTATTGTAGGACCACTGTAGTGCTATTGTAGGACCACTGTAGTGCTATTGTAGGACCACTGCAGTGCTATTGTAGGACCACTGTAGTGCTATTGTAGGACCACTGTAGTGCTATTGTAGGACCACTGTAGTGCTATTGTAGGACCACTGTAGTGCTATTGTAGGACCACTGTAGTGCTATTGTAGGACCACTGCAGTGCTATTGTAGGACCACTGTAGTGCTATTGTAGGACCACTGTAGTGCTATTGTAGGACCACTGTAGTGCTATTGTAGGACCACTGCAGTGCTATTGTAGGACCACTGTAGTGCTATTGTAGGACCACTGTAGTGCTATTGTAGGACCACTGCAGTGCTATTGTAGGACCACTGTAGTGTTATTGTAGGACCACTGTAGTGTTATTGTAGGACCACTGTAGTGTTATTG